>JANRMT010062809.1:4255316-4293778 GCA_026402145.1 Polypterus bichir lapradei
TTTTAACGTTTACTTTATTTCTAACTTGTATAATTTAGACAGGATATATTTTTATGGAGAGCAAAATATTATAAGTTGTTTAAGGTTTGAGTTGATTTATTCAGGAATAATATTCCTGTCTGTTTTTACCATTCCTACCAAAGATATTTCTGTCGACTAAATAAAAATTCCTTCTATTTAAAATTTAAATAGAACTTGAACAAATACGATAGTTCATAATATCCACGCAGACTTGCACGTAAGAGCGGGAGTTATCCGTTTTAACAAGCAGCGTATTGCACTGATACGAAATAGCTGTGTGTGTATATATGTAGATATGTATGTATATGTATATATATGTATTTGTGTGTATATATGTGTGTGTATGTATGTATGTATGTGTGTATGTATATGTATGTGTATATATGTAGATATATATATATGTATGTATATATGTGTGTGTGTATACTGTATATATATGTGTATATGTATAGATATGTATATATATATGTTTATGTGTGTGTGTGTAAATATATATATATATATATATGACAGTAACACTCATCACTCACAACAGTGACAAAACAATTACATTGACAATCATGTTACGTTATTTTCAAAATGTTTCCTTTTCTTTTTCATTGCTTCTTTAACACACTACTTCTCCGCTGCAAAGCGCGGGTATTTTGCTAGTATATTACATAAAATGAAAAAAGAATACAATCCCTTACACATGCGCACCCCTCCACCCTAAATAACCCTTATATTGTAGTGTCACAAATATATACATATATATACACAATAACAATATTCCTTCCCCCAGTACCCCTTCCAGAGATGGTAAATAAATCCACAGTTGTCCACAATTCTGCCCCGCTGATGCCGGCAGGCAAAACGAGGAGTTCTGACAATTGCGGACTCCTAGCTGTAATCACGTCTTCGTCATAAAAGACATACAGTCAGTCTTGCGTCATGATAAGGCAATGAGTCCTTTGATATAGCTCACCTGAGTCCGTAGGAATTAGCGGAACGTTCAATTCCCCGATCAAAAGAATCACTTCCACCTTCTGACAGGACTGTAGGAGCTCCTGGACTTCTTACATGGCCCGTGCAGTAGCTGATCTGTTTTTTTATTCTCCGATTCGCCTTTTTATTCTTTCCCTCCACTTCTCTTTCTTCTCTTTAAAACGGCGCGCTTTATGCAAATCAGTCACTGAAAGAAAACAGTAAAACCAGAAGTTACACCTCTGGGGCACCGCTGTCAGTCTCTGGATGTAAGATTCATCCCCACAGCACCCGATCAACAACAGAAAACATATTATATTTATGTGGCAGCGCTACACTTTTTTATTTTAATCTTTCTTTTGTGAGGGAGAGTCTGCATTCTTACCTGGCCAGGACACTTTCAGCCTGAAAGGAGAGGGGGAGACAGAATACACAGGGCCTTGTCTCCCTCAGGACACTTATGGAAGTGAACCCAGGCTGGTGTTCCTGCATGGGCACCCACAAAGTATGCCGGGTGTTGTAGTCCTGGGGGACAGTGCTGTTGGGTCCCATGGAGGCCTCCAGGGGGAACTCTGTAGGGCTTCATCCTCACCTAGAAGTGCTTCGGAGACACAGCTTCATATCATCGAGAATGGATAAAGGGAGCTTCCTCCTTTACTTAAATGGAGTTGGCAGGAAGGAGGACAAAGCTTGCATGGAGGGATGGATGAGGAAGTGACCAAGTGAGAGACAGAGAGAGTGAAGACAAACATATTGATGTGTGCTTGCTATTGTGCTTAACTGTAATTGTGGCTATGGTGGGAAATGCTTGGGGAAGAGTTTCCCACAATAAAAACTCTTTTTGGTCCGAGCCTTTGTGTCGGGTGTGTGGGGAGCTGGAGAGCCCCCTGGTGGCCACAATCTCTGAAGTAAAATAGGTTTGTTTTTTCTACACTTACTCATCGGTGAATATCATTGGGTATTTTTCTTTTTCCTTATGTACATCAAAAATGTTTTGCTTTTCCTTGTATTTTATTGTTTTTAAAAGTAATGCTTTTATACTATTATAAATGAATAATATCTAATTTCAATAAAGAAAAAGAGACATCAAAAAAATGCATCCTGTTGGTGCCATCCAGACACTTTTCTGCAATGCATTCACTGCGCACACATAAAAGTAATATTGTTAAACAATGCAAATATCTTAACTATGAAAAGCACAGAGGATAAAAAGTGTCCTGTACTTTGCATCATTTATGCAATACTGAGAAATCATTTCAAAAAGATGCTGTCACAAATAATAAGTATTATTTAAATTTTATGTTATTGTGAAATTACAAAAAAAGAATTAGAGGTGCAGGAAGAAAGCAAAATATGCAAGTGAAAGCAGTTAGACGAATGCTAAAGTCAGTGCGGGCAAAAAGTGGTTTCTTTCATTTTTGTGGTGAGCTTGTATTTTTTTTTTTAATATTTTGTTTCAGTTGTTTGATCTTTTTTGATAAGACAACAGACACTTTAATCTTTGTACATAGTTAGTTCTATTTCTATTTCTTCAAATATATTGTCAAAAGTCATTTAATAATTATCATTCAAAGCTACAGTAGGTTACATGTAACAGAAGAGCTGTCACGATACAGCCCTGTGATTTAAATTTTTTAATACTTACTTATATACTTTTTAGCAGATTGCCAGTAACATGTGCTGTTATAATCCATCCATTTTCTAACCCCACTTATCCAGAACAGGGTTGCTGGGAATGTGAAGCCGATCCCAGTAAGCACCTGGCACAATACCTCGATAGGATGCCAGTGCATTGCAGAGTGAATATACACACACACACACACACACTCACACACACACTAGTGCCATTTTAGCATTGCCAATCCACCTAACCTGCAAGTCTTTGGACTGTAGGAGGAAACCCATGTGGACACAGAGAGAACATGCAAACTCCTTGCAGAATGAACTTGGGATGTGAACTTCGGTCGCCTTGTTATGAGACAGCAACAATACCACTGAACTACTGTGATGCCTGCTTGCTGTCACCTTTGGGGTCAGGGAAGCTTTTATAAAGCCTGGAGACCCCTAAAAGCATTGAATTATCTTCTACCCTTAAATACCCCACCAATCTGGCAGCTTCTATACAGTTTGTTCTTTGTAAAATTCGCGAGGGGTGCCAGTGGGTTGCTATGGGGGGGGTCAATCTGAAATCATTAATTAATCTGTTTGGGACAAAGACACATTTTTCATGGGTTTACCCCTCTGCTCCAGAGTTTAAAATTACAAATCAAATAACTCAGATGTGATTAAAGTGCTATTGCAGACTTTCATTTAAGGGTATTTCCGTACATTTTGGTCACACATTCTTGACATTCTTTCTACATGGTCCCCCCATTTCAGGGCACCATAATGCTTGGGACAATTGGCATCCCAGGTGTTTGTGGTTACTCAGGTGTGTTTCATTGCTTCATAAGATACCTCAGCTTGCTTCCACTCTTTGTAGTCTGTAGTTGTCATTTTTCAACATGAGGACAACAGCTGTGCCAATGAAAGACAAAGAAGCCATTATGAGGCTGAAACACAAGAATTAAACCATTAGAGTCATCCGTAAAACCTTAGGATTACCTAAATCAACTGTCTGGAATATCATTATGAAGAAAGAAAGCTCTTGTGAGCTCAACAATCACAAAGGGACTGGTAGGCCAAGGAAGACCTCCACTGCTGATGACGGAAGAACCCTCACTATGGTAAAGAAAAAGCCCCAAACACCTGTCTAAAAGATCAGAAAGAGTCACCAGGAGACAGATGTGGATGTGTCAGAGACGACTATCTGCAGAAGACTTCATGAACAGAAATACAGAGGCCACGCTGCAAGATGCAAACCACTAGTTAGTCGCAAAACAGGATGACCAGATTACAGTTTGCGAAAAATTACTTAAAAGAGCCTGCAGAATTTTGGAAGAAGGTCTTCTGGACATATGAGACAAAGAATAACCTGTATCAGAGAATGATGGCAAGAGCAAAGAGTGTAGAGGAAAAGCATATCATCTCATCTGTTAAACATGATGCTGTGGGTGTTATGAGTTGAGCATGCATGGCTGCCACAGGTACTGGCACACCTATCTTCATTGATGATGGAACTGTTGACACCAGTTGTGCAATGAATTCTGAGGTGTACAGAAGAACCTGCTCAAGTTCCAGTAAATTCTCATTGGACAGTGCTTCATCCTACAACAAGATAATGATACCAAACATACTGCTAAGGCAACAAAGGAGTTTTTTTAAAGCTGAACAATGGAAAATGTTTGAATATCCAAGCCAGTCACTTGATTTAAATCCAATTGAGTAGGCCTTACTTATGTTGAAGAGAAAACTTTAGGGGACAAGCCCCCGAAACAAGCAGAAGCTGAAGATGGCAGCATTAGAGGCTTGGTAAAGCATCACCAGAAAAGATACTCAGCACTCAGCACCTGGTGATGTCTATGAATTGCAGATTTCAAGCAGTCATTACATGCAGAGGAAATGCAACAAAGTACTAAATACGACTGCTTAAATAGACCTGCCATTACTATCGCCTGAAACGAAGGGGCCATGTAGAAAAAGTGTTGTAATTTCTACATGGTGTGACTGAAATGTCTGCAATTTGCACTTTAATTGTTTCTGAATTGTTTGATTTGTAATTTTAAACTGTGGAGCAGAGAGGTAAATCAAAGAAAAAATGTGTTTGTCCAAGACATTATGGAGGGCACTGTATTTGAGCAATACTGACTCTGGAAGAACAGGCATATTCCACACAGACAGCAGGGTGCACAAGATGGAGATGTTTTTGTGTGAATTTCTTTAGATAAAAAGGTCTGACTGTGCAAGTATAATTAAGAGGAGAACGAAAAAATTAAGGAGGTGAAAAAGGTTGAGCTGTAAAAACATTAAAATGAATTTTTACAAAGAAGAACCTATTTATTGTAAACTTCTGTGACCTCTTAGTTATCAAACACAAAATGTTTACTGAAGATTTATGTACTGTGGGATTATACAAGCAGTGTGTTAACCACACTTAATGTTTAAATTTAGAAAAAAAAAAAACATGCAGAAAAGCACAATGATGTGAGTGATGTGGTTAGCTGAAGTTACAGAAGGTCAGACTTCTGGGAAAATGAACAATGCTCAAATATAAAAGAAAGTTAGAGGCACTGTTTCTGCAAACACAATGTCTGTGAATCCTTTTTATACAACAACACAAGTAGCGATAAATATAAATCACAGGCTGTCAGAACACATTAAAATTAAAGCCACTGGATTTAGACATGACTGAAAGTTTTGTTAGTTTGTTATCCTTGGCACAGAAGTTGTCATCTCGTGTCAGAGGAGAACGTTTTCTTTAAGTTTGACTCTTTACATTTTTACATCAAGCTGTGGAGCTCCAGTTTTTCTTATTTGTGAAGCATAATCACCTTCTGCTCTTTCAGGCTTTTACATGCATATTTAAATCGGTAAAAAGACATTCACTCCTCCATTAGGGATTTTCACAATGTTTGTGTAGGCAATAGGTAAAGAAAACTTAATGGAACAAATAACTCGTCACAAAAATAACTTTCAGTTTCTCTCTTCTAAAAAGTAGTCACCTCGTGAGATTCAAAAAGTGGTTTTGCCTTTGTAAGAGCCAATCCTAGGAAGAGAATGTTAATGTTTTAACTCACATCAGTATTTGCTTAACTAGAATAGGATGTTAGTTGTACATACTGTAGATAACAGAATGTTCTGTTTTATTCCCTATAAGCTACAGGGGATTTGAAAAGTATTCAAATCTGTTCATTTTCTGCACACTTTATTATGTTGTAGATTTAGTTTATTTGCCAAATGAATGAATACATTTTTGTTTCTCAGTCTACACTCAGCAATCCATAATGACAAAGTGTAAACAAGTTTTTCAGAAAAGTTTGCAAATGAATAAAAATCAAAAACTGAAAGTATTCAGACCTTTTGCTGTGACACTCCATCTTGTAGTCAGGTGTCTCCTGTCTGCTTCAATTCTCCCTGAGATGTGTCTGAACTTGATTGGACATCCACCTGAGACAAATTAAACTGATTGGACATCTCTCTATTATAATAAAAAAATCCTGGGACGAGACATAACTTTTTAGCCTGGGATGATACATGTCTTTTTCAGAGAGATACTTTCATGTCCCACGAGACGAGACTTTGTGTCAAGAGATTTAACCACGACCAGGGCCGGAAATAAAAGACAAAGAGTAGAAGACAAAATAGAACGTCGTAAAGAGGTTCAAAAATGTTGGCACGATACACATGCAGAGCAGGTTAGAGGTAATGAAAGTGCTAAAATTAGAAAGTCTCAAAAAATTATATTAAAGATTGCATTAGCGCAAACAAACGGAAATTATTACTCGGTGAAATAACAGAACAGCAAAAAGATCGAATATATGGACATAGGTGATATAACAGAAGTATGGAGATATTGTTCAGATTTAAACTTTAAGTCGGAGATTTGTAGATCGTCTAATTCGTGTTGCCATCAGGGAAAAGTAGTGTTTCTTCCCAATGAAGAGGTGTATCCACGAGAATTAAAAGATTTGTTGTTTGGTGAAAGTGAAATACACATACACGAGCGGCAGAGACACAAAGTGGCTGGTGCATAGTGCCTGTCCGGGGGTTGGCAAGCGAAGCGAGCAGAGGACAGAGCCCCCTAGTATAAGTATATAATTATTATTCAATCAGAATATTGATTGGATTCAACTACCCCAAAAGCCTATATTTCAATACAACATGTAACTAACAGAACTGAAGAAAATGAGGAAATAATTTTAAATGATCCAAAATTATTATAGCCGCAGGTTTGTTATTTTCTCTTTGTTTTATACTCCTTTCTATGCTTAATAAATAAACCTTTATTTTTTTTATTGTGTCCTCCTTGGCTTCATTCCTGGCTCAATGATGCTAGAGGGTCGCCTTCCATCTTTCACACTCCTGTTATACATTTGTCAACAGCCCCAAGAATTCAGTGACACATCCTCACTTGCTTGCCACTGCCACCATCAAACTGATCTGTTTACTTTCACTTTTGATTCTGTGCTACTTTAAAGATGGCTTTAAAAGTAAAGCATGCTGCAAAGAGTTGGCCACAATATTACAAAAAATTAATTTGTGCAGATAATAGGATTTTTTTAGTTTAGTTTGATGTAGTAATTGTAAGTTATGATAATTATGGGGGGTTGACGAGTGAAGTGAGCAGGGGGCGGAGCTCTCTAGTCATTAAGAAAGACCCACTTGTGAATACAAGGGCCCGCAATTCACACTGCACGTACCCCAGTAATTGATTTGGCAGCAATTACAACTTGGAGTGTTCATGGGTAAGCTTTGCATACTTGGATTTGAGTAGCTTATTCCATTCTTCCTGGCAGATCCTTTCAAGCATCTGTAAACTGCCATCTTCAGTCAATTTATAAAGTATTCCGACCCCTTCACTTTCTGCACAGTTTAAAAGGATAATTTTAAAATTTTTGACCATCAATCTGCACTCAAAAACCAATGATAGCAAAGTGAGAATGCTTTTAGAAAGGCATGCAAATTTATTAAAAATCAAAAATCGGTCAATCATTTAAGTTTTCAAATCCTTAATTCAGTACTTTGCAGAAGCCCCTTTGGCAGCAATTACAGTTTTGACTCTTCTTGGGTAAGTCTCTACAAAACTTGCACATTTGTATTTCGGTAGTTTAGCCCATTCTTCCCAGCAGGTCCTTACAAGCTTCATTAGATTGGATTGAACGTGTCTATAGTGAAGTGCCACAGATGGACTCCAATTATGTTGTAGATACACTTCAAGGATAATTAAAGGCCAAAGAATGCACCTGACCATAATAAAGATCTGTGTATTTATATTTAACACTTAATGCCAATAATCTAAAATAATTTACTGAACTCAGCCTTTCTTATTTTTGTCTATCTATACTAATAAAAGGCAAAGCCCTCAATGACTGACTGACTGACTGACTGACTGACTGACTCATCACTAATTCTCCAACTTCCTGTGTAGGTAGAAGGTTGAAATTTGGCAGGTCATTCCTTACAGCTTATTTACAAAAGTTAGGCAGGTTTCATTTCAAAATTCTACGCGTAACGGTCATAACTGGAACCTACTTATGTACATATATACGGCCATAGCCTGCAGCTCGGTCGCCGTGTGAGGCGGAGTTGCATCCCTTATCGTCACGCCTCCCACGTAATTGAGTTCCTACCCATATAAGGCCGTCCGTCAGCAGCAATCCAATAGACACGCTGCCGCTAAATATTCGCGGGTGAAGGACTGTGCTTATGCAAACAAAGATGAGATGGTCAGGGATAGACTAGTGTTTGGCACAAACTCAGCGAAAGTGCGAGAGAAACTTTTAAGTGCTGGGTCTTAGCTAACATTAAATAAAGCCATGGACATCGCAAGATCGCACGAGATAGCACAAGCACAGCTGAGAACCTTCGATGCATGTACTCCGAGCGGCTCACATGAACTGACTGTGAATGCAGTACGCAGAGAACAAGCAAGAGCTCCAAAGACCGCTGAACAAAAAACGCATTACACAATTGAGAAGGCAGCAAAAGAATATGAAGCACTTGACACATACAAGCATATTCATAAGTGCAGCTACTGCGGAAACAAAAGACGGTGTAAACCTTAAGTTTAAATTAAGTTCCTAGACAGGCTGCCACTGGCGTTTGTCATGCCTACGACGAATACGATATTCGCTAGATACAAGTTTAATGAGAAGACGCAGGGTATAAACGAGACTTTTCATCACTTTGTAACGGAGTTAAAATTGCTGGTGAAGGACTGTGCTTACACAAACGAAGATGAGATGGTCAGGGATAGAATAGTTTTTGGCACAAACTCAGCAAAAGTGCGAGAGAAACTTCTAAGTGCCGGGTCTGAGCTAACATTAAATAAAGCCATGGACATCGCAAGATCGCACGAGATAGCACAAGCATAGCTGAGAACCTTTGATGCATGTACTCCGAGCGGCTCACGTGAACTGACTTTGCAGGACTGGGAAAGGTAAACCCGTGCATGCAGTGTGTGATGTCTCAGATAAAGAGGAAGACGAGCTGTTTATTGATGCAGTAAGAAAGGAACAACCCTCTGAATCTGAACAAGCCTTTGTAGACATATCAATAGGAAAGCAAGGTGTAAAGCTTAAGTTTAAATTAAGTTCATAGACAAGCTGCTGCCAAATATTTGCAGGCAAATCCACAACTTAATAACGGGAATGCCTGTTAAACATCTTAGATTCATGAGTACCGATTTGGGTAGTGAATACTTCGATGAATGAAACCTGTTATCTATACAACGGTTCACAAACACGGAATATAACTTGAACACAACACATCCTCCAAATACGAACCTGATTGAAAGAAATAATGATAATCAAATCCTTGATCACAGTAACACTCATAATAGTCACAAAACAATTACATTGACAATCATGTTACGTTATTTTTAAAATGTTTCCTTTTCTTTTTCATAACTTCTTTAACACACGACTTCTCGCTGCGAAGCGCAGATATTTTGCTAGTTGCTAACATAACCTTTGCAGATGGGGAGAGGGGATGGTTCCTTACCTGGATGGGAAGCTCGGAGAGGGCATACAGGCATCCCGGCCAACAAAGAGAAAGGTGACTGACCCAATAGAGACTACCCCGAGTGAATGGACTGACAGAGAAGAAGATTTACTGGGATGGGAGGACTTGGGCAAATGCACAAGTGTCCTGTCCAGGTATGGTTCCAGTACCTTCTTTGGTGGGGAGAAAAGAAGACAATGACAGGGAAGGATTTTCTCCAATGGATGTTTATTCCCTCCTGGTGCTAGATGGCAGCAGCCTTCTATATTGGTGCCCATTTGGGAATTAGCCGGGAATACCAGGAGTTGCAGTCCAACAGCACAGCCCTGCTGGGGTCTGTTGGTGCTGCAAGGGGATGCTGCAGGGAGATGCACTCTCCAATATATTGGACTTCTGTATGACCCAGAAGTGCTTCCAATGGCCAGCAGCCCTGGTACTGGAAGTACTCCTGGGACCTAAATTAAAGGGATTGCGCTCCCTTGTCTGGATGAGTCGGAGCTGGAAGAATGGACAGCAACACTCAACTGGAGGAGGGCAGTGCAGTAGAGCGAACAGAGGTGATTGTGAAGAGAAACTTGTGCTTGCTATTTCTGAGAGATATTGGGTGCGTTAAATCATCCATTATTTGAGCGTGGGACTGCAGTTGTGTCTTTGTGTTTGGGGTCTGGTGCTCGCTGGCGCCCCGGTTTTATCACACCTTTAAAATATAATTTCCACAAAATTTGAAACATTGAAGATGATAGCATACTGTGAGTAAACCAACTTTATTTCAGCCTCCCCTGTGATAAATGATTAACTCAAGGTGGATGCTGCTCCTTGACTTCAATGTCATTTTACAGGCACCGTAAACGAAATGGCTGGGAGAGACATTTCAAGCAAAAGGAAAACGATTCCTTTTTAACCTTGTGCTATTTATACAAAAGAAGATTGAATTATGCAAGTTTCAGGTGGAAAGGAAACCAGTTTTGCATAAACTCTTCATAATTAGAACAGTCATAACCTTAACCAATCATAACCTCAACACCATAACCTTTAAGAAATGTGCTAATGACTACATAATGCCAATTTATAGAATATATTTCTTTTCTTAATTAAAATGTGGCTCTGAGGCTATATGGAAATCCTGTGAGGAAAAAAAGTCATGACAAAAATACAAACTGTAGAAAAGAAGGTTAAATTATATAAAGACAGTTTTACTGAAAAAAAATCCATGTTCACACCAGAAGTGATAACTGAATTCTCACCAGCAGAGATTTTTCCATTCATATTTTAATTTGCATTTTCTCTGCATGACTTACGAAGCCAAATCAAACGAAACAACAAATTGGCTCTTGTGTCTGCCAATCTTTCATTTAAACCCATTCATACAGTGAAAAATGAATATTGTGTTAAAAAAACAATGTTAGTCTGTTCAAAGTAAAAAAGGCAAAAGTTTATAATGGTAACTTTGTCCAAATTTTAGCAAGAGGAAAACATCAAAGCCACATTTCACAAATAAACCACTTAATGATAATAGGTGTTGTGGAACGGGACCCGGACACAGACAGACGGACAATGGTTTTGCACCCAACACACTCATATTTATTTATAGTATTTACAGTTCAGTTTGTGCTCAACCCAGTGCCTCCAGCACTGATCCCCCAAAGTCCAGGGCTTACAGTCTCCAGTGCCTTCCTTCTGGCCGCGTCCACTCCTCTATCTGAGCTCCGTCCTCTTCCACCCGACTCTTGCTCCCGAATGAAGGGAGGCGGCCCCTTATACTGTATAACAGCTCGGATAGGCTCCAGCTGCTTCCCGGCAGTCCTCCGCGGACACACCCCCGTGTGGCGGAAGTGCTGGCTGCGCACCTGGAAGCCCTCCGGGTGTCCCCAGTCTTCTTGCCCCCAGCACTTCCTGGTGTGGTGGAAGTGCTGAGGTCCAGGGTTCTTCAGGCACCGGGGCGCCCCCAACACAACCAGAGCGGTCGCCCCCTCGTGGTCTGGAGGAGGCGCAAACCCTCCTCCGGTCCTCCTGGGCGTCCTGGCTGGGTACCACCCTCAGCCGCCCGCCATAGTGTGTATTAAGGTAAGCCACTTAAAATATACTTTGGATTAACATGTAGGTAAAAAACAGCTCTCTTTAATGAATTGGGGCCAAATGTCATGGCCACTCAGTCACATTCTACCCTGTTCGTTTACTTCTGAACACGCGCAGATCTTTTGATGGGCTGTGGCACTTTACATGACAGGGTTGGTTACATTTTAATTCCTTTAAATCAGAGACATTGTAATGTTCACAAGTCTGGCAAAAATAATTGTTCATGATTGCTGATCATTTTAGATGACCAGTGTGGCAGACGCCCAGCCAGGACGTCTGGAAAGACCGGGAGAGGGACAATACCTCCCCTGGACCATGAGAGGGCAGCCTCCCTGGTCTGCACCGGGGCCATGGGATCAGAGCTTAAAAGCTCAACCCTGTTGGGGCCCGTGGCCAGGGGGTGCCTGGAGGATTGTGGAGCCCTGGATTGCAGCACTTCTGCCACACCAGGAAGTGCCGCCAGAAGATCATCACGAAGCACCTGGAGCACATCTGGGGCATTATAAAAGGGGCCGCCTCACTCCAGTAGACAAGCTGGAGTTGGGAGGAAGAGGACGGAGTTTGTATGTGGAGGAGTAGAGGCGACAGAAGGGACTGAGTAATTTGTTGCTGATTTACTGTATGCGTTGTGTGGTGCTGTAAAGAAGGAAAGGAATATTAAAAGATGTGTGTTTTGGATATTCGGTGTCTGGCTGTCTGTGTTCGGGGGCTGATTCCCATACCAGAAAACACATCACCCCCCCTCTACTACACATAGACTTCATTTTGCTAATATAACACATCTTAACAAGAAGAAAGGGCAAACAAAGGCATTCATATTTAATTAGATGAATACCAAATGGACATTAACAGTGAAGAGTTCACATCATAGCACATCTCTTTAACTTAAATGGCATAAATAAACACTTTTGTATTATGTTGCATGACTGTCAACATAAAGCAGAATGAACACAACGTTACGGAACTCGTCATTTTATGATTCTACATGATGAACATTGTTGCCAGAACAGTTGAGTACTTTACAGAACTTCAGAAGTACATTACTTCAGAAAATTGTGCAATTGTGACACTATGCTACTTTATGAACGCTAGCAAATACTGTATGTCTACTATGTTGTATGTGGCTATCAATAATGGAAAGAGAAAACATAATTAGTAATACCAAACCTGCTCTACATCAATACATTACTGCTTAATCTGAACAAGTAGTTTTATAATCTTGTCTGCTTCTCAGAGTTTTTGCATCTCATGCATCAAACAAACCAATAAAACTATCCATGTAACTTGTTATAAGGCCATAATGAATGGAACACATGGATGGAAGTGCTGCCCTGCTGGAATGATTTCCAGTTTTAATCCCAGTCAGGGAGAGGCCATAATGGAAGGATTTTGAATGTCGGGGACAGTTTCTCTCCCGATATGAAAGGTGGCAATGTTCCTCTGGCGTGATCCCAGTTTGAACACCCATAGGGTTGCCTGGAACTTGTAGTTCAGAAGGGTGGACCTGTTGGGGTTCTTAGGTATCGCTGAGAGAGGCGCTACTGGGAAAGGAAAAGGACCTCCTTTTTTAATGGGACTTCCGCAAGACCTGAAAGTGCTTCTGTTATCTAACCCTATGACACCACCCAAGTACTCCATAAAAGAAGCCACTCCACCAAGGAAAGACTATCAGAGTTCGGTGGTGGTGAACGAGGCTTTGCTGGGAGGAGAGTGTATGAAAAGCATGTAATTGTGCTGATGATTGTAAAGATGAAGCCTGTACAAGGTATTCAAGATCTTTTAAACTTGGGACTTGTGTTTTTGTTGTTGTGTCTGGAATTTTGGGTGCTATTACACCCCCTAGTGGTAACAATATATAGATAGATTACATTTTATTGTCCACAAAGCACAGCTACACATGATCATGAAATGCCCACTGTCTCATCTATCTGCAAAAAAAAAAAAAAGAAAGTTTTGACCACATCCTTGATCTCCTGAAGAAGTGACAATATAATAATTTTGCGAAGACTGTGACCTGCCAAAAATCCCCAAAACATAGATAGTGTCTAAGTGACCTGTTAAGATACAGTACGAGCAGGCTTTGCAAACAGTGCTTTACATTTTCTAGAGTTGCCCTTACTGACAGAATCTCCACTGTGATCATGTTCCCTGGTCTTTGAATCCTGGCAGCAAAGAAGTGATGTGGCACCTATTGGATACATTTTAAAAATTTCTTGAGACTCACCTCCGAAAACAGTAACTATTCAGAAGAGGCTAACACTCTTTAATGTTTATGTAAGAGAAGATGAAAAAAATAAAAGATCACTGCTTTTATCATTGGTTTCATATGCAGCTACTTAGCTGCAAATATCTATTGGGAGATTGTTGCAACCACCAGTCGTACACCTCCAACCACGCAACTGCGATGTGACCCCCAAGTTAAGAACCCCTGACTTTAAATGACCCTTTGAGACATTGGATGTTTGATGTTGCCACCTCATCCTGGCTTCATCAGAAGTCATGGCTGCACTCAAGGGTTGTCACAGCATTAGCAAAAACGAGCCAGTTGATATCTTAATATACCACAAATGAAGTATGTGTTATTGTTATTCAACTTTCCAGCCACATTTTGCCATTTGTCAGTTTTCCTCTCTCGTTTATTGCTCATCTTTCTTCAAAACTGAAAGAATATTATTCATGTAAACTCCAGGCCACAGCTTTTGCGTTTCCCAACCAGCCACTTCTAGCTACTGGTCCAATGGAACCATCTTAACTGCTGCGCTACACAAAATGAGGTTATTTACAAATTTCTAAATCTATCTTCTTATATAATAAGCTACCATGGCTGTCTTTGTCTGTCCAGGATTTTAAAGCACCTGTCGCTCGCAAACTGTTTGAACTATTGACCTGAAATTTGGTACACTTATACTACGTCACATCTACTATCCACTTCTGGGGTGATGATTGACCTCCAAGGTTATTCCTCTTTTTATTTTATTTTATTGTTGAATCAACTCCCTACCACCTTCACCATCACTTCCCCTACCTCTTTATATCTTAAATCATTCTGAGGCAGAATGAACACTTAAGTGCCAGCTTAAGTGAAAAATTAAAGAAAACATACTAAGTAATTGCAACATAAACACTGACAGTTCTAACTGGAAAAGATGCCGGCAAAAGAAGAGAAGAAGTGGGTCGCTAGGGTGGAGAAAAGAAGAGCTGCTCAGTAAGCTGCAAGCACATCAACCTCTGAGCAAATGAATGCTAAACGTACAGAGAAAGAGGATGAAAACTAGGAATGCTCAAGTCAAGTGTATTCACTGCACGTTATCGTGCAGTGCACCGTTACTGGTATCATATAATTAGGAGCATTTCACTAACTTTCCACTAAGTATTCTGGTTTTGTTCCCACATAACAAAAAGGTGTCTGTTAGGTTAGCTAACACATTTCAGAACAATCTGTCTACTAGTATTTCAGAAGACCATCAGTCTTGGCATTTAAAGCAAGGCTGCAGACCCTCATGGACGTTGCTTCTGCTGCTGCTGAGGTTGTTTCATATCACGCTTATTAATTCATTGTGGCAATTGGTTTGATTTGTCATTACTAAGTCTTACCTATTTTCTTTATCTTGTTGGTATTCTTCATGGTAGTTGGCCGGCCTTGGAACAGATACATTGTCATATATATGGACCAGTTTTCAGACTTCTTCTGTCCATATGAAGTCGTCTGATCTGTGTAAACAATCCTAATAATTTTGTGAATTATGGTAACCTGGTTGGAATCCACCCTTAAGAACACCCTCTATACACTATATATGTGTATGTGTGGGTGTGTGAATGTATGTGTGTGTACATTGTCACAAGCATTTAAAACTTCTTCACAGAAGGCAGTGTGCCGTTACTGGTAGTTTTATAAATTACAAACAGCAGCAATACCTGAATCTTACTTGAAGAATTTCAGCAGCTGTCTTCCTTACTCAGTACAAATCTACTAAGCTGCTGGTGCTTCAAACAGCAAAAAGAAAGCAGTTTGTATGTGTGTATCATTTCGCCTTGAGATGAACCAGTGTCTTTGGAGCAGCACGTTGACAGACGGGCTGGTGGCTCTGACTCTAGAGATCTGTGCCCGCAATCGAATCCCATAAGTGGGAAAAGTGATTTCAGTCTGTTGGGCCCTTGATCTGCAATTGCTTCATCCTGGGTATGATGTTAACCTGCACCCAGCCCTGCACGCAGTTTCCTCCAACTGGCAGTGAAAACTTGTGGGTTGGTGGCAGGATTGGCACTCATTCCAGACACTGTAAAAAAATAACCTCACACTGTTCCATTCTATTCGAACTTGTGTGGTGTTGACGTGTCACCTGCTGCACAGTTGTGCTCATATCCTAATTTGGGGTCCTGACGTGGTTTGTCGTGTGGTGGGTGCAGTAAGTGCACACTTCCAACCTCCTCCTCCACATTGACCTCTGGCATGAGAAATCAATCTTTTCTTTCAGGTGAAGGCCTGCTAGTTGAAATCTGTGTACCACATTCAACAGCCACCTTTAGCAGATGCAGTAATAACCATATTCCCTTAATGTCAGTTTTCATTGTACGCACTGTAATATATTTTAAACATGGTTATGTGGTTTATTCTAAATTGAAAACCATTATTATGAAATTCAAACACTTATCTTTGTTCTAATTTGATCTTTTGATAAAATATAACCTCTCTATTTACCACAACACAAATACAGAATAAGAAAGAGAAAGCTTTGTTTCTTTATCATAATGCATAGTTAAATCAAAAAGCCACTAAAACCACACCATCTTCTCAAAGCTGTCAGTTCAGTCCCATCCACCTTCCCTGTATATATCACTGAACCAGTGGCAGGTCTCCAATTAAAGAAATTTGGAAACAAGCTTTACATAAAGTACCCATGAAATGCATTCTGGTGATGAAGAAGCATCATGTAAATTAAAATGTTTCAAAAGTTTATTTTTTAATTTTTTAAATTATAATTTATATTAGGAGCACCTTTTCCTACTTAAAGTCACTGGAAACGGCACACACACACACACACATTAATTAGCTGACACTGCCTGGTGACTACTTGAGCACATCCTCTTGTGGTCTGCTGTCAATCTCGCCCTGCAGTTTTGTTTTTTGCTGTTTTTGTATTTTTCTTTTTCGTAAATGTACTCTTTTTGCTCTGTTTCATCAAATGTTTTGGAATCACTAATTCTCTTAATTTAATTTTTGTGTAAGTTCAATTTATTCCTCTCTGCTTTGTGCTAAATATAATGTTAATTGCATTAGTGTTTTTGATGGACGAGAGGCATGAGCACCTAATTAGTCTTTTGGGCCCTGGTGCTTTAACTAGTCCCACTACAGGGTGGTCCAGATCTAATTATGCAGATCCAGATCGTCTGGATGACTTTGATTTATGCGGGGACGATTCCAGTTCCGCGGAAAGATGATTCTTCATGTCATCAGTTCTTACACTTCTTGATGGTCTGGGATTTTTCGGGTGATTTTCTATGTAATAATCTTAATAAGTTATAGCGTAATGAACATTTCAGAATTAGATCTGGACCACTCTATATAGCAGGGGTCTCCAACTCCGGTCCTGGAGGACCACCGTGGCTGCAGGATTTCATTCTAACCCTTTTCTTAATTATTGACTTGTTTTCACTACTAATTAACTTCTTTTGAATTCCTTTTAATTGCCTTGCTCTTGAAGACTCAGACACCTTGTTTCATTTTCCTTAATTAGCAGCCAAACAATCATGAGATATAAAATGAGCCAAAACTACTGGAGTCCATCATATAATATCTGAAAATAAAGAAAGGTTAGGCTCTCAGGAATGTTGATCTGCTTAGGTCCCCTAAATATTTTAACAGTGCTCTTAGAAAAGAGAAAATCAACAATTTCTGTCTGAAATTGCACAACGATCCATGGAATTAAAGAACCTGTTTAATTAACAATGAGACTTGGCACCTAATTAAGCAACCAGTTGGAATTTGAGGGCCTGACTTAGTTGGTCTCCTGTTGGCTCACTCACTTCACATTTCATTTCTGTTTGGGTGCCATTTAAGGAAAGAAATTAATCAATTCAGAGGAACAACAAACAAATTCAGGGGAACAAATCTTAAAATACAAGTCAATTAAAATGAATTCAAAAGTAGTTAATTAGCAGCAAAAATAGTGCACTAATTAAGAAAAATGTTAGAAAGAAAACCTTCAGTCACTGGGGCCCTTCAGGACCGGAGTTGGGGACCCCTGCTCTATAGCAACTCTATTTCATGTTTGCAGTGGCATCAGTTAGGTTTCCTACCATGTTCTTCTACCCCCTTTTCTTTTTTTAAAATTTGTTGTAGTCTTTTGACATTTAGGTTTGGCTTCTTTTGGACGTTCAATTTTTGGATTTTAATTCCCACTGTACTTTTTGGATTTAAGATTTTGTACTTTGTTCACTAGGCTTTTTGTTTATATTTTGCATATTTCCATAACTATCTATTTTCTTTGTATTTGGGAACTTTATGTTCTTCATTTCTTATTTGAATTTTAGATTGTGGACCTTTTTGCTTAATAACTAATTATTTGTTTATTTTTGATTTTCTTTTTTTCCCTTTATTGATTCTGCTTTTTGAAATATTTATATACTTTGTGGTTTTTAATTTTAACTTTTTTAGTTTCTGCTTTTTTTGAAATTTGTTATTTGTAAATTGGAATTTTTTGAAGTTGCATTTTTGTTTCTTTATTTAATTTAATACATTGCTTGGTGTCCTGAGTTTTTGGCAGTTTGCCTTTCCTTTTGGCATTTGGTGTTAAATCTGGTGTTGGTTCCTACCTTGCTCCCTTTCCTATAGGTATACAGTAAATTCTATGGAAAAAGTAATTTCAGAAAATAAACAGAGTGATGGATAATACCTTGTGTGCAATTTTGATCCTAGTATGTTAATTTAGTAAGGGGATTTCTAACATTGCCAACAAAGACCAAGTAGTTTTTTTTTTATAACAATTGGTCATAAAGGCTGCGAGTGCTGAGAATCCTAAACTAGTTTCCCATTTCCCATCAGATTACTATCTTGTTACCAAAGACTCCATAACATGTATAACATACCAACATAAAATTCTGCAGGGGGGTCAATGTAAAATGTGACTATGGGGATCCCAGGAGGTTCTAGACCCCCAAATTAACCCTTCAGACCTCTTAAAGTCTCAAAATCAATATTGTCAGGGGTCTCTGTTAAGAGTATTTCCATTTAGCTTAACCTGCTTTACCCTCAAAATTACCACTTTTTGCTGCTTGTACTCCTAAGTAAGTAAAGCTCCAATATTGGTCTGTGGTAGGTCACCATTAATGACGTTTTCTTTAGTCTCAACCCTGCTCTAAAACAAAGAAAAGAAAGGAAAGTCCTTTGCCCGAACATTTTGGATTTACCATATATACTTGCGGATAAGTTCTCCTGTGGATAAGTTGGGACTTGATTTTACTGTATAAATTCTGGTATTTTATAATGTCGGTCGTATAAGTCGAATGCAGAAAACATATGCTATTGGTCCAAGATATTATGATATGCTAACGCCCACCTAAGAGAGTAACCACGGAGTACACTGCCGTTTTTTTTCTATATATATATTGTGCCTACGTGACCACATGGTAATAACCAAACTATTCCGAAGCGACGTTTGCACTGATTTGTGTTTTTTGTATCTCACACTCTCATACACCTTTATTGTAAGAGCATCCCTTATCTACGATGGAGTGTAGATCGGAGGAAAATATGAAGATGGTTTTAAATTAAACGTTGTTGAAGTTGCAAAAGAAATTGGAAACTGCGCTGCTGCAACAAAATTCAATGCGTCTGAGAAACTGATGCGAGACTGGAGGAGGCAAGAAGACATAAAAAAAAATTAAGTGTTGCATTTTTGAACTGGCATATAAGTTAGGGTCTGATTTTAGGATCAATTTTTTGGGTTTCAAGACACGACAAAAAAATCAAACAAAAAAAATTAAAATGTTCTAAATGAAGAACATTTAACCAAAATCTTTATTGTTGTTACAGTAAGCATTAGCACTGTTATGGAGAGTGAGGTGGTGGCTTCTCCACACAGAGATTGTTCTGCATGATGCTGGGTTCAAAACCCATGCAGTAAGTTTACTTAAGATCTTCATAGTAATACTATAGCTAATTGTACAGTATATTCCACTTACTGCAGAGTAAGAGTTTGGCCAACAATGGGGCACTAACTGGACTCCCTGATTACCACTGCATATTCCTGTAATGCTGGCAATACCACCTTAAACCCAAGGCAGCGATAGTCAAATCCGAGCATGGACTAGGCAGAGACAAAACAATGTGTTCCAAACTCATATAAATTGCATTGCAGATCTATAATAAGTCAATATTTAATTCATTCTTCTCCCATCTTTGAATGACTGAATGATCAGCAGGAGTGAAACTGCCCCATGAGTGCTGTCCACTCACTTCAATCAGGGCCTCCCTCGACCACGTGCCTCCATGCCAGAGCACCAGTTCAGCCATGATAGTGTTCTTCTTTTCTATTCTTTCTTTCTTTTAACCTCTTGGTCTCCATCTTCTCTTTTCTTTCTCATTTGATTCTGATCTCTTTTCTACCCTATTCTTGCTTGTTTTATACCAATGTGGGTGTGCCATGATTATAATCTTCAGAGTGCTAATAAGGAAACCAAATGGACATGTAAATGTGCGATTAGCCAGTTTCCCCATCAACACCCTGGGGCTGCTTAGCCATGCTTTCATGCACACCTTTGGACCCTGAAAGCACTGTTTTTACTAAAAACACACACACTGCCATGGACCCCTAACCACACTTTACCTCAGTTCCCCAAACTGGGCTACAGCATGTTTCAACAGCATTCTGATAAGCACCAAACTCCATGACAACAGATTCTCCCAACTGACTATATAGTAAAGTGAGGTCCGTAGCTGATTGGCGTTTTAAATAAATAATCACCAGACTTGAGTCTTCAGACGTCTTGCTGCTGAGCGACTAAGTAGCAGGAGTGACCTTTGTGCTCAGGAATGTGCCTTCACTGGGAAAAACTGATGGACTGGCAAAGGTGGGAGGACAGGGAGCTTTTGCTAGGAGGAGCTGACAGATGGGCAGCAGTACAAACGGAGCAGGATTTGGGGGTTGCCCGCGAATGGTGAGGACGTGGCGATGGGGACATGAGTCAGGGCAAAAAGTTGTCCATGTCTGCTGGTAGAATTCTCCTTGGTCTGCAAGATCCGGGAATGGATAAGACAAGGAGAAGTCAGTTTTAAAGGGGCACCAAGAGTAGTGGTTTTTAAAAAGGAAAAAGGTCTTCTGCCTGTGTTTTAACCTCTGATTTTAATGGATATTTATTTGATCATTTTAACCTCCACTAACACTTGGATGTTTTTATGGATTATTTCTTTATTAACTTTTGAGCATTGCACTTTTTGAACACTTGTTTTTGTTGAGTTTTTAATAAAAGCACTTGCATTTTTCTCCATCCCCTTGCTTCATGTGTGTTTTGTTCTCATCTGCCAAGCTTATCTTGGTTACGGTACTGACTGTGTCGGGTTCAAAAAACTCCCATTATAGAAGAGGGAGCAACGAGCCAATACCCATCTGCAAAGAATTTTAACACACTAGAACATCTTTTTACACTGTTTCCCTAGTAAAGTCAACACACATTTTGCTTTCTGCTCAAAAGAACCTGCTTTTGGAAGAACATACCTACCTAAAGTAGGTGTGTTTGTGAAACACTTTAAGTTATGCACCGTTAGTTTAGGCTGAAGGAAATAGATTAGATAATTTCAGTTCAGCCACTTTTTCTTTTCACTGTCTCTATGATATTGTTTTAATAAGAGACAATGCATGTTTAAATGATGTCTGCAGAACTTCTCCAGAGTTGACAACATGTCAAAGCAAACATATTTAAACCAATGTTTGCCAGTGGATTGAGACTCTTATTTTAAAATGAGTTCAAAAACAATATGGGAACACAATTGGAAACTTGTTAAGGTTAAATTTCATACAAGCATTAGGAGGCTTTTCTCTACACAGAGATCCACAAACACTTGGAATAAACTACCAAGTAGTGTGGTAGACTGTAGGACTTTGGGGACTTTCAACACTAGGCTGGATGCTATTTTGGGGAAAATAGGTGGATAGGATGTTCTTCCTGCGTGGAGTTTGCATGTTCTCCCTGTGTCTGCGTGGGTTTCCTCCGGGTACTCTGGTTTCCTCCCATAGTCCAAAGACCTGCAGGTTAGGTGCATTGGTGATTCTAAATTGTCCCTAGTGTGTGCTTGGTGTGTGGGTGTGTGTGTATGTGTGGATGCCTTGCGTGGGCTGGCGCCCTGCCCGGGGTTTGTTTCCAGCCTTGCGCCCTGTGTTGGCTGGGATTGGCTCCAGCAGACCCCCGTGACCCTGTAGTTACGATATAGTGGGTTGGATAATGGATAGATGGATGGAAGGATGGCCAGGTTTGTTAAGCTGAATGGTCTATTCTTATCAAAAATTTTCTAAAGTTCTAATTTCTTAACTTTGAACATGGCCCATTAGTGATTTTCATCACTCCGTGCAGCACATAAACTGAAAAAGGATGTACAGTGCATAACTCATGCTACTTTATAAAGGTAATCAGTAGTATAAAAGGCCTTAGCCATCCAGTACAGTCACTTTTCTCCCACAACTAAATGAAAAAACAGATTTTAATCTCAGGTCACAAGGCTGTTTGAAGAGCTATTAGGTCATAAAGCTAATTAAACTGCCTGAGTGGAAATGATGTTTCTTTCTATCATCTAATGTTGTATTTAATGCATGATGATGTACCACTGGTGGTGGTATTGCACTACTGTCATTATTCTGTTGAAGACATACAAGTGAGGATCTCATTAATTTGTGAACTTATGACAGTAGTGTTGCACTTGAACTATTGTTTCACACAGTACCATCTTATTATTTAGAATAAACATAATATACATATTTTGTGTTGTGGGGTAGAAATCCTGGGCTTCATACTTCAAAATGGGTTTAAGTATTAAAGTGAGCATACATGAACAGAAACTTTTTCAAGAGACATTCTTTAATTTTCACCAGCTGCAGGAAACCACAAACCCTCACAGAGACAGGGAGTAACAAAACCTAAAAGAAACATGTGACTCACAACTTACAGTGACTCTTCATTCTGAACATCTAAAGAACATAAGCAGAGCCATCGAGGAAAAGCATGGGAACTGTGGAAGTGCTCAACTTAAGAAACAAGCCAGACCAGAGGTATACACATGTCCGAGAAAAGGCCTACTTCAACTGTTCTACTCAATGTCTTCAGAGAGCTATAACAGGAAGGCAGCTCGACAGAAGGGAAGTTCGTTCTCTTGTCTTTCTTTTAAAATGAGGAGGAGGTCAAGAAGGATGAAAATGAAAACAGTGCTCGCGAGGTAGCTCTGGAGCATTAACCATTTCCTAATTAGCAATGCTTACTAAGCATTACTAAAACCTGCCAGCAAGGCTGGCTAAAAAGTATAGCGTGAAGTCCTACCTCTTCATTTGCTGAGTGATCACACTGCAGACTGACTTGTTCTTAGTGGTTTCTGTAGATGACACTCAGGGTTATGTTTAAATTAATGTGGAAATGTCTTCTGTCTTTACATCTTAGCTACTATAGCCACAGATGGCTGATCTTAATAATTTTCTATTTTTTACAATGTGATGGTACAATAGGAGGACAGTGACACAGTTTCAAACAATTATGAGTTTGCAAGGCTCCTGGCTAAGGCAGTGATTAAACATCAGCAAGCAATAACATCATAAAGTATGTTTGGATGTTTATTGAGTTGTATAATTATTGTCTTTTTTAAAGGTACTTGTCTTAAAAAATAACTACATCCACAAATCTAGCTAGCAATGTGTATTTTAATGATGTCTTTTTCTTTTAATTTTGACTCTTGCTCATTTTTTGTGCACTCTTAATAATGATGTGACCTCCTGAACCCTAATCATGGATGGCTATTTTTATCAAAATACATCACTGTGAAATGCTTTAAGCTAGAAGCTCACAAGTAGGTTTTAGTTCAGATAAAAAAATTAATCCCACCTTTAATGGAAAATGAACGAGGGATGTAGTAGAAAGTAGAATCATTAAACCTGCATGGCATTTACGTGTGGGTCTCCTCTACATGTGAGTGGGAAATATGACGTCAAGACAGAATGAAACTGCACGGAATATAAGTAGCAGAGAGCACTGCATCATTGCATTATCTTTTTTTCCTATATGAAATTTGGAAAGTTTGTAAAAAAGAACCCTTCCCAACTTTTCACATCTCACACCCATATCAATCCAAGAGGCAATATTGACCAGTCTTAATGAAGACCCAGATAGTATCTCAACAATATTAAAAAAAAATTTCAAAGAATCACTTACCTCTCTTAAAATCATCCAAAATGAATCCAGGGCAAGACTCAACCTGCAAGCGTTGCCATCTTGCTCCAGCATCACTAGGCCATATGTTTTGGTAATGCACTAAATTAACAAAGATTTTGGACCACAATCTTTACATACTCCTCAAACAGTCAAACAGAATTACAATCACTCCAAATAAATTAACTGCAATATTTGGTGTGCTCCTCAATGTCATTAAAAATGCATAACAAGAAATCGATTGTGATGGCTTACACCACACTATTAGCACACAGATGTATCTAGCTCAACTGGAGGAGTCCCAACCCACCTTCTGTAACTCAGTGGGTGAGTGAGTGATATTCTATATAAGGGGTGGGCAATGTCGGTCCTGGAGAGCCACAGTGGCTGCAGGTTTTTGTTCTAACCCATCTTCTTAATGAGAAGTCAATTATTGCTGATGAAGCACTTATTGCTTAAATGACATTTTGATCCTTCATTTTAGTGGTCTTGCTTGTTAAGGTTCCCCACCCTTAATTGCTTATTTCCATTTTAAACAGCTGCATTCAGTGGTTTTAGTGGTTCCTTATTAGCAATAAGATGTAAATGACAAAGCAGCCAGCAGTTCTGCATCTTGCTTGTTTCCATTTACATCTGTGTGTGTTCATCATGCACTGTTTGATTTAATAAAACACTTAATAGAAAATGCAACAGACTGCAAATTATCCGTTTAAGTCTTCAAATCATTTGGATGATATGTTTGGAAAGGAAAAAAATCTACAAAATAAGAACTTAACATTGCAGACTAACAAGCCATAAAATTAAATAAGGTCTGAGTATTGGCGAGGATTGATTAAGCAATTGGGTTGGAATGAAAACCTATAGCCACTGTGGCTCTCCAGGACCAACATTGCCCACCCCTGTTCTATATCAGTGGTCTCAAACTCCAATCTTGGAGGGCCACAGTGGCTACAGGTTTTCATTCTAACCCTTTTCCTAATTAGTGATCTGTTTTTGCTGCTAATTAACTCCTTTTGAATTCATTTTAATTGACTTGCGCTTGAAGGCTCAGACCCCTTAATTGTTTCTGTTTGCTTAATTAGCAGCCAAACAATAACGAGATACAAAATGAGCCAAAACAGGACCAGCAAACTGTGTCCCTCATATAATATCTGAACATAAAGAAAGACAAAGGTCTCAGGAATGGTGATCTGCTCATATCCCCAAACATTTTGTCTGTGCTCTTAGAAAAGAGAAAATCAACAATTTTTGAAATGTCTGCTATTACACAACGACAGCAGAAACAAGCTTTGGAATTAAAGAACGGGTTTAATTAACAATGAGAATCTGCACCTAATTAAGCAATTTGATGCTAATGTAAGGTTGTTAATTACCCTGTCTCCGTGATGACATGGTGGCACAGTGGTCAGCACTGCTGTCATAGAACTAGCATCTCAAATCTTGAGTCTTGACTCAGAACTAGACCCCTGAATCTAATTGCGTAAATCATGTAGATGCCTTTGGCAGTGTTCATTCATTCTCTGTACAGTTTTTTTTCTGGGTACCAGGTCTTGTTTTTTTTTTTTTTAGCAAATGTCGTGTACACCAAGAATGGGCTGGCATTCTGGCCGGGATAGTTTAAGGTTTCTTACCCAAGTTGGAGGCCAGTATAATGTAGGGACGGGGAAGACCACCCTCATGGACTATTTGCTCCCCAGATACAATAGGTGGCAGTCTCCCTGGGTGATGGTGCCTTCATGGATACCTGCAGGGCAGGCTGGGAATTGCAGTCCTATGAGACAGCCCTGCTGGGTTCCATGGGTGCCTCCAGGGGGAGCTGCAGGGAAGGACTGCCTCAACTTTAAGGACCCCAAAGTGATTCCGACATGCCACACTGTAACACCTAAAGTACTCCCTGGTCTGATATAATAGGGCCTCACATCAGAGAGTCAGTGTCGGGAGGTGGAGGACGAAGCTCACCGGGAGGATTGGAAGGAGAGAAAGAATGACAGGGAGAGAAATGAATTATGTTGGGTGTGTTTATAAGCTATTAAAGAAGTTGCTGAGGGTATTTGGTAAACTAAATTATTATTTGATCCCAGGGTTGTGTTGGGGTTGGTTTATTAGAAGGCTTGGTGCTCAGTGGCACCCCCTAATGGTCACACATACCAAAAACAAATAAAATTACAATACTCGTTCCTGCCTTGAGCCAGATGCTGCTTAGGTAGACTGCTGCTCCCCCAACCATGAACTGAAGAAAGCTGATAGAGAGAATGAATGAATTTATGAATAAACTGAAAAAAGGAAAACATTCATTACTTCCTGTTTTGTGTTCTTCACATCTTTTCATAGCGGCACGGTGGCACAGTTGTAGCGCTGCTGCCTCGCAGTTAGGAGACCCAGGTTTGCTTCCCGGGTCCTCCCTGCGTGGAGTTTGCATGTTCTCCTTGTGTCTGTGTGGGTTTCCTCCAGGTACTCCAGTTTCCTCCCACAGTCCAAAGACATGCTGGTTAAGTGCATTGGCGATCCTAAATTGTCCCTAATGTGTGCTTGGTGTGTGTGTGTGTGTGTGCCTTGCGGTGGGCTGGCGCCCTGCCCGGGGTTTGTTTCCTGCCCTGCGCCCTGTGTTGGCTGGGATTGCTCCAGCATTCCCCCGTGACACTGTGGTTAGGATATAGCGGGTTGGATAATGGATGGATGGATGGATGGATGGACTTCCTTTCACATCAAACCACTTCATTAACATGTACTGCATGTGGAGTATGTCATTTTAACGCACTGAGCCTAATAACAAAAGATCTGGCTAAGAATAACGTGATAACTTTTGTGTGTTTACTGCTGCAGCTCTTCAAAGGTTAAATCGCAATGCTCTCTTGTGAAACAGCAAGTATCTGTTCAGTGATTTTACAAACTGCAAGGTTGTGTGGAGCTGATTGCACTGAACAAAACGTTAGATGGGATGCCTGGTCCATTGTAGGCACTTTCACTCTCACACTCCCAGACTGACACCAATATGCAAGTCTTTTGAATGTAGGAGTGGATAACTGGAAATCTGCATAAACTCCAAATAAGTGTTGACTTCCCTGAAAGTGTGCCAGTATGGCATTCTGCACTACATAGACTTGATGTCAAAATCCATTTAACATTTAAACATTTCTCACTTTGCTTAATCTTTTCTTTTGCTGGGTGTTGGCTACTTTGATGAGTGTCCTCTATCTTTGCATATCCTCCACATCCTCCATATTACATACACCTGAGCTTTAATCTTATCCATGTGACAGATCTTCTCCAGACTCTCGCATCCATCACTTCCTTGCCACATGCCCATATCATCAGAATCTAGATTCTCTGATCTTCTCACTGATCTTCACCAATCCTGCCCCTTTCCTAACCTCTTCATTTCTCAGTGTCTCCCTCAATGAGAACCCTAAAGCCCTTTCAATTCTTTCAAGGATCTCTATTGCTGTTCTTCTTATTGTCCATATCTCGACACCATTCATCAACATTGTCATATTTGCCGTTAAATAAATCTTTACTTTTATGCTGCCTGTTGTCTTTTTATCACATACTGCCTCTGACTCCTCTTGCCGTTTCTTTATACTGTCTTTATTCTCTCATCTATGTCCACTTTACAGTCCCCACTTTTGGGTTATAACTAACCTCAAATATTTAAACTTGTCCTCTCTCTTAATGTCCGACTAGTGCTCTATCTTGTTTTAAGAGTCTCTCCCCTTGCCCTTGTGCTACTAGTCATGACCTGACATTTTCCATCTGACATCTCATTCTTTTTAGGTGCTAAGTTCTCATTTTCTACATTAAATACTGTCATGATGGAAAACATTTTGTTAATATTTTCTTAGGTTTATATAATTTCTTGAGATTTCTGACAATTTTATACTGTGATTTTGTAACACATAGAACTTGTTTTTATATTTGCTTCCTTTTGGTATTTTTTATAGATTTGCCATTATATTTTATGATCTTGTTGTCAGTTTACCATAATGTAATTTTGTTTTCCAATACGCACCACCTTGTTAGCGCATTCATGGTTATGATGTAATGACAGGCTGCTAGAGGACGTAGCCAGAATGTTACACCGGTTGCTGTCATTGGTGTAATTGTATTTATGGTAACACTGTGTGCACAAGTTGTCAAAATTTGTGAATATTTCTGAAAATTCTATTACAAGTGCTGTTCGTTAGTCCTTCCAGTTACTGATACTGTGATTTCTGATTTTGATTTCCGATTTGGCTTAATGACATGATCAATTGTTTTTGGTGCCAACCCCTACTTTGCTTAACAATAATATTTCATCTCCTGTCTCATCTTTTTCCTCAAGTCTACCTCAGATGGCTGTGCCAATGTCATTTCCACCATATTTTTGTAGTTGTTCTGTTTCATTTTACTTAACCTCAACAGCTTATTTCCCTTCTCCTTGGTTAAGGACCATTATGTTAAAGTTAACTTTACTTCTAAAAGCAGTGGCTATTAACCTTCACTGCTCCAAGATCCACCAATATACCATGAGAATATGTAATGGCTCCCTTACACAGTCAATGATTTTTACCTTCTTGCTGCAGTCTTCACAAACCTGCGTGTTTTTGAACTTACAATCAAAAATATGGTGAATGTTTAAATTAAAAAAATATTACAGTAAAAGACACAGTGCCATAAACCCCCTCAAAATACGGCTCAAAGGCAGTGCTAAAAAGCATGCATGTCTTTTGTATCGCTGATAAATGTTTTAAAGTGCATGCACATGGACTGCCTGAATTATGAATCTTGACTAATTTGATTCGTGAAGGAGTCATTAAGTGAAAATCACTCCTCTGTCCGCCCCATTGGTTACTGCTGTTCTTCATGTACCCTGCATATCAGTCCCACTGACAGTCTTTATTCACATAGCCCGCAGTCCCCAAGCCAGACCTTGTCTCAGTGCTGCACCACATCATCCATGTACAGTATGGGGTGTGCAGGGTAGTATAGCACTAAAACATGAAACGCTCTTTCAAGGGGGCCTTTCAGAAAACTGACAATAATTGCACACCATAAGTAGCAGGTTTCAAATATTGATGAAGCGGTTAGCTTTAAAAAGATACATTTGACACCGCTGCTGTAGTTGGATAATTAGTAAAGAGCTGCTCTTTGATAATTATTTTCTGTGATCTTGAAGTTTACTTAGGTCCCCTAATGTGGTGCAGCCCCCTGGTTGAGAAGCAGATATCTTATAACTGTCATGTTTAAATCAATTTACCAAACTTACCTTAATTGTAACAGCCAAATATACAGCTTAGTTAGGCATTTACTTTAGTTGTAATGGATTTAGATCATAGTTTCTGTTTTTTTGTTTCAGCGTAGTATGAAATGTTTTTTACACACTGTAATAAATCACTAAATAAAATATTACAATACACAATGGAATAAAGAAAGTTACACAGTGATGTCACAGGTGAGAGAACCTAAGAATTACACCCTACACACATAAAAATACCTGTTCTTCAATGGCACTTCATAGTTCTTTACTGGTGTCACAAGAACGACAAAATGGCAGCTTTAAAGACCAGTGGAGGAAGTGATGTCATCGGGGCTGGAAGTGGAAGAGACGTCATCAGAGGCGGGACTGGAAGTGACGTCATCAGAGGCGGAACCAGCAGTGACGTCATCAAAGATACTGGAACCCTGTGGGATTTCCCGAGAATGGTTTGCAAGGGATTGAGAAAGATAGTTAGTGCACCCCAGCGCCCCCTAGTCGGATGTGCAATTGTCATTATTCAGGCCCTTTAGTTGACTCCTACTCACACATGTGTGACACTGGGTTCTATGGTTCCTCATAGAACTATTGCTTGAGAAAGCACCATTTAATTCTGGGAAGAGTTCTTTGCATATAAAGTTGGTTTTTGTACATTGAAAAACTTCCTAATATGTAGACAAAAAGCAAAGTCTTTAATTTATGGTAGACTACTTAGCAGGACACTAACAGATTAAAAAAACCTGAACTTAGCCAATGTAATGGATGTGTGCAGCGAGAGTCCTTCTAAAATCATGACTCATTGGTATTTCACAAATCTGTTGCCATCTGATTATGATTATTCATTGTATGGAGCCAGTGATCTAAATACATAAAGGTTCTTTCTGGACCATTCATGTGGATGGGTATTTTGGGAACCAAAAATGATTCCCCTATGGCATCACTCTGGCACCTTTATTTTTAAGACTGTATCATAGTCTTTAGAGTGCCCTCACGTCTCAGATGTGCATCTCTCATGCCTAAGTTTCTCTTTCTGTTTTATTTTAATCTGCCCTTCTTTCTTATCTGTGCATTCAGTAATTATTACCTATCCTTTGTTTTCTGGGATCTTCTCAACCTTCTGCCCAGTACCAACGGCAGTAAACTAAAATGACCCATTGTATTTGTCTGCTGACATCATTTGTGGATAGATGAAAAAAATGTACAGATGCTGAAGTGTGGCGATCCTGCACTTGACTGGGATGTCACCCTACGATATTTGTAGTCTGTGACACAAACAATCCATATAATTTTTAACAGTGGCTGGAGGCCCTGGTTTGATAAGCCACATGCATCATTTGCAGGTGGTCAGGGCTATTAAACAAATGTACTAAAAAACAACACCATTAAAGACCATCATTTCAAATGATGCTTTTCTTTTTGCCACTGCCTTGAGATAATACACATATAAGAAAACTAGCCATCCCCTGTGTCTCTGCCTGCGTAGTAGTGAAACAGACTACGCAGTGAGGAGTGCCCTGCCCGGCTCCCTACTCCTGACGTCACGCTTCCCCCTACCCTCAGCCTGCAGCCTCTGTCTCGGATTAGTGCAAATATATCGCTCCTGCAATCGAACTATGATTCTTATGAATCTGAGAGAAGTCGCAAAATCAACTGCAATGTTCAAGCAAATTACAAAATAAAATTTGATCTAAATCCATTAAGTATTCGCTCTCGTGAAAAACGGACAGACAGATGTTAGATTTTATATACTGTATATAGAGATGGGGAGTATGCACACTACAACAGGTTGTCCAAAGTCAGTGCAGTACCAGTCCTGGGCACCCACAAGTGAAAGCAAGGCAGAAAGTGTAGCTAGTCACTAGGGGAAAATCACAAACAAGCAGATCAGAAAATCTGGAAAATTTGTGGCTGTTGTTTACAAAAAAAAGGCACTGACCACAAATTTCCTGAAAAATTTCTAGACCTGTGAAACCTGCAGCCATAAATGCTGCCTTGGCCTTAATAAGTACCCTCCCCACTTTAATGGCGTATAGATGTACAAATTGAAAAAGGTGTTTGTGAGGTAAAAAGTCCCTTTTTCATGCACTGCTGTTTGAAGAGCACTTACAAGGGACTTTTCACAAATAAAACACAAATAAGAGACCACAGTCCCTATGGTTATCGCTTATTGAATATAACCCTAAAAAGGAAATGTGACCACCAACACTTATTTGACTCCAGATATAAATGATCATATACTGCTTTAATAACATTTGACAGCTGTTCATACTTTATATTTGGCTGCTGTTATTCATATTTTGTCAGCATAGTTCTCATCTTTAAAAGTGAGTTCCTTTGCCTAATTTACAAGCTTGATCTGATTCACAAGTTTAATGCCTGGGTTAACAGATCCTAGTAGAATTAAGTTGTAATAGGAGAGGACCCCTCATGTCACCCATAAGCACCAACGACAACAGTGTCATGTATGTGCACCTAGGATTCATCTTCCTGGCTCTGTTGAGGTAAGCAGTACCATCCCACAATGAGAGGGGGCTCGTTGCAAACTCTGGTTGCTTTTTCTTCCACAGTTCCAGCAGAGAGGCCCCAGGCCAATGCCTAATACGAGACAGTCTGGAGGCTATAGAAATAAGCCAATCCTGAAGGAGAGAAACCAAACAGCAAAAGGGAAGGAGCTTCCTTTAACACATCGTGTTTTCAAGTGCTTGTGAATGCAGACGCGCTAAATGTGATTTTTTGTTTATTTTGAATGTGTCTCAAACAGGTTATCCCAGCTGGTGCCCCAACTATTCTTGCTGGCTTTTTTTACAGTTTGTTCGCCGGTCACAACACACAAGAAGCAAAAAAATACTAAACATGACACTTTTATTAAAACAAAAGAAACTATGAGTTTGGTGGACTATCTAAAGAGCGATCTCAAAGCACAAGTGGTAAGAGAAAAAATCACAGCCGTCCATCAGACTTGAGTACAGTGATCCTCCTCGATCGCGGAGGTTGTGTTCCGGAACCTCCTGCGAAAGGTGAAAATCCGGGAAGTAAAAACCATACGTTTATATTGTTATTTTTATATTGTCATGCTTGGGTCACAGATTTGCACAGAAACACAGGAAGTTGTAGAGACAGTGACTTTAAAACACTGCAAACAAACATTTGTCTCTTTTTCAACAGTTTAAACTGTGCTCCATGACAAGACAGAGATGACAGTTCCGTCTCACAATTAAAAGAATGCAAACATATCTTCCTCTTCAAAAGAGTGCGCGTCAGGAGCAGAGAATGTCAGAGAGAGAGTGAGAGAGACAGAGAGAGAAAAGCAAACAATCAAAAATCAATAGGGCGGTTCGGGCTTTTAAGTATGCGAAGCACTGTGCGGGAAGCATATCGTATATCATTGACGAGTTTAATTTAATACGTAATACGTGTTCTGATTGGGTAGCTTCTCAGCCATCCGCCAATAGCGTCCCTTGTATGAAATCAACCAACAAAGGAAGCATGTACCATAAATTAAAAGATCCATTGTCCACAGAAATCTGTAAAACCAGCGAAAAATCCGTGATATATATTTAGATATGCTTACATATAAAATCCGCGATGGGGTGAAGCTGCGAAAGTCGAAGCGCGATATAGCGAGGGATCACTGTATTTAGTTTTTGCTTACTGTCTGTCCAATGGGGTGGTTGAAAACCATGACACCATACTACCTCAGACTACCTTCTCTCCCTCTTCTCTCTCTCCAGACCTTGACCTCAATTTCTCCCCTCCTGACGCTGCACTACAGTTCAGGTTATTTTTCCAGCTTTATTGTCATGCATACAGAATGTAATTCTGACTTGCAAGTCTGAGCAAAGTTGCTGCTCTCTGACACCAGGATCAGCAAGTATTATGATTCATTTGGCCTCTGCTCATTTCTGCAGTCAGGGGAAGCCTTCCATTTACATAGGGACACCAGCCTAGAAATCTCTCTAGCAGCTCCTGTCCCTGAAACCCTAAGCCTTCAATTACCCTTAAAGGGTCAGGTTTGTGAAGCAACTTTGGAGCTGCTTGCACTGTCTGAAGGACATTACCTTCTTGCTCATTGGGGCCTCTTCTTAACTGTGAATTGTGGCCACCCCTCACGTTTCCTCCTTTGCCTTCTATTAGTTTCACTTATAGAGTCAGGCATCTCAGCCCACTGCTGTGTTTTTTCAGGGAATAAATCAACCACGTAAAGACTGCATTGACAGTGATTAAGAATAGCCATAGCGTCACAAAAAGGGTACACTAGAATGGTTGGGGGCTGTTATTAATATAGAGAAGTATAAAAAATTGATTATGCTTTATAAGCTCTTCAGTAATATTTTTGAATCCCTGAAATGTCAGAGGTTGTTTTGTTTATTGGTGATATTATATTTTTGAACATTTTTATTTTACTATTTGGTGCAACGTCACTTAATTTTGTAATGAGTGCCAGCATTTTAAGATCTCAGTTTCCTAAACACAGCTCTATGACACTCACAGAGCTCACAGAGGTCTGGGACTGTAGATAAAGGCATAAAAGGAAGGCGTCCAGACACAGAGCGATGAAAAGGGGATCTAAGTTTTTAAACATGCACTTGAAATTTTGGGATCAGCGCAGCCACCCGTTCTAGGTATCAAATAGTGTAGCACCTACAATAAAAGTATAAATTGACTAAGTAAATGGGAAAAGAAGAAGGATGTAATTGGACACAGCCAGGAGAAGAGGACATAGAAAGAGCTTATAGTGAGCAATCAGATGTATGGGTCATTCTGGTGGAAACTTCTGTAGAATGTGGAGTGCCATTCCAGTAATGAGGGCCGAATCGGCTGCACGGCAGTAAGGAGCAGGGAAGATTGTGAGCTCTTTTTGACTCTATGTGTGTACTGAAGAAGGTAGCAAAGAGAGAGCTTGGCTCTTGGTGACTCTCCGTGAGTACCGAAGAAGGTGTCAGAGAGAGAGAGCTGTTGACAAGCCAAGCCGGACAACCTCGAAAAATGAAAGAATCACAACAGTATTGTGGCTTGCTAACAAAAAAAAGTTAGCCAATCCAGCCTCTGCTACAAACTGTTCAGGGCCAAATGAGACATGGTAATCCAGGCATGCCCCATTTTATTGGGTTCTGACCAGAAGGGACAGGGCCTTCTCTGGGCTCCGAGGGTGGGGTCATGTGCCAAGGCTCTTCTCAGTATTACGAATAGAAGAAAGAATGGTTCACAACATCGGCTCCTACTGGTCTGGGATGGAATCACTTACTTTACTCAAGCCCTGAAGGTGATTCCCAGGCACACATGTGCGGCATTGCTTCATTAGCAGAACAATAAGCCTCGCAATACACCAAATGGCAACAATGGTGCCTATTATGTTGCTTGTGGCCCCCTGCTATCCATTGTATTGACCAGGTATCTGGCCATTGCCTGACACTTGAAAGGAGTTGCAGAGACATCGGTGGCTGCTAGAAGGAATTCTAGCAAAAAAGGACCCATGGGCTCCCAGGTCAGTCCTGAACTTAGAACTCTTTCCAGCGATAAAGTCAGTAAACTCAGAGTTGGATGGAAGATGGATATGTGTTTGGCTGGTGGGGTGGAATGAAACCAGAGTTAAAGGAGGAGGGAGGTGAGGAAGGAGGCTTTCATGCCTTAGGTGGGGAAGTGATATGGGTACCTTATCAGGTAGAAAGGGGACTAAAGATTACTAGTTGAGTCCAATGGTGATTAAGGATTTATGTCTTTTAGTCTGGTACTTTGTTCTACTCCACGTTCATCCCCTTTCCTGTATTTTATTTTCATGGCAAGAAAACTTATTTTTGGTACTTTTTGCCATTACTGGCATTAGCGAAAAAGAAGAAGTTGTAGTATGCAAGGTGCACAAACACAGGGCAATGGAGGAACTGAAAAAAATCACTTCATCCTTTGATTCCTTGATCCTGCAAATGTTCAGTGGATTCTATAAGTATTCAGACTCCTTCACTTTCTGCACACTTTATTGCATTATAGGTTTAATTTTAAATGAATATATTTACCATTTTTGCCTACACACAATAACCCATAATGGCAACATGAAAGCCTGTTCTCAGAAAAGTTTATTAAGCATCAAAAACTGTAATCTCTCATTTATCTAAGTATTCGGACCTGTTGCTGTGCTACTAGAGACTGTGGTCAGGTGCATCCTGTTTGATTTTTTATTCTTGAGATGTGTCTGAAACCTGATTGGACATCATTTTGGAAGGCACCCACTTGTGTATGTATATAAGGACCCACAATTCACACTACACGTCAGACCCGAAATCAAGCCATGAAGCCACTCTCTGTAAACCTCCTTAATAAAACGGTGTTCAGGCATAAATCAAACCAAGAGTATAAAACAATTTCTAAAGCTTTTAGTGTTCCCAGGAACACTCATTTATTATCATTATAATTATATATTACTATTATTATTATTACTATTATATTATTATATATTATGTATTATCATTACAACACAAATTTATTAAGTGGCCTTGATAAATGTAAATAAAGGAAGTATAGAACCTCCAGGCCAATTATTAGACTCAGCTGTCTGTCCAAAATGAGTGACCGGGCAAGCAGGGCCTTGGTTAAGGAGATGAACAAGACATACAGACTCTAAGTCCTCTGTTGAGATGGGAGAAGGACAGCAATCTCAGCAGCACTCCATCAATCAGGCATTTATGGTACAGTGGAGCTTGCCAATCAGCATTTAAAGGACTCTGAATACATAAGGAGAATTATTCTTTGGTTCGATGAGACAAAAATTGAACTTTTTGGGCAGAACTCCAAACACCATTTCTGGCAAAGACCAGTGGCGTAGCTAGAGATCATGCCACTCGGGGTGGGACGGTGCTTCAATTTGCTGCCCTCCAACTTATCTGAATATGTTAACCTATTTAAACGGAAAATTAAAATGACATACAGAAAAAAATTAAGATAGATTTTGCATAGATTTATTCATATATAGAGAAACAGCAATCATTTTTCACATATAACTATTTATAAGCATCAACTAGACAAGAATATAGTATAGATGCACTGATAAGCCGTGTTCTAATTATTAGTTTAATATAATTACTCTGTGAAAAGCAGAACCAGCGTAGTGTACAAGTGATAGGAGGGGATGTTTTCTGCGCAGTGCAAGAACACATTTGGATTGATAAAGAAACAAAATTATAAATTGTAAATTAGTTTCTTATGTTCCCAGAAATTATTATCGGTTTAATGTTTATATTTAGTTTTGTTATCACCTCAGAAATTTCAACTGCTGTATCAGATACCGTCACAGAAGGACTGTCTGAAAATTATTTTTGAAGCATTTGTGGATAAAAATCAGAGAATTTTACTTTTTTCATTCATGAGTGAAATTTTTCTGAAACCTGCTCCTTACACACAAATTGTACCGAGCCTTTTGGCCAATAATGTCGCCCCCAAAAATGTGCCACCTGGGGCGGACCGGCGCCTCTACCCACCCCAAGCTACACCACTGGCAAAGACCAGGGACTGCTTCTCTCCTGCCTAATACTGTTCTTAACGTCAACATGGCAGTGGTAGCATCCTGCTATGGGGAGTTGCATCTTAGTGGCAGGGACAAGGAGACGGGTCAGAATTGAGGGACGGATGAATGTAACCAAATGCAGAGAAGACTATGAAGAAAACCTGCTCCAGAGTGCACAAGACCGCAGGATGGAGTGACAGATTAACTTTCAGGGCAACAAGGACCTCAAGAATACATCCAAGCCAATACTGGAGTGGCTTCAAGTGGCCAAACCATTGCCCAGACTTAGACCCTATAGAACAGTTTACAGATGTTGTCCATCCAATCTAATGGAGCACACGAGGGTCTTTCAGAAATAATGGGATATACTGACCAAATCTGGGTGTGCCAAACTTGTAGAGGCTAACCCAAGAAAACTTAAAGCTGTAATTGCTGGCAAAGGGGCTTCTACAAAATAGTGAATTAAGGGGTCTGAATATTTATGTGAATGAAAGATCTCAGTTTTAAATTTTTAATAAATTTGCAAACCTTTTCTGAAAATGTTTTCACTTTGCCATTATGGGTTTTTGAGTGTAGGTTGTTGTGCAAAAATGTCAAGTTTATACATTTAAAATGACATCTGCAACACCATAAAGTGCATAGAAAGTGGATCTACTTTATGTGGCTGGGGGGACCAGGATGTGGTGTAACCCCTTGTCTCAGGGAAATTGTGTGTTTTTGTGGTTTATACCGGGCCCCCTGATACAAGCAGAACAACACTATAATGCCACAGGATATCACAACATTGTTGCCCACCAGATTCAGCCTTACCTGGGTGCAGAGAGGCCATTTTCAAGTGAGAATTTTATGCCACAAGGTTAGAGAAGCTGCAGGAAACTTAACTTTGAATTCAGTTTATTACAGTGGTATCCTCAGATGCAAAATCTCTATCTTCTGTAAGTGAGGATTTGTGCAACAAGGTGGAGCACTGAATAACCTGTAATTGTGAGAAACATTTGAGTTGGCATTTGACAGCAAACTTGTGCTACACTTTTAACACTGCTGAATCCTTGCAGATAAATACATTCAGAATGATTTGAGAAGAGCTGGGGGGAACCAAATCACTAATCCTTATCACTATTAAGCAGATGCATTTAATAAAGTGACCCTTTGACATAATTAAATTAGAAAAGGTGCCTTCCAAGTGCAGAAGAATGCAAAATGAGTGTTCTTTTTTTTAAAAAAAAAAAAAAAATCCATTCATCTGTTACTGAACCATGTAAACCAATTTGAGTTTGTGGCTACCCAAAATGTTGCTTGCAGCTCAAAATAACAGAATAGTAAAAGCATTTTTTTTCATTAAAACATGATATCACTTACATTAGGAAGACCAAGTTATCAGAAGCATCTACTATACCACAAGAAAAAGTCTGCACATTTGGCTTTGCCAGCAGACTCAAAGAGCCCGGAAATGAAGCAGACTTCATTAAAGTGACAGTACAAAGCCATCATTTCATTTGTCAGTTGGATAAAAGGTGGATTAACACACAGTAGTAGAGAAATCGTGAATAATAAACAGGATACGCAGGTACATTTTAATTACTTTATTGAAATAGTTTCAGTAAAAAAAAAACAACATATATATGTATATATATATATTGCCATAATAAGTTCATATAAATATATATATGTATA
>JANRMT010062809.1:4294178-4306780 GCA_026402145.1 Polypterus bichir lapradei
GATAAGGCAGCAGCTAGTCATTTTTAGTTGTTTAAAAAATATGCAGTTTTGTGCATTTTTATGTATCATATACCATGGAACATACAGCTTATTTCAGAAACCAATTCAAGTCTTTCAAGATATACAGTAATAAATGCCCTCAGGGCTTACAATACATTTAGAATGCCACAGCATACTGTACATTGATCTTTGTTCGTAACAATGTTTCAAGTAAAAAATATATATAAAATAAATAAAACAGAAATAAATAAATAGATAAGATATATTACAAAACACTATAAATATTTCACAATTATTTAAATAAATAAATTCATCTTGTCATCTGTCATAAATATTACTTTGAATCTTAGCTGCTTTGATGAGTATGTATAACTCATATTAAATACCTGAGAACTGAGACATGCATTATACAACAATACAATAAATACGTCAAACTATATGTATTACACTAAATTCACAAAGTGTTGGCAGGTTGAAGAGTCAGATACATTTTCTTGATATATCTGAGATGGTAAATAATCAGAATTTTATAGTCCAGCAATATGGCAGAGCAAAAATCTGTAGAAATCCTCCACCTGTACTTGAGGGGACATTCATTTGTCACTGAATCTTTCGTATCTCTTCTGTAGCAAATTTTCTAACTGTTTTAGAAAGGCAACGGGAGCTTGTTTTTCATTTTCCCAAGTGGAGCATACTGAATCGGTCTTGGAACTTTTCTGAAACTAAAAGATGAAAATAAAAGATTAATACAATTATTCTAGACAGTTTTTTGTTAATGTTTTTCATGTTACCACTTGTTTCTTGATTAACAGCTTATCTATCCCAAATTAGATTTTTTCTTTTACAGATCCACAGGGCGCTTATGACATGTTTGAAAATAGTCATAAATTATACAGTTTTCATTTTTTTTTCCAGTGAAGAATCTTTTGAATTTGGGCTTGAGGCAGGATCTTATATCATGGAGGATCTGATGCTCACTCACAGCCTAAGTCTACACTGGCAGTGTATGTTAAAATGCAAACCAGCACTAGAGGGCAAAACCTCATCCAGTCCCTAATTTTCTGAAGTTGCTAATTGCAGCAGCCTATTTTAGAAAACACCTATACTGAGTAAAATTTCAAGGTGCCAATCAGCCTAATAGACATGTGTGTGTGTGTGTGGGGGGGTTTCAGAGTGCCCGTAGGTACCCTGCATGGACACATACAGAAGGTGCAAACTCCACACAGACAACAGACAATGACTGGGTTGGTCTCTGCCAGCTAGGAGGCAGCAGTGATGTAAATGTGCATATTAAAGAGAACACAAAGGTGGTCACTTTAACAGAAAATGTTATAGTAGTTAAGAAAACATAGACTCATAATAATCTATTATCCTAACTGTTTAATCCAGGCTGCAGACTTCTGTCCAGGCAGCACAATGCAGGAATCAACCCTGAATGGAATACCCAATCCATTGCCCAGTCCAATAACACACACTCGCATGGAGACAGGTGAAAAATGACTAAAGATTCATTCAGGCACTGCTTCTTACAGCAGTCTATTTTAGAAAAGACGCTGAACAAAATTTCAAGGCACCAATCAGCCTAACATGCACATCTTTGGGGATGTCAGAATAAAACCAACACAGACACAGGCAGAACCTGCAGGCGCCATACCGAGTGTGACTGAGCACAGGATTTAAGCTCATCAGCAGTGCTAATCGCTACACCACTGTGCTGCTCTACAATTACATAAACTGTGTTTAAATGAACAAATGCAATATAATGCTGCATCCCATTCTTCACTCGCTCTTTTACTATGTTAGAATAAATGAAAAATTGAGATTGAGAAAGCAAACTTACCTCATGTGTTAAAGATTCCAAAATTGATTGTATTTTGATGCCAAGTTTTGTGTCCGTGCTGATACTTTTCAAGACTCGTAGCTGGTTCATGAAGCAACTCAGAGCATCCTCTTCCTCATTAAACTGAAAACAATGTAAAGAAAAATATTACGAGTTTGTTCAGTAAATACTATTCTATATCTATAATACCAGCATGCCCCTGTTTGATTTGCATGCACACAGCTCACAAAGCTTTGTTTGTATGAGTGCAGCTGATATGAATGCTGACACATTAGTAGCTCTCTGAAATTCTTCTCTGTCTTTGGCCACTACTTTATGACTTCCTGTTGTAGACTCTGGTAAAATGCATGCTGTCTACTTACAAAAACAAAAAATATTTTTTTTCTACTGGCTAATCTGCTTGGTTAAATAAATTGAGTTATCCTAATTATACATTTTACACTATAAAAATGTAAAAATATATATAGTAAAAGGTAGAATTATGTGACCAAAAATGTTTCCTACCTCAACATCATTGGGTGTGTAATAAAGGTCTGATTTATGCTTCTGAAAAGAAAAGAAAAAAGAATTAGCTATAGCATCACATTTCAAAGTATTCATTCTAAATTTTAAATAACATCATCAGTAAATCAACTTACAGAAAAATCCTCGAGTTTCAGCTCCCTGATTACAGTCAGCAGTTCTGTCTGTTTTACTACCCATTCTTCTCTATTTATTGGACTGGCAGAAGAAAAGTGCATGAAGCTTAATACAATGCAGAACAATCCAACGTTTGTGATCATGTTGATTCTGTTTGTTACACTGCAGAGATGAAGAACTGTTTATTGTGTGTCAATATGCTTTATATTTATACTCTTACCAGTCTGGAAAAAAAACTATGGGTGGGTTTAATAAAAGTTTAGGTATTACAAACATGTTTAAAAAAGGTCATACATGATACGATGTCTATTTTTTTCCTTTTGATGACTCTTAGGAATTTCTACTAAGCTACTGGATGGTAAAATCCCTTAAGGTATAGCCCACATTGTCACCGCTGCGTGTGACAGACCATTTCCTTTATTCACTCTCACCTTTCTTTAACTCTTTAGGGATTTCCTTGCTAGAATCTAGAACTTAGAAATTTTCCTAATCTGTTTTATTTTTTAGGACAATATTTCAACACAGATACAATATACCAGCTTCATTCTTTCCCCATTTTACTTTTGCTGTCAGTTTTTAAGCAGCATTAGAAAGCAGAATTACCAAGCATGAATTTGTTTTTTTGATGGTCTCAAAGGAGAGTCAAGACACCTCAAAAGTGTGGACATTACCCTAGGGTAGCATGGGGCTCTTTAGAGTTAGGGGTGCATACACTACAGAGCCTCTTATGTGAACTTGTGGACCCTGGCAATGGATGTGAATGGGCTGGAAAAGCACTATGCTGGAGTTGTGAAGGGCTCAAAGTGGTGGGTGGACCTCTAACGGTGTGGTTTATTTAGTAACTTAGTCTTTGGATACATGGCCATGAATTGTTTCAAATTCATATATTGGTTACCAGTAACCATCTTAATAAATGAAGTACAAGCAGAGTTTAGGTTAACTTAAATAGGCTCAAAAGCAACTGCATATAGACCACCAATCTCATGAGAGTGTGAGAAGGACACAAAGATCTCCTCTTCTATTTCACGGCTACGTTATGCTACATTATGGCTGGACCCCTATGAAAGAGAAAGTCTGCCACATTCATCATCCTGACTGAGGCAAAATGCGACTGGAAGAGGAGTGTAACACACGGCTGGGGAATGTTCATAGGGGTCAGTACAAAAGATACCTTATAATTAGAGGTGTTCTTATTAGTAGCAAAGAAAGTCAAAGCAAAGGCTGTGGTGTCAGTGCCCCAGGGGGGTGATGGAGAGGGTTGCCTCATATTAAAAGATGATCCAGCCATAAACTGTGGCTCATGGTGGCAGGGTTCCATGGCAGCGAGGGCAGTGACGCCTTAGAGGTGGTAGTGACAATTCCAAAGGTGATCAGCAGCCTCCTCCTGTAGTACAACTGGCAAGGAGTTTTAATTATGAAAGAGGATGGATCGGTTATATAACTATAAGCAGTGAGGATAGGCCACTTACACCTGGGGCCCCATGGTGACTGCATAATTGTTGTTTCATAAGGCTTTATTAGTAACATGCTTGCCTACTTGATGTTAGAATGAAGAGATTAAGGGTGTTATAATTCTCACAACTCCATAAAGCTTAAGTATGACAACTGGCCTTTAGTGTACCCTACATGGTTGACATATTTTATGAATCTGTTATTTTTTAGTCAGATTTAATATCATTTCACATGGGCTGACTAGATACACCACTGGGAAGGATGCCTAGTTTGCTCCCAGAAATGAAAACAAGAACATTAAATTGGGGTCAAAGGAGACTAATGCCAATGTATTACAGAGGTGTGCAGTAAGTGTTTGTTTCCAAGACTTCTGCATAAAGACAGGACTGACTGAGATCTTCCTTCAGTCTTGCTTATGTGCTGTCTCCTTCTATAACACAACCTTCTTCCCTTTGTTGTGTGTTTGCCATTTCCAATTGACCTCTAGTTCCACTATGAGCGGGAATCCCAAAATACGTAAGTCCAAAAAACACTTCCAAAATAGCCCACAAGGGAGTGGGATTTACTGTCAAACACTGGCTAGATATAAGGGCAAACACAGGGTCTTCATAAAATACAAAGTTTATTTTTACAAAATGCAGTTGTCAGGAAAGGCAATCCCACCCTTAAGTTTCAATACAGTATCCAAAGCGAAATCAAAACACAGCGCACAGGTATAAAATATCCAGAAATCACAAAGCTCAGAAAAAAAAAGTAAATTCACCACTCCCAAGCACACTCAAAATTAACCGCAAGGAATTGTGGGAGACTCTCCAAATATATAAAGCGAAGGGCAGTTCCTGGTGGTGATTGGCAGGTGGCCCCGCCTCTTGGAGAACCACCCACAAAAAATGTGGAAGATAACACAAGCAGATAATTTATCAAAGTGACATTAACATACTGCGGTGGGCTGGCGCCCCGCCTGTGGTTTGTTTCCTGCCTTGCACCCTATGTTAGTTGGGATTGGCTCCAGCAGACCCCCATGACCCTGCAGTTAGGATATAGCGGGTTGGATAATGGATGGATGGATGGACATTAACATAAATAAATGGCTCAACAAAGAACAATAAAGACAAAAAACTAGAGTATGAGCCCCCAGTCATAGAACCCTGGCTGAGATATAACAATTGATTTCTGTGTGTCTTGTTTTAGTTTCCTTAATCAGGGGGTGGGGCCTCTAATTAGTCAATTTCCCTCAGGTGCTGTGGACAGTGAGGATGATAGTCACCTGATAGAAATGGATAAGGATAGATATAAGGCTTGTTAGCTGTGACATTTCCTCTTATCGACCTCCTTCCTTCCACCCTTCCTTCTCTCTGAAGCAGGTCTTTTCATAATTTAAAATTTATTCTTATTGATTTTCTTGGTTCTGGTTTTTCAACTGTTTTCTATGGTATTTGATTTGGCTTACCGCCTTAAAATGTGAGGAGCCGATTCTAACCTTCTTTCTTGTTTGATCAAGTTCAGATACAATTATTGTTTGGTCTTAAAACTGTTTTAGTTTAAAGACTTTGTGATGTTTATTTGACTAAGTGATTTGGTTATTTGGTTGGGTTTTGTTATTCACATTCAAAGAGTTCTTATAACTTGTTTTTCCACTACATTTATTTTTTTTGTTCATGTTTATTTAAGTTCTGTTTTTAAATGTTGTTTGGTTATTTTTTTACTGCTGCTGGTTTAAGTTAATGTTGCTTATGTAACTGATTAAATTATTTTTCCCTTCCACCTATTTATTCTTATTATTAGTTCTTATGGGTTGTTAATTTTATTATTTTCTTTTGGAGGATTTTGCGGTTCCTCAATATTTGTGCCTGTATCTGTTTGAGTAAAAGAAGATGCTGTAACTTTCTATTAATAAGGGGGATACGAATGCGAGTTTTGGGCCACCTACTTGGGAGTGAATCGCTGATGTTAAACTGGTTGTACATCCAGACTGAGTGTAGCCTCGACTACACTTTTAATTCTCTATAAATGAGTATGGCATGCAAGTCTGAACTTTATCCTTTCCAAACTATTTGTTTATAAATTATAACAAAGCCATATACAGTAATTCAAATTCAAAACATGTATTATTAAGAAAGAACTACAAAATACAAAATGTTACCTTAGCATTTCTAATTACAAAACACACTTACTGTCTTGTCTCGGCAGTAAAACAGATAACCAGAGTCTTGAGTTAAACTAGAACATGCATACAAAAGGCAAAACAAATGAAAAACAAAACTAAGTGACCGAAGCCCAGACGAGAGGGAAAAACCACAGTCAATAAACCAACAGATAAGTCAAAAACCAGGCAAGACAAGAAAAATAATCACAAGAGAAGTCAAAAATGTATGGAAGGTTTATCCACGGGGCGGCACGGTGGCGCAGTGGTAGCGCTGCTGCCTCGCAGTTAGGAGACTTGTGTTCGCTTCCCGGGTCCTCCCTGCGTGGAGTTTGCATGTTCTCCCCGTGTCTGCGTGGGTTTCCTCCGGACACTCCGGTTTCCTCCCACAGTCCAAAGACATGCAGGTTAGGTGGATTGGCGATTCTAAATTGGCCCTAGTGTGTGCTTGGTGTGTGGATGTGTTTGTGTGTGTCCTGCGGTGGGTTGGCACCCTGCCCAGGATTGGTTCCTGCCTTGTTGGCTGGGATTGGCTCCAGCAGACCTCCGTGACCCTGTGTTCGGATTCAGCGGGTTGGAAAATGGATGGATGGATGGAGGTTTATCCACAGATCAGATAAGGCTTAGTGCAAAAACCTGAACTTTAATTTTAGCTGCTGATTAATTCAAAGTTACGCCCCCTGAGACCACACCCCTAGTCATGCAGGATGCAACCCTGACAAAGACACACAAAAATGGCTTCCATAACAGGAAAAGGCTATAAAACCTCAAATTTCAGCCTGAATCATGATACTTACACACACAAATTCATCTATAAATATACAGTATCACTATCCGAATGTATGTTGACCTCATGACCTCAAACGTAATATTGGAAAAACAAATCCAAGAATTATACTTCACTTATTTCAGAAAGCAACTCTCTGCTGAATGATTTCCCATGTGCTGTCTTCACCCTCCACTGGAATGACGAAAAATATAGCAGAGCAGCAAGGGTAGAAGGATACAGATCCAGGAGATATCGAAAAAACAAACACAAAGTAAAAACTCAATGCACTACCCAAAAATTATTTCCAACAGAGGAATGAAGACATCGAATCACCAGGGCACTATTATGACAAACACAAACAAAGATTTTTTCTGTTATATCCACAGTCTTGGACAACTGTGAAATTCCCAATGCCAGCCTTCATACTCTTGTGGCAATGACGTCACGTAACATGTTGTCCTAACATTGCAACTCTCTGGAAACTGAATGCAGAATTTCTACAAAATGGTGGCATACAAGAATAAAAAAATAGCATTGTGGACATGCAAAAACAAGAAGTAAAACATATTAAAACAAAATTCAAAATAAAAAAGTGGCAACACGTTTAAATAAAAAAAAAAAAACTTGTAAGAAAGAGCAAAGAAAACTTGAAAAAAACAAAAACCAACATTGTAATCATAACAACTTGAACATCTCTCCAAGAAGCATCAAATGCTTACCTTATTTTTTTTCAGTAGATGAGGAAATCTTTGTTCATCTTTAGGTCCTCCAGCACAAGCAAACACACTGCAGGCCACCAACTCCTGTTGCTAAGCCCCTTACTCATTGTGCAACAACAGGAGGCAAAATCTACACCCCTAGATGTAGTAAGCAATTCCCAAATCAGGCTTAGTCTTCTGCAGCTTTGTGCAGCCATTTGCTTTTTTAGAGTTTATGTTACTGCCAACTTTACACTAACGGATAATGACATCTTTCTATAATCAGTGATAATAATCACTACATAGTTGCAGCAACAGCATTTAGCAACCGAAGCAGATAAAGTTAAATATTCTTGTAATTTACCACTAGCTATAGCATCACTCTAATCTTCACTGTAATCACCTATAAGGCTATGCACTAAAAATATCTGGTAGGGTTTTTATGTCATTTTATCTCTTTAACTTTCTGGTATTTGGCTTCTGTAAAATAAACAACAGTATTAATCTTATTAAAAGTATGTTTTTTAATTTTCACATTCACTTGTTATTCCTACTTAAATTATCCTTATTTGCTTGTAGAGTGAACATTCAGTGCATTATTTCATGCCTTTAGATAACATGCTGTCTTTTTTCTCTGATCAAGGTTTTATGTATTGAAGTTGGAAATAAAATCTTCACCTCCATCCTCATTACTATCAAACAATGCTAGGAACTGGAACCAGAACAAGACCAACATCCCGGTATTGGGTGTTTTACATTACAAACAAGAATTCTATATGAGGCATTACTTTTACTTTTTACTATATCAGATAACTTTGCCACTTTATTAATATGGAAGAAATTAGTGCATTGCTAATTTTTACTGCTTTTTCTGTGCTGTTATTTTAAGTTTTGTGTGTATGTTGCACTGTTTTACACTACCCAGGATAACCATTTATCTCAATTTTGTGATTTTACCTATACTAGGACTTCAACATGAATCAAAGTTTCCAAAATGCTTTATCTAAAGTCCTAAACACTTTGTTTTTCCATGTTCCATATATAGCAAGTACAGGCTTCCCCAAAATATGAATATCTGCTTTGAGAAAATTCGGGTATACGAAGACATGTTTAATTCCCTTTTTTTTTTGTTTAGAAATTTAAAAAAATTCCACTGAATTTTCAGATATTTGAAGAATTGGTCTCAGATTATTTTAAATTGCATGCCACTTATACTGCTACCCAAATTGTCTTGCAAGATATTTCAAGTACAACTGCGGTCTGTACAACAGAGCATGTGGGTCACATTGGGTAGAGCTGGATGCTGAGGGTGGGTGGAGACAGGTATTTGGGGTGGGGCTAAGTATAGGGCAAAGCTGGATTTTTGGGACAGGCAATCACATTCTAACTCATTCTTACAGCTAATGACGCACCCTTATGCTGTGGGTCAGTGAACTTATCATGTGTGCTGCTCAGATATCTTCTCACATTACAGTATCTTTGCATCTTGGCTCTATCAAACAATAGAGCTGCTTAAACCCAAGAAATATCCAATGATCATTTATATGAGGACTTCTTTGATAAGCGTTCATAAACAGCCTTATTAAATAGTATTAAATGAAGGAAAAGTGTTTTTTAGGGCCTGTTTTTGATGATTAAACTAAACAAAGTATTTTGTTTGTTATTTAAGCTTATGCTGATTTCTTGAGACCAGAAAATGCTTACATTTTTTCCATTTAAAGCAATGGCTATTGTAACTTTACTGTACATTATGAAAATTCATCTTATAAATGATTTCTCAAGAATGGATTAGATTTGCAAATTGGAGGAAACCTGTCTCACACAAAACAATGTGCAGCAACTGAGACCACTCATAGAAAAATGAGGGCAGGAGCCGTACATAGTTCATGATTGCATGTCACTGTGGCCCTATAAAGGTTCTCCTCAGCTGGTAAAGGTTCCAAATATGGAGGCAGAAACAACTGGATTACAAAAGTTTAAAAAAAATGTAACATGGAAACTAAGCAGGAACTAGGCTTGACTTGGTTTAATCCTAGGCCCAAGCTTTATGCTATCTTACTCATACAAGATTTACCAGGCTCTATGTCTGTATTGAGATGGTAATATTTGCACTCATAATTTTCACACTGGTTGCTACCAAAAAATTGTTTTATTCTAGCCATACTCTAGGACTCAAAACCCTGCCTTTGCTTCTAACACTTTACCCAGCACCAAACACCTCACCATCTCTCAAACATAAATGTATATCATATTTTCATACAAATGTATTGAATTTATACTATGCAACACATAAACAACAATGAAAACTTGGATTTACAGAGCCTTTTAAAAAATATAAATAGAAAAATGTGCTGATTTTATTGTTGCAGAGACAATAATAATTAGAATGATAATCCTCTGCAAACTTATACCAGCCTTTTCTTCATGGCTAAAATAAAAGCTGAATATCCCAAAAGCCAAACAGTGAATTTTACTCACCTTATTTTATATGGAAGCATTGCTAACGGCATTCAGTTATGGAGATCTCATGCTGTAGGATCTAAGTCATATTCTACAAGGCTATGTAATTATTATTATTGTTAAAAAATATACAGCATACTGAAAAAAGTCAAAATTATGATGTAAGATTATACATTTATAAATATATTTATTTAGATAAGGTAAAAACTACCTTGGCATATTTTTAACAGCCATATGTATGCTTTCTCCCTTCAAGTGTGCTAAAGCCAGGAGTCTTCAAGCTCAATTCAAGTGAGAGGCACCTTGTGCTAAAACACAGAATGATTGACTAAGTATTAATGCACAAAACAATTTATTCAAATCCACAACTAAAGCAAAAAAGGGATAATTTAATTGAAATTTTATATTAAGATGTACTCTCTTGGCAATCAGTGTAAGATTTTGTATATCAAATGAATATGTGTGGCCCACATAAGAAGGGTCATTTGGACTTCAGTTTATTGCAGTCACCACTCACTTTATCCAACATCTGGAATACAATTGGCTACATTTCTTTTGTTTGTTTTCCAATTGGAGTACAAGCATGTGAAGTGTCACTAGTGGGATTTGAATCCACAGCCTCAGGATCTGAAGTCCAAAGAGTTCATCACTGTGCTATACTGCTTGCCTGTTTGTTGATTGTGTATACACTTAAATGTATTGAAGTTAACGAAAGACACATTAAATTTTATTTTAACTGTTTTAATTCAACAGTCTGAAACCGTACATCATTCAGGAGGAGGACGTGGAGCTTCAAGTACCAGGGGGTTCACATGAACAACAAACCGGACAACAAACTAGACTGGTCTGACAACACAGTGGCACTGTACAATAAGGGTCAGAGCAGACCAAATTACTAGCTAAGGAGACTCAGTTCTTTTGATGTGTGTAGCAAGCTGCTGGAAATGTTCTACCAATCCATAGTAGCCAGTATGGTGTTCTATGCTACATTCTCCTGGGGAAAGAACCTGAGCAGAAAAGAAGCATAATGCTGGAATCAACTGATCAGGAAAGCCTGCTCCATCACATGATGAACCCTGGACATACAGGAAGCTGTTTGTGAAAAACAGAATGGTGGCAAAATTGGATGCCATCTTGAAAAATCCCCTCCATTCCTTCAAGGAGGTGCTCCTTAATAGTACTTTTAGGCACAGGCTAATTCCACAATGATTTACTAAGATGTGCCGCTGGGGGTCTTTTCTGTCCATTACTATCGGACAATTCAAAGCTTCCACCCGATGTTAGATTTATTTTTATTTATTTATAGATTGATCAATTGGCTGTGAGTCTGTATCCTTGTTTTTTATGTTTCTGCTGCTGTATGCATCTGAATTTTCCCATGGGATTAATAAAGTTTATCTAATTTAATCTTATCTAATCTGATTAAAAATGCAAAAAATTTAAAGATGAAATCAATCATCTGCAACAGCCCTAACTGGCATGCCTGGATTAGGGTGATTAACAGAAGCACAAAGAAGTAAACCCATGTAAACATAAGGAGAACAAGAAAATTCCACATGGGCAGCACTGGCACAGGATTTGAACCTAAGATCTATAAGTCATCAGTGTTACCCACTGTGTCACAGGCGGAAAAACTGAGTTATGCTGTACAGTGTAGCTAGCTGAGTATCGTAAAAACATGTGCTCTAACTAGCTAAATATATATACTGTTATATTATTGTATAACTTATATACAAATAAAACCTTCCAAAAAATATGTGTTGAGTTATATATTAAAAGGATCTTTAAACTACATTTTGCAACAGTATTTTGACCTTTAGGTTTGGCACATCATTTTCTTCATATGGTATTTTCAGGTATTGACTTTCTTGTCTTTGCCCTGTCCATCCACGTTAGCTTTACTTTTATTTTCCAATCCAGTAAACTAATTTTGTCCTTCAGATGGATCATGGCAGCTGCTCATAACACAGCCAATGTTACATTTCAGGCCTAAGATCTAAACAGGCTATTCTGAAAATGGAGAAGGAAACTGTCATTGATTGATTTATTAAATTCCAAATGTTAAAAAAATTCAGAATGATACTGAAGTTCCGATACAAAGAAGGAGTTTCCAAAAATGCTAAACAATTATATATACTGCTCAAAAAAATTAAGGGAGAACTTAATCATTACAGTCTAACACCAAATCAATTAAGTTTCAGGGATATCAATCTGTCCAATTAGGAAGCATAAGCGATTATGAATCAACTTCACCTGCTTTGGTGCAAATGAAAGTAAACAATTGTCTGTGGCCAACACCTCTATTCTCATTTTGGGGGTTGTCTTACTGTTGCCTCTCCAGTGCACTTGTTGTCACTTTCTTTTCTATACTAGACATATATTAACAAAAGACCTTTGTGTGTGTGTGTGTGTATGGAGCAGTTCGCGCTCACGCTCAACCACAGCGACTAGATGGCGCATGTATGCACTTTTAAAGTTTTGCTTGCATTCACATCGCTATGAAAGACATGTGTGCAGCTAATGCCGCCGTGCAACAATGACATTGTGCTAATGACACAGATGAAGAGACACAATGTTGAAAAGAAGCAAACACCGCAGCTC
>JANRMT010062809.1:4307180-4318604 GCA_026402145.1 Polypterus bichir lapradei
CTTTAGCGTTGTTACTCTCAAGTATTTATCCCACTGTATCTGAGTGTGGAATCACAGCTCTCAAGCAGCTGATCGGAAGGAGAATTATCGGTATACAGCATCAAGCACACACTGCCTCAGCCATGCTGTCTATTGAACTGCTCTCACACAGCAAACGCTTCAGAGCCTTTCTTGTACTGACCTCGCGGTTCTGAAACAGTTTCATCCCAAGAGCTCTAAACGCACTCAATCAGTTCAAGTGCTCCTGGTAGAACTGTTTGTACTTATAAGTACAATTACCTCACTGTAAACTTGCGATACAGTTATAATATTGCACAACCTGAGCCACTTTGTAAAGCTTGTATTTACATATGATGACAATATCATTTTTAAAATGAAATGCAGCAAAATATGTTTTTTACATTATACAGATAAAATCTGAACATCATTTAAATAATCTGTATTGTTAATAATTAAACATGTGAGGACACGGTGTTGCAGCACTAGCGACAATCTGGCACCCCATTCAGGGATTGTTCCTGCCTTGTACTGCATTCTTGCTGGGGCTGGTATGACACTGGAAGGACAGATGGATAGAATAATTAAACATGTACTATGAAGATATTTCAATGTTCTTTAAAAGTTTTGAAGAATCTGCATTCTAAGCTTACAGATGGCTTGACATCTATTACAGAACTGATTATGTGTCGATTGGTTACTTGGAGAAAGAAAAGACAGGAATTGGGGGTTAGTATGTTTGAAAGAGACAGTACTGCTTCAATAAATTATTTTATTGAAGATCATGCATGGCACAGCAAGCATCTTGCATGAGACAGGAACAATCTCTGGATGGGGTGCCAGTTCGTCACTATCAATGCACCACTGTGTTCCCATGTTTAATAACATGCTTTAATTCTTATCATCATGAAAATGATATCAAACATACATCTCAGTACTTAATTTATTCAGAGAACTGTAATATCATGAATGTAATGGATTCTGTGTCCTGTCGGAGGAAGAGAAAGTTCGTTTAAGAAGCAAGTAGTGATTCACCCACATAGAATTACACATACAATGCAAAGCATTTAACGTGCTACTTTAGTTAAAATGGTATTTGAGAAACTAGTAAATTAAATGATTTTAAGATGAAGTTTATGATGTTCTACTTTAATGACAAAATAAACTTTGTGATTAAAGTGTAAATGTCAAGCTTAAAGTTCATTTTTTGCCACTGCGTGCCTATTTTTTGTCTTTTCTCTGCACCCTAATAAGCATCCATATGACTCTCAGATTGTGGGCTACGACTCACCTTTTCATGGCGACTTTGATATATGACAATTTCTTTTTTATTTTGGGAACTGTGCGACTTTGTGAACATGAGCTTCGAGTTTCTCTGACACTCTATGTCACTCGAACAACTTCCTTTTGTTGTTTATACCACTGTGTAAACAAACAAATTTTATGTTTTTCCTTGCCTCCACTTGGTATTCGCTGAAATTCTTCTGTTTTCCTCCGTGATTTTGCCATTGTCTTGTCACAGAACGCTGAGCTTAAGAGCTATTTATATTGATTTGCATATTCAAAGAGGCATAATTCTGGGAAGAGTTGGGGAGTGGCAACAGGTGCGTGCACATGCTTTACTTTTCATGCTGACTGGGATATATGTAGTGGAAGAATGTGGAAGTTGGTGTACGCATAGATTCATGCATCTGGATTTTTTTGTGCATACGCACATTTCCGCTTTTGTCTGTACGCCATGTTTTAGTGTGAATTCCACACACGGTGTTATGCATGAGGCCCCAGGAGTCTGATTGATAAAACTGTACATAGATTTTGGTGTGAAAATATGCGTATGCCAAAAAAAACAAAAAAACAAAAAAAACAACTCAGATTTGTAAAACTTGGTGTACGCACATTTCTATGAAATTTGCTATTATAACCCACAATCATCTCGTAAATGTCTGTATATGTATACAGACACACAAATCTTTGGCATGTTAGTGGAAACTGGAACAATCAATGAATCATATTTACTGATTTTTAGCTTATTTATTGAGGAAACAGAAGCATACAATGTGTAGGTCAGGAGCATGTGCTGATACAACACATTGTTGCACCCACAACATGACAGATATTTCAGGATCCCAGAATAGGACCCAAGTGCAGCCATGTGTAGGTTAAAGATAATTTCTCATGCTCACAAGATGATGACATAATCTAAGTGACATCTCATGGCTATGACTTATTATTTTGTGAATGACAAAAATACAATAAAGTGCAGTAAACATTATAAATACAGTATGTTAAATACCACAATTCCTCAATAAGGTCTCAGGAATACTTACTATAGTAAAATTACAAAAACACATGTGTGAAAACTTCATTTTTTCTAAATGTTAAATAACTAGTCCAATTATTTATCTTTTGAATTTATTTTTAAGTTTTGTGCTGTATGGGCATTATGAAAGACTGTTATGTGCAAGTAGTCAGTACTTACTATATATTGTTTCATTGTTCCATTTTCTGTTTGATTTTTTTTGTCTTTTATTTATTTAACCTAAATGTCATATGGTTCCTTGTTATGTGCATCTTGATGAAAACATGCAAGTAAGAATTTTACTGTAATCTGTACACAAAAATAGTGACTCTCTGGGCCTATGTATATATTTTTTATTGCTATTGCCTGTTATTGCTATTGTCTGCTGTGTCATGTTCTGTATTGTCTTTGTGTTTCTACTGTGCTTTAAAGGTACAGTGATAATTACAATAATTAAGATGCATTGTACAAAGTCTGTGATAATCTTTGGTTAGGCTTTTACCTTTTTGGAAAACATTATTGTCGTCTCCATTTTTCCCCCTTCTCATTTTTATGAGCAGTCTTCTTTTCAATGGCTTCTTTCCTTTGTACTTCCCTTGGCATTGTTTTTAAACTCTACATACAATCAAGCCTGTTACAGCTCATAATTAGCACAATTTATCAGACACTGATGTACAGTTGCAATCTTGAAGCAGCAGGGTGCCAATATGCTCCTCTTGTTCCAGTTACTAGTCAGCTGAAGACCTCCTAGGGACAGAAGATAGAAGGAGGTGTCACCTTGACTTGAATCTTGTCTTAGACAACTCAATCAACTATATTTATTATTATGTTCTTTTCTTTAATGCTGGACTACATCTTGTCTTTCTATTTTATGCTTTTTTTCCTGTAAGATTTTTTCTCAGGGATTGTATTTGTGCTCTTATTCTTAAAGTATTAAGTCTAGTGCTTCTGACAATTAATCCTACATCATGTGTCTATGTAATTTCAGAGACCAAATTTGTAACATTAAAATATAGATTGTTCTCATTGTGTTAAAATTTTATATTGAGTCGCAGAGATGATAATTAGCTCAGAAGGAGCTTATGACGCCAAAAGTATAAGTATACTGAAGCTCAAAATCCCTTAAAGATTTTTCCAAAAAAATTATTTTTTTAAAAGTCACGGTCATCATTTTTATAATACTGTATGAAGCAATTATAACCCTTGTAACATGTACATCATCCAACCGATGTCATTGTTATAAACAATGTGGCGCTAGTCATGATAATCAACCCAACAGAATCCTCAGGAAAACAACAAACAATGGCAACACAATGCCATCACTGAAACACTGTGAAGATGAATTAAATGACATAATAATAACAAGCTTTTCACAAGGTTATTATTTCAAAAGGACTCTTATTCCTATTAATAATCCTAATGATTTTGTGACACATTGGTTAAGAATTACATTCAAGAGAGGTGTGGATGAATCAGCATCAGAAGACTTGCTGATCAGTATGTATGTATGTTTGTGCTGCATTTTTCTTTGTAATGAGACTGGGTGTAACTTTTTAAGCCACTATGACAAGGTGTAGTAGCAAAATATGACTAAAGTGCACTCATGACAGCCAAGAAATGTTTGGCTAAAAGCATGGAGGAAGGAAATAGAAGAGAAAGCATCAGAAAACAGGTAATGGATACTTGTGCAGAAGACTGTCGTTTTCATCAATGCCACAAAAAATGAATATGTAAAAAATGCTTAGTGCATATACTGTAATGGAGAGGTGCTCACTTTAAAATCTGAGCCAACTTAGATATGGTTTAAGCACAATGCCTGTGAACTCAGTATCATTTTCTAGTCTGTGCAATAAAATAGTATGGCCATTGTTATCAAGTCAACACAATACCAAGTAGGTAGCATGAACAGCTTACTGCGATTTTATCTTTCCAGAGGAAAACACACCCAGGGGAATGAAAGGTTATTGCAGAAGAAAACAAACTCTAAGCTGGCCATAGATGGTCTTCCTTTAAAATTACTGAATCTAAAAATATTGGCGTTTGTTTGTTCGAAAATTACATGTAAACAGTATTTTAAAATGTGTGTGTAATCTCAAGATGCAGGCAAATGCTTTACAACCTTCTTGGCTTGAATAGTGAACATATTTGGTAAGTTTTTAGGCTTTTGTTTTCTGAGAATCCCATGCCCCATAAGGTTTCATTATAAAACACCAGGACTAAATATCCATCCATCCATTATCCAACCCACTATATCCTAACTACAGGGTCACGGGGGTCTGCTGAAGCCAATCCCAGCCAACATGGGGCACAAGGCAGGATACAAACCCTGGGCAGGGCACCAGCCCACCACAGGGCACACACACACCAAGCACACACTAGGGACAATTTAGAATTGCCAATGCACCTAACCTGCATGTCTTTGGACTGTGGGAGGAAACTGGAGTACCCGGAGGAAACCCATGCAGACACGGGGAGAACATGCAAACTCCACACAGGGAGGACCCAGGAAGCAAACCCAGGTCTCCTAACTGCAAGGCAGCAGCGCTACCACTGCGCCACTGTGTCGCCCCCAGGACTAAATATGTATTTTTAAAAATATACTAGCCAACCCGCGGCGTACCATACGCTGCATCATCAGGCCGGTTTTTAAGCACAGGGAGAAAATTAACATTTGAAAAATCGGTAATGTAATAAATCAGCAAGAAAAGCAAAATTGTAACAATGCACGGAACGAACCAACACACAATCGTCCGTGGCTAAATTTCTCGTTCAGTATGCACTGCGTGCTCATGTGCCCACCTCCAACTCGGCACATGAGTCGTTGTCGTCTTTGCACAGTCCAGATGCACCTGTGACTCACATAGACTTTTCATTGCTCTGTGCGGTTGTGGCTGCTTTTCTATATAAAATCCACCAAGGTAGTAGCGAGGTGGGGCTTCGTTGATCCTTTCGCATGGTTTTTCATGGTGGACGTGGTTGGGTGTCGAAACCGAAAAGAATAATGAAAAGTCAATGTGGCTCAGACGTGCATGTGGACTCCTAGCACAGACGAAAGGGACTAACTGGGTGGTTGGTGAGTTTTTGTGTCCGGGCACATGGGCAGGCAGTGTGAATGCCTAGAGAGCGAGGGTAGACGCGGGCCGGTGAAAAAGGAGTGTTGGTGGGCAGGGAAACGTCTTTCGTGTTCTTGCAGGAGCATCTAAGAAGACACATGTTACTGTCGCGGATGTGAATTGCTGTATGTAGTGTGTAAAACAGTTTGCTATGGTGCATGCGGTCGTGCGTCGCAACCGAAAACTCGGTTTTTAAAGACTGCTTACTTCATTGTGTTTTAACCTCAGTTTTAAAGGATCGTTTTAAGGATCCCATGGGATACCCCTCGCAAACCGTTTTACACGCTGCATATGGCGATTCACCTCCGCGAGAGACATGCCTCTATGATCAGTCAACGTGGCTCGGAGGAGCATGTGGCCTCTATGACAGACGAATATAAATGACGGCGGTTTTTCTGTGTTGTCGTGTCCGAGTTGGTGGGCATGGCTCTGCGAGTTGTCGTTTTCAATGGTCTTGGAGTTGGTGGGCGTGGCTTCTTTCTGCGTGTGCCATAGGTGTCTTACTTGTCGGCAGCTTAGTGAATCCACGCCCCTTCTGGCGTGCTTTCCATGGATGTCTTGCCTTAGTGAATTATATATATAGATACTAAATGCTTAACTTTAAAACACAATTTCTCGTGACAAAAGCATACAGTATATACCATATTTGTGAAGGGATAACTTTGACTTGAAAAATACTAAACCTATCCTTTGAGCATTAGAAGATAAATATTAAGATAAATGTTTGGTGATTTGTTAGATTTCAGCTCATTTAATCCAAGCAGCATTTCTCCCTCTACAATTTTCAAATCACTTTGTACCTCCTTAGTAGTCCCTGTTACTGATGAGAGATTACCCACTTCTTTACATGAGTAAGCTGAATCTAAGTAACATACATTTGTTATAAAATAAATCCATTTTTACTTTAAAATGTAAATATTTTCAATCTACAACAGTTGTGAGGAAAATAGAAACACCAGTTCACATAATTCCTGAAGACAATTAACCTCTAGTGGGCCCAATGTCAGTTACAGTCACTGTTAAAGTCAGAAAAAATCATGGGTCTGGTGGCATAAGCCAACTGGCTGCCCACTCCATTCTGAGCATTTTACAATACTGTGAGTACATTCTGTGTTGTCTAATAAAAACTAATAAGAATAGTGAACCCCCTCATCCTTGAATTGCATAGCTCCTAAAGTCTCTGATTGCGCTTCTCATGGGTAAAAATCACAGTTTGGCAATGTAGCAAGGGCACCAATTGTTGAAGTGAGACAATATCCACACTCCTGCCCCCCATATCACTGTAAAATAACAAATTTGTTCAGAACATGGACTGATGGACAGATGTCTTCAGTATTATCACAAACCACATTAGTTGTCCTACTATTTACCAAACCTGCATAATCCAGTGTCATTATTACAAGAGCTGGTAGTTTTTATTAGGAGCACTGAGGTCAAGGCAGGGTTCAACAGTGGATAGAGCCATTTACAAACATAAAAACTAAGTCTTTTTGATCAATTGAAAATATTTTCATACATCTAATTTAGAGATACTAGAAAGTTATTAACAATTATTTTCAAGCCATTATCTTTCAATGAACAGAACAAGATTTAGTGATCTGTGTAAATGATCAAATATTTATTTATAGATTTGTTTAAATGACTTAAGGACATCTAAAATGTATATACTAATCTGCAAACCAAATCAAGATGCCCAAAAATTATTTCAATTTTAAAAAGCATTAGAAATTTGTTTTTTAGTGGTGTTTTTAAAGTTAAATTAGAATTAATAAAACAAACCTTTATGGCAACCAGTGAACCTTTACAGCTACCCACGTGTGCCTTGGAAATAATAGTGTAGTGCACCTGGGTCTGAATATGAGATGGACAGCCTCCTCAGGTGGTTGAGATCTGTCATGGAAATCTGGCATAAAAGCAGTTAAACTATTGCTATTTTATGGCACTTCGGACACATCTTCTGGCTGCTCAAGTCCATCTGCCTGGGTGTGGGGTTGCCAGCGAGCCTCACAGGGCTACAGGGCTAGTGAATGGTGAGCATAAGAGTTCTCTCTGATACAGAGAGAGGGATCAAAGTGACAAATCACCAAGGTGCTCACTAAGGGCCGTGTCTATGAACGCTGATCTCAGAGCTGCTGTTTTACTGACTTCTCCGGTAGTCCCACCCCTTTGGACAATTGAGCACGTGAATGAAATATAATGTAATATAATTAGTAGAACAGTGTTGTGCTTTGGGATGTTTTTGGTTACAAAATGCATGCCACTACAGAAAATAGATTGAGAAAGACTGCATTAGGGTTGATAAAATTGATATGGTGCTTAATGAACATTGACAAATCACCAAAATTTTGCACAATTAGTAATATGGCAATGATTCTATGTGATAGACTGATGCCCCCTGCTGCCAGGATAGACTCCAGCCCTCCTGCACTGTTTTAACTGGATAAGAAAACAGAAGAACCAGAATGAAATAAATCATTTGTAACTCAGTGATGTTATGCAGTCTTACAGCTTTTCCATGTATGGTTATCCTGAAAGAAATTAAGCAAAACTTAAAACAAATCCCAATATGTGAACATAAAAAGGTTTATTATTTGAAAATGGTTCAAAATCAGAAAACTCAGCTTAAACCAAAGTGAGACCTGCTATAGTTGCACATGATGATAAGAAAACAGCTGTCACGAAGCAGAAAAGTAAAGAAACTGTGCATGACAGGAACAAGTTGTTCTCAGTATAGTGTAATGTCAGTAATGTCATCAGAATTTCTCAAACTATATGTGAAATTTTAGTTTCTTCAGTTTTTTTTTTCTTTCATTAATGTGTGATTGATTCAGAAAGACAAATAAAAAATAGCTAGGAGAATATCACGGAACAGAAAAGAGGTAGTAGAGAAGGGCTTACAAACAGAAAGTGAAAATCCAAAGAGAGTGAAAGCAAATCCAACACCTTTAACTAACATTTGAATGCAATAAATTCATATTCTAGAGCTGGTTCTTACAAGTCACCCAACAATGGTACTATTTAGTGGCAGGAACTCTACATGATGTCCAGCATCATACTCAATGGTCCAGTTTTTCAGTTTTCTGTCATCCGTCCAGCAAAATTCTAGACACCTTTTTCAATTTTTTTTCATTAATGATATCACTATTTTGCATGTTATTGTCTTACATCCTGTCAAATAAAGAATCTTGTATTTCGTTGGTTTAACAGTATCAGACAATGACATCAGGTTTTGGAATAATCAGAAAATCAGCTATGCTATTAGTTAATCTAATCACAGTCACACTGCTGAAACAAAAAAACTTCACTTTAGAAAGGTTCAAATAGCATCCACTCATTTTAAAGAGTAAGAAAGATGAATTCCATGAGTTTTTTGTACAGTACTTCATTGATGTGACATGGACTTGGACCACATCACGGCTGAACTACAAATATGTATGAACTTCTCCATGCTTTCAACAGAGATGTATAATAAATTCTTGTTCAATCACAAACTATTGGAAGCAGCATTGAAAGAGCGCTCAAATAGCCCAAGTAGGCACGACTTTTGTTCTCAATTCATAGGCAGATTTCACTTCAATGGGATCTCAGTTTGGTTATACTGTATGATTATAGATTTCATTTTGAGTCTTTATGGTTAAGCAGGTTGGATAGATGGGTGTATTTTGGGTCTAGTCAATTACTACCTTGCATTGTGTCCTTCTTTCTGTGGTCATGGAAGTGGCCATCCCACTCTAAGGCCTCACATCTTGACGACTCTAATACGGCCTCCTGCAATCACACGACTGCACATACTTCGGTATAATTTCAGCACTTAGGATAACATTCTCACTTAAAACTCACATCAGGAAATGACAACCTTGTGTGTGATTTGCAGTTGGGCTCAATTATTTTAAGAGTAATTGATAGCAGGACCCTGGATCTACAAACTGACCACATCCAGGCTGCTACATTAAACATTTTAAATATAGTGTCCTTGCAAAACCCATGTGGTCTCAACTTCACATTTACATCATGAAACGTTTGCTATCTTAATTGCCCTGTGGCTATTCTTTCACATGAAAAAGTTGCTTTCCTATGTGAAAAAAATGTTTATTATTCACAATGACACTACTGTAATTTTTACGGTGCTTTGTGTCCCAGTGTTAACCATTTTACACAAAAGAAACTGGGGAATTTTTAAGGTCAAAGAGTGATGCAGTGCAATTGGCAGCCTGGAACCAATTGAGATGCTGAGATTCTTTTCTGAAACTCTGAGGTTTATCTACTAAGTCTCCATAAGTCGGTCTCTCTTTTCCAGTCTTCGGTGCATCCTCCTGTAGCCTTCTAGAGTAAACTTCAAAGTAGCAGCTGGCTTTCCTGTGCCAATCCAAACATGAGGTACTGTGGTGCAGGGCTGAGTTATGAATGGACATGAGCAGGTAGATTTTACTCATGTCGGGAGCAGCAGGCAAGGCGTTACTGAATCTCTGACTGTCATCGATATTCTAATCAATACTGCTTCACTGTAAAATTGCATACAGTCAAAAAAGAAGAATAAAATGTTTGTGTGTCTATGATGTATTGGTGTCTCACTTTTTTTAAACTGTGTTTTCAAAGGAATTGTTACAGCTGTTGTGGTGCATATGCATAGCAGCTTTTAAAGGCAGATGCACGACGTGACTACTGGTTGGAGTATTGTTTTCACCAGTTCCCCTTTGTATTATTTTGCTGGTCTGCATGGGTTTCCTCCGGGTACTCTGGTTTCCTCCCACAGTCCAAAGACATGCAGGTTAGGTGCATTGGCAATCCTAAATTGTCCCTAGTGTGTGCTTGGTGTGTGGTGTGTGTGAGTGTGTGCCAGGCAGTGGGCTGGCGCCCTGCCCAGGGTTTATTTCCTGCCTTGTTCCCTGTGTTGGCTAGGATTGGCTCCAGCAGACCCGGGTTAGATAATGGATGGATGGCTCCAGCAGACCCCAGGTTAGATAATGGATGGATGGATGGATTATTTTGCTGTTTTAATAATTCACTTAAGCTTTGTTGCCAGTTTAATTGCTTTTTAAAGGGAAAAATGGGAATTTGGTCAGGAGTAGGAAGGAACTCTTGTGGGAGCAGGAGAAAGCAGGTAGGATTGGGTAGAAACAGGATGGAACTGGCCAGGAGCAGGGTCCAAAAATCAGTAGCGTGTAGACCTCTGCTTCAGAACACTCTAAAGCATCGTAATTTTTACTTGTCATCTATAATCTTCATTCAAAGCGTACACATCCATTGCAGACAACGTTTAGTTTAGTGATTGCACAATTTCACACCGGTTTTTATTGGCTAAACATTATTTATTTTTTTGGGGTAAAGCATATCTGTCCTGCTTGGAGATGTGAATAATAAAAAATAAAATTAGCCCATATAGATTAGAGGTGATCTTTTAAGTGATGATTTGTGAAATCAATGGGGATGCTTGGGAAGAAGGTTCCAGCTAGCACAGAATAGGTTGGGATTGTTAAAAATGCATCCCTGGGTTTACAATCATATTTTGGTTATCATTTGTTATTTTCAGAACATTTTGAATCTTAATTATGATTGGTTTGGGTATTATTAATTTTCATGCCACCATTTTTAAATGTTTTCACATGGGCCTGCCATGTTGTTTATTTTCACAATGTCCCTTACCAGTCATGCGAATGTGGTGCGTAACATAGATGGGAAATTTAGCATTATCACTTCTCCATAAGAAGCTCTCAGAAGATTTTGTTGTTCTGGGAAGGGCTATTTATATTAAGTTCAAGACTTTGCTTTGCTTCTCTTTGATTATGAGTTTGGTTCTTGCTTTGTGTTTTGAAGTCTAGTTCATTTATGAACGCGTTGGCTAACAGACTTTTAGATTGCCCTCAATTAATTTGATTTTCCATTTAACCATTTTAATTTCCTGATCTACCAAAAATGTAAATAGTACTTGCCTTGTGGCAAGATAGATAGATAGATAGATAGATAGATAGATAGATAGATAGATAGATAGATAGATAGATAGATAGATAGATAGAT
>JANRMT010062809.1:4333346-4352148 GCA_026402145.1 Polypterus bichir lapradei
CTATCTATCTATCTATCTATCTATCTATCTATCTATCTATCTATCTAATCCTAACTCTCCTCTTTTAAGTCAGTGGGTAACAGATGTTTTATATTATTTGAAATTGAGATTCTCATCCCCATTTCTTTTTCCTCTCCATTTATCTTTATTCACTTATTAATTCATCTATTTACTTATTTTTACTAGCTTTAAGTTTTACTCTGCTGGCCATGCTCTCTTTCTCAGGGGTGGGGGTTGATTTGTTGTTGATCCTATTTTTGTAAAAATTGATCTATTTGTATGGAATTTTGTGTGATTACAATAAAAATCAATACACATTAAAAGACTATCTGGCAACAATTTACATTGAGTTTCCCATATGACAGTGTACTTACAGCACAAGGTTGTTACTGTGCACTTAATTTGCAAGTTATGTAATGGTATATGTAGCTACACAATTCTCACTTCTATTCCACACCTTATTGCCTACCTTATTATGCTCACATGCATTCCAATGCATTGAATAACCCAAAATAATTCTTCTGCTCTGTAGGTGTTAAAACACAGCAATAGTGGCTGAAAAGGTTGCGTCAAAATTTACAAAAGTGTGGGTACTGATGTTGAATTTGGCCATGAGCTGTTCATTCTTGACAGCAATAACGTCATCAGTCCTAACACATACCTTTAGCTATCTTGGCAAGGCAGTCATAATAAAGTAATTAGGCAGATTCACATGAGGGCTCAGGCATAGTGTTCTCTATTGACTGTACTGATGAGATGCCTTGAAGACAGATAAAGATCTACTAAATGAACCTATGGTGCAGCAAATAGGCACCGCCAGGAAAGAGCAGCAAAAAGTTAACTGAGAAGCTGGTTGTGAGTTGGAATATCTGGGTGGTTAACTACCATGTCATGCTATTCCATGTTTCTTGTAGAGCATTTTGTATATTTTTTGGAATTTTATTGTCCTTTTGAACTTTCAAAGCCAGCACCAATTTCTGGGGCCTGCTAGACCTGTAGCTATGAGTAAGACGGACTGGGTGAGCCTTTTCTGGGCTGCTCTGCTTTGTGGTCTCATCATGAAACTCCATATCCAAAGTTGTGATGCAGGCATAGTGTAGTGTTTTGTAGAAAGAAAGAAAGAAAGAAAGAAAGAAAGAAAGAAAGAAAGAAAGACATTTTTAAGTGTTTTTTTTTTGTTTTGTTTTCTTATGTAAGGACCTATAGGCCTGGGCTTAGGAGAGTCTACAGGAATCTCTAGCAAAAAGAGATCTTTAATTTGTTTGTTGCTATTATTTGACTAAGCATCATTTTCTGAGAAGCACTACCTTTGTCCCTAAGGGCACTATTTCAACGAATACTGATTATTTAGTTTTACTTTGCTCTGTCAATGCATTTTCAAATCGGGATAATCCATGCCAGGTCTATGAACAATGTGAGGTGCTTTCTTGTCTGGTTTCAGAAGCAGCAACATTTATTGTTGTGGTGTGCAACTAAGGTTCTTGCTGGGTATTTTATGTTAATCAGAGAGGCAGGTAATGGATCAGACACCTGCTCCCTCATCATCTTGCCTCCACAGCTGGCCCTCAGCCACACAGCAGCTGCTGCATCCTGTGTTTCTCTATGGTTGGAAAACCCCCATCCTTGGTAGATGCAGTCTTTGTTCTTATATCATCTGTGCAGCTGTCCATATAATATCAATGCACTGTTCCTTTTCCTGTTGCTGTGCACAGCTGTTTTGTCCTACATAAGCATCAGCTGCCCTCAGTTTCTTATTCCACCACTGGCAGCTGTCTGACAGCTGAAAAGTTTGGTCTCATGCCTTGTGTAAGTATACAAGCCCCTTACCTGTCCCAATCAAGTTTCTGATTTTAAGCTTTTCTTGAGTAACCTTGTTCTTAAATTTGAATTTTTGTTTTTGATGTGTGCTTTCCTGAGTTCTGTTTCCCTCCTATTTAAATAATATCTGTGTGCGTTGCAACTGTACAGAATTTCATAAGAGCATACATATGAAAAAACTGTTATGCTGTGACAAGAAAAAGTTGACTGAGATATTGGAATGAAAGGGGAGGAAATGTTAACCCAAGCCAAAGTTGAAACAAAAGGTTTGTCTTATTGATCGTCACTAACAAAACTTTAAATAAAGAATTACTAAGTGCATTTACATGCACCCACATAATTAGATCTTCTTCTTTTGGCTGCTTCCGTTAGGGGTCACCACAGTGGATCATCTTCTTCCATATCTTTCTCTCCTCTGCATCTTGTTCTGTTACACCCATCACCTGCATGTCCTCCCTCACCACATCCATAAACCTTTGCTTAGGCCTTCCGCTTTTCCTCTTCCCTGGCTGCTCTATCCTTAGCATCTTTCTCCCAATATACCCAGCATCTCTCCTCTGTACATGTCTAAACCAATGCAATCTCGCCTCTCTGACTTTGTCTCCCAACCGTCCAACTTGAGCCGACCCTCTAATGTACTCATTTGTAATCCTGTTCATCCTCGTCACGCCCAAAGAAAATCTTAGCATCTTTAACTCTGCCACCTCCAGTTCTGTCTCCTGCTTTCTGGTCAGTGCCACCGTCTCCAACCCATATAACATAGCTGGTCTTACTACCATCCTGTAGACTTTCCCTTTCACTCTTGCTGATACCCGTCTGTCACAATTACTCCTGACACTCTTCTCCACCCATTCCACCCTGCCTGCACTCTCTTTTTCACCTCTCTTCCACAATCCCCATTATTCTGTACTGTCGATCCTAAGTATTTAAACTCATCCACCTTCGCCAACTCTACTCCCTGCATCCTCACTATTCCAGTGACCTCCCTCTCATTTGCACACATGTATTCTGTCTTGTCCCTACTGACCTTCATTCCTCTCCTCTCTAGAGCATGTCTCCACCTCTCCAGGGTCTCATTAACCTGCTCCCTACTATAGCTACAGATCACAATGTCATCAGCAAACATCATAGTCTACGGGGACTCCTGTCTAATCTTGTCTGTCAACCTGTCCATCACCATTGCAAATAAGAAAGGGCTCAGAGTCGATCCCTGATGTAATCCCACCTCCAACTTAAATGCATCCGTCACTCCTACCGCAGACCTCACCACTGTCACACTTCCCTCGTACATATCCTGTACAACTCTTACATACTTCTCTGCCACTCCCGACTTCCTCATACAATACCACAGCTCCTCTCGAGGCACCCTGTCATATGCCTTCTCCAGGTCCACAAAGACGCAATGCAACTCCTTCTGGCCTTCTGTAAACTTCTCCATCAACATCCTCAGAGCCAAAATTGCATCTGTGGTGCTCTTTCTTGGCATGAAACCATACTGCTGCTCACTAATCATCACCTCACTTCTTAACCCACTACTCTTTTCCATAACTTCATGCTGTGGCACATCAATTTTATTCCCCGTAGTTACTGCCATCCTGCATATCCCGCTTATTCTTAGATTTCGGCACCAGTACACTTCTTCTCCACTCCTCAGGCATCCTCTCACTTTTCAAGATTCCATTAAACAATCTGATTAAAAACGCCACTGCCATTATCACCCTAACCTGCTGCACATCTTTCCCAGCTCGGTCCCTCTGTCTAGCCAATTGGTACAGGTCCTTTTCTCCCTCCTTAATGTTAAGCCTTTCATACAACTCATCATAAACCTTTTCTTTAGCTTTCGCCACCTCTCTCTTCACCTTGCGCCTTATCTCCTTGTACTCTTGTCTACTTTCTGCATCTCTCTGACTATCCCACTTCTTCTTTGCCATCCTTTTCCTCTGTACACTCTACTGTATTTCCTCATTCCACCACCAAGTTTCCTTTTCCTCCTTCCTCTTTCCAGATGTCACGCCAAGTACCCTTCTAGCTGTCACCCTTACTACATCTGCTGTAGTTTTCCAGCTGTCTGGTAACTCTTCACTGCCACCCAGTGATTGTCTCACCTCCTCCCTAAACTCAACCTTGCAGTCTTCCTTTTTCAACTTCTACCATTTGAACCTTGGCTCTGCCCTCACTCTCTTCCTCTTCTTGATCTCCAACATCATCCTACAGACCACCATCCTATGCTGCTTAAGTACACTTTTCCCTGCCACCACTTTGCAGTCTTCAATCTCCTTCAGATCAACTCTTCTGCATAGGATGTAATCTACCTGTGTGCATCTTCCTCAACTCTTGTACGTAACCCTATGTTCCTGCATCTTCTTAAAATACACATTCACCACAGCCATGTCCAACATTTTGGCAAAGGTCCTCTGACCTTCTTTCTTCCTCTCCTTGACACCATACCTACCCATCAACTCCTCATCTCCACTGTTCCCTTCACCAACATGCCCATTGAAATCCGCTCCAATCACCACTTTCTGTCCCTTGGGTGCACTGTTCATCACTTCATCCAACTCACTCCAAAAATCTTCTTTCTCACGCATTGCACACCCAACTTGCGTGCATATGCTCTAACAACATTCATCATCACGCCTCCAATTTCCAGCTTCATAGTCATTACTCTGTCTGACACTCTTTTCACCTCCAAAACACTCTTGACATACTGTTTCTTCAGAATTACCCCAACTCCATTTCTCCTCCCATCCACACTGTGATAGAACAATTTGAATTCACCTCCGATCCACCTGGCCTTACTCCCTTTCCATTTAGTCTCGCACAATATATCAACCTTCCTTCTCTCCATCATATCTGCTAACTCTCTCCCCTTACCAGTCATGCTGCCAACATTCAAAGTTCCTACCCTCAGTTCCAATCTCTTTACTTTCCTCCTCTCCTCCTGCCTCTGGTGACATCTCCCCCCCTCTTCTCCTTCTTCTTCTTCGGCCAACAGTAGCCCAATTTCCACCAGCACCCTGTTGGCTAACAGTACTGGTGGTGGTCGTTGTTAACCCGAGGCTCGACCGATCCGGTATGGAAATTTGTATTGTTGTCCATATATTGATTTGGCAAAATTTTACACTGGAAGCCCTTCCTGACATAACCCTCCCCATTTATCCAGGCTTGGGCAAAATGCTCCAACGTCAATAAACTGCACAAAAAAGTGTTAAATGTCATCACAAGCCTGTGATTTTTCTCTTGTGTTTTATAAATATGTTTAGTGAAACTGATACCTTATAAGTTTCAGTTATTGGATTGCATGCAGCAAACTCTTTTCTGCTTGATTGTTTAATTGAGCCCCACAAAGGACCCACCCAGCATGTGTTCTTCTTGTCTTACACTCAGTGTTGCTGGAATAATAATAACACAGGTATTTTTGTCAGCTTGGTGGCATCACATGTCATGTGAGTTCAGATCATGTCATTTGTAATGAGTGGCATTCATGTGATTCATTTTTTTGGAAAACAAAGTATAACATAGAAGTGCCATTTAAAAGAAAACAGATTCAGAGAAACGTCTCAAAACCAACAAATAAAATAAATAATCCAAATGACAAAAAAGAACAAGTTCTTAACAGTAGGGAACCTTGACTTTTTAAATTCAGATCCGGATTCTATCAACTGCTTAACTACTTAAAGAAATACTAGTCTTCTTCTTAACCAGTCCTTGAGTGGATTTGCTGTATAGTGTCTTAGTGTCTTGTGTATTATTCCTGATGTTTTCTTCACTTTTAAGTGGCTAATATTCTTCTTTAGACATCAAATGTATTTATATTTTTTAAATTAGCAAATTCTAGGTCTTCATTTTTGTTTTTTGTATTTATAGTTAATTTAGACCGCTTTGCAGAGATGTTTTCACGTTGACGTTCAAGAACCTTTTTCTTTTAAGTAATTAAAAAAATCTAATCAAATCCATTGCGATTCAATGTTCTATTATAATTAAATGTGAAAAATTCAAGGCGTGAATACTTTTTATAGGCAATGCCCCTTTTGTCTTAACTTTGCATCTTAAGTCAGTGGTGAATTATTTTCTGTGTTATTTTATGCATACAAATAATTTTTGACCAGTGTTGTTTTGTAATATGATTTTTGGCAATGGAAATATTTTGATTTGTCAGACTGTCTCTGTATTATAAGGTGTTATATAAAACATTTAACATGTTATACTATGCCCACATGGTGTAACATTCAGGTGTGTTCATCAACTAAGTTAACTGATATCAAAATTAAAGCATTTCACATTTTTTATTCACTTCATCCAAAAGTCAGTTATTGTGTTTTTGTTTATTAACTAGTTTTGGAACAATGAATCACATTTAAAAGTAATACATTACGATTGCATGTGTTAGTAGAATACATTAAATACAGTAAGTGCTATGTAATAGGACTTTACAGTGGAGTTAAAAAGGGAGCACAAAGAGGCTTGTGGTGGTGTGAAAATGGCAAGTGATGTGAAAATGGCATCAAGTAATGTGTGCTAGTGGTGAAGGGTCTATGACTAATTGTTGTTTAATTTTCTTAAATATACCATTTTTGAAACTCTTCCCAATAAAGTAGTATTCAATAATTAGCAACTGAAAAAATTCTATTAATACAAAATGACTAATACTATCATAAAATCAGTACCAATATTACACCATGCAAGGATAAAAGAAACTGAAATAAATTCCTTATCTGCTTATTAATATTAGTTAAAACATAAGAATGTGTTAAAATTATGTAAATAAGTAAGAACTTGGAAAAGAACTGATTTATTGTACAACAGGAATATGAAAGGTGGGCCAGGAGATGAGGGTCTTGCTGCGATTGTTCGTGTATATCTGAGACTAGAATTTCTGGGACTGGGTGCCAGAGATCAGGGGCTCAAGCCAGAGAAGAATCCCACCACCTGACCCCACTACCCATTTTTAAACCCATCCTATGTTTATATCAGCTAGGAACGTTGCCATTTAACCATTTAGCTGCAGGTTGATAAAATTGGTTCTTTACAATAATAATCTGCAGATAATATTGTTTAATCAATGCTTACATGCTTTCTCGCTCCATTGATTTTTAGAGAAGTGACTTTTTTGTACTGTTAATATTTAACTTACCTAAAGTAGCAGGAGAAGGGCATTGCTGTGTGAACGGATGGCATTCTTTGCCCAGCGTTTGACTAACTTGCATTGGGCATTCGAGTGGCTGTCAGACAAATAAAAGTGGAAAATATACAAAATATATAAGTTCAATGTACAGCTCTCAAGGTAAAATTGAAACAACGAACTAACTCCTGTAGTCAATGAGTATGCTGCCAATTGAATAGTGAATAAGCTACTCTTTTGGGTTCATATATTTGTAACTCTGACTCTGAAGGAGTCACCAGCCATGAACCTCACTCTGCTTCAGTACTGGCAGGAGAAATCATCAACATACAGCCACTGCCAATGGCTGAGGACCTCAACCTGCATTACAGGCACTCGTCAAGTGAATATTTTCACTGTGTGAACGTCAGAGAGTTACAGGATTTGTACAGGCAACCTTTCAATTGCTGGCATAGATCCCTAGCCTCAGAGCCACCACTCCTTTTGGGAAAACCCAAAAATGGTTCCTTGATGATTTTGTTACTAACTTTACTTTCAAAAGTGTATGAACACTATTTATCATGTTTACTCCAGGCTTAAACTCCAGGCTTACTGGCATGTCTAAGACACTGGGCCACTTTTCTGTCCTTTAACTACCAGAGGAATACGTTCAAAACAGCATCATGACTCAGTAAAGTGGTTGGTTTTTTACATTCTTAATGAATAATGAATTAAATAGTAATTGAGTTCCCTGAACTTTCCAAACTAAAAACAACCAAAAATTAAAATTGTTTTTGGAACATCACAGTAAGAGTAAACAAATTTTTGTCAGCAATCCTCAGAGCATATGAAGAGAACTTTGAAAATTTCACACAGTTGTAACTGTCAACAACAATGCTGGGTTGTCCACACTTAACGACATCACTCTTTCCAAGAGGGTTTTTTTTAAATGCAAGGAAGGATCATAAATCAACTAATCATTTCTGAGGTCAAGAACTCTTAGAGGTTTCTTAGAAGGATAGGCAATCTTCACATAGCCGCTCCTAATCAGTAAACAGCAGGATAAAATATGGAGGGTCCCCTATCTGACAGACTAATTTTTAGACATTCAACTTCCAATTTCTCAGCACTAATTCCTCAGTGTAACATCTTCCAGAGTCTTCAATAATAATGCATGTGTTGTCACTCCAGGTATAGCACCCTCTGCTCTGTCATGAAAATAAATATTAAACATAGCGGCACAAGCAAATGTCTGCGCAGCGGCCACTCCATGCGACTTGAAATCAGTGCTAAATGTTTTATGTCATTGTCTATGTTTTGCTGAAGTTTTGTTGTCTGAGTGTTTCAGTCGTAACCGTAAAACTCTTCTATAATAACAAAAACAGAACAAAGCAACACTGGACACGATGGTCCTGGAAACCCTGTGGAAGCTCTGCTTACTTCGTGGAGTGGGCCATGGGACCTCGGATCAGTGTGAGACTGGTAGTCAGCGGAGGTTCACCTGAAAACGATGTGACCGAACCTGAAAGTGTTCGTACTTAGTTTATACTAAGCTAAGAGTAAATTTGACAAGTTCCACTCTCCCATCCATTCTGTTAGCAAATATGTGCTCATTGGACAACTTAATGGACTTTTTAAAGCTCCGATGCACTATACAAACGAATGTGAAGGACTGTTGTATTTCAATTTTTACTGAAACCTGGTTGCACAATGGCTTTCTGCCTGCTCTTAGTTCTACATAGACAGACATCGTGAGGTGCAGTAATAAACGAGGCGGTGATGTACTGTATTCATTTATATCAACAATGAGTGGTGCACAAATATTATGGTAGTTGCTAGACACTGTTCTGCTATGGTGGAGTTTATAGCAGTGAAATGTCAGCCTTTGTACCTGCTGTGGAAGTTTAGTTTGGTTGTTTTGTTTGCCATGTAACCGCTACATAGTGCCAATACTAACCAAATGTTGGTGGAGATGTACGACCTGCAAACTGCTCACCCTGATGGGGCTTTTATTATCGCTGGTGACTTCAAACGCAGTTCTACCTAGATTCTACCAACATGTGAATTTTGTAACCTAGGTGATAACTGTTTGGACCATGTTTATGTCAGCATTAAAGACGCTTACGGAGTCAAACCCCACCTTCGGCAACTCCAATCACATCTCCTTAAAAAAAATTCCAGCCTACAGTTCTCTGCTCAAACACACTAAACCGGTCCAGAGAGACATCAAGGTTTGGCCTGAGATGGCTGTCTCAGCACTTCAGGACTGCTTGTGTGCACAGATTGGTCAGTGTTTAGAGAGGCTGCTACACATGAGGGCTGCATCGACATGGAGGAGTATACAGCAGCTATGACTGGCTGTATTAGAAATAGACTGAGGATATTACTGTCTCCAAGAGGGTAAATATAAGAGCAAACCATAAACCCTGGATGTCTGCAGAGGTCTGGAGGATGCTGAAAGCCTCGGATGCTGCCTTCAGATCTGGAGACAAGACTACCCTCAAAGCTGCATGAGTTAACTTGACCAGGGCAATCAAGAAAGCAAAGTATGCATTTGCTCAAAAATTTAAGAATATCAGAGATGCTCAGAGCATGTGAAAGGGCATTCAAATCATTACAGACTATATACCAGTTCCTTCTCTCTGTGACAGTAATGCCTCCCTCCTGACACTTTGAATGCCTTCTATGCATGGTTTGATGCACTCTACAAAATCCACACATCTTCCAAATGAGCACAGCTGCAGTGAGTCAAGCTCTAATCAGAGTAAACACCACAAAGCTTTTGGTCCTGAAATCATACCTGGACAGGTATTCAAGTAGTGTGCAGACCAGCTGGCTGATGTTCTCACTAATGTGTTTTTACATCTCCCTGAGTCAGACAGTTGTTCCAGTGTGTTTTATAATCACCACAATCATCCCGGTTCCAAAGAAATCATCTGTAACCTGCCTGAATGATTACCGCCCCGTGGCTCTTACATCAGTCATCATGAAGTGCTTCAAGAGACTAGTCATGAGCCACATCAAAGCCGCCCTCCGCAGTTCTCTGGACCCCCTTAATTTTGCTTACTGCTCCAAATGGTATACTGATGATGCCATAACCACTACACTTCACCTGTCACAGACTCACTTGGACAAGAGAGACTCTCACATAAGGATACTGTTCACTGACTTTAGCTCAATATTCGACACTATCATTCCACAAAGACTGTTCATTAATGATGCTTTCTCAGCATACGTGGAGGAGGTGGCAAAAGCGGTTGCCTGGTGTAACTGCAATAATCCCTCTGTTAATGTTGAAAAGACAAAAAACACTCACTTCTCACCATCGGCACTGTGGTAGAATGGGTCAAAAACAACTTGGGAGTCCACATCAAGGACGACCTTTCTTGTTTCCTCAAATCAAACCTTCATAGCCAAAAGGGCTCTGCGGCTTCTGTACTACTTGTTAAGCCTGAAAATAGTGAGCCTCCCCCCACCAACCCTTAACACATTCTATAGCAGTACCATTGAAAGTCTGCTTTCTATTTGCATCACTGCCTGGTATGGGAACTGTAATGTTTTAGACTGCAACATACTACGGCAGATAGTGAAAGCAGCTGAGAAGGTTATTACTTAACTCAATGTGGTTCAATGCTACAAATTGCTTCTGTACAATATCCTAGTTATAGATTAATATTATTTTAGTCTGGAAAGTTTAAATTCCTTTCACACTATACTGTTATATTGTTCTATTGTCTATTTATGGTTTGTTTCTGTCAAACCTTGCACCTGGTTGTATATTGCTGTATGTTGCACTGGGGCTCATTGAGATATGTGGTCTCATCTCACTCTGTACATGTACACAGTTGCTGATGACAATAAAGTAACTTGACCTCAACCAATGTAGCCTGAGTCTGTTTCTTTTTGATGATCAGAGCATTACCCTGTCCTGTGTGATGTATATACCCTGTACTTTGGGCCCTGATCAAGCACCCCAATGAACCATATGAAACTATAACTTTCTCTGTGTTTATGGACAGTGTAGGCAGCTGGACTTCAAGGTTCAGGGTAAACTATATAGTATTTGTCATTAAAACCCCCACACAGCAATGAAGAGCAGAACTTATGTGCAAAGATAGACAACAATATAAATAAGTTATACATTGCACTGTATTAACATGATTTAAGAGTCTAATGGCCTTTGTGTGAAACATTTATTAAATCTGGAAGTTTTGCACCACATTGCTTGCCAGAGGACTGAAATCAACAGTCCATGTGGATATGCTTCTGGTCTCTAATAATGTTGGTGGACCTGTTTTGGCAAAATTTACTGTACAGTTCCAGCATGGAAGGGAGAGATGTCCCAATAATATTCTACGCTACTGAGACATTTCAGTGCCAATACCAGACACAGATTCAGGTGGTCAACACACTCTCTATGCTGTCTCTGTAGAAAGTGGTGATAGTGGGATGGGTAATAGAAGGTTAGATCTCTTCATGCACCACAAAAAGTGCAGTCACTTCTTTCCTCTCTTGACCAAGGAGAACTGTGTTGGCTCCAGGAGAGATCATTTGCTATCTCTACTTCAAGGAACTTTGTATTCCTGACTGACTAGACATTTAAGCTGTTGATAGAAAAGGAAATCTAGGTGGCATGGTTCTTCCTGAAATTGTCAGTGGTCTCCTTTGTTTTATCAACGTTCAGGTTCAGGTTATTGTTTTTTATACTAGTCCACGAGTTGTTCAAACTCCTCTCTGTAAGCCATCTCATCATCACCAAAGATAAGGTCCATAACTGTTATGTGAACTTAATGATGTGGTTCATGCTGTACTTGGATGCATTATCAGGATGAAGAGTAGAGGACTCAAGGCTCATTTTGGGGGCTACCAGTGCTCAAAAGGATTATATTTGATACAGTATATTGTTTCCAACTTGAACTAACAGGGGTCTGTCTGATCCAAAGTCTAACAGCCAAATCTGGCGGATGGTGGGAGGAGTTTTGTTCCATGCCCTGTAGAGCAAACATGTGTACCAGGTGCTGAGGGATAATTCACTAGATTTCTGTGTATTTGCATTTAGAGTCATGCCTCAGGAATTTCCATTTGATTTGATTGAAGTTTTTAGTTCTTCTCTTTGCACACTGTCTCTCATTTTATTCAGATTCCAGAACAACTTTCAATTTTCTGTTTGTGCATTTGAAATATATTCTGTTTGGTAGATAACAATTACAGACATGCAAGTCAGTTAGAAATCAAAGAACAACTCAGAAAAACATATGCTCTAAAGTAAACAAAACACTACATTTAACAATGTTTCTAAAATTGTCATACAAGTGGCTTCTTTCTTTTGTTGTTCTGTTTTACTCATTGGTTAATACACCTGAATAATGTAAAATAATTTTTTTTTACTAATTATTAATTAGCAGTCCCCATGCTTTAAAACAATATATACGGTATGCTGAATCTTAGTGATTATAGTAGAGGAGAAATAGATCATTTAAACTATGGCTAAGAGGTTTAAACTACCTGCTATTTACTGAGCTGTCCATTCATCTATTGACCTTTGAACTTTCTTGAACAGTTTTAGGGTCAAGGTGTGCCAGGGTCTGTCTCGGCAGCTGTTGGTGTAAAGCAGGAAACCTGAATGGTCATCCAGTCCACAGTGTTACTTTGCAATACTGTACTTAATTAATGTTTAAAATAACTCTACTTGTATCATTAAACTCTGATACGTCTTGATTGGATTAAAGCAAACACCTTTACAATAATTTGTACCTATCATCCAGACTGTGTGATTTTAGCAATTCATATCATCTACTAATGTTTTTTCATCCATCTAATGTTTTTAAAATGTAGCTACAAAAAGCGCAGATGGCAGGAGTTCAAATGCAGCTCATAGCAGGAAACTGTGATAGAGCTGACTAGCTACAGTAACCACATGCCACAAGTCTTGACAAAGTAAATTATGTCTTAATTTAAAATGAACAAATATATGAAATGTATTCTTATTGATATTGTGCTTGTTCACAAACAAATCACTAAAATAGTCAGTGGTCCCTTGAAAAGTATATTAATTATCTATATAACCCTTGTCATGCATGTACTGTATGTCAAAGGGCCACCTTCCAGGCTCATCAGAGATAAGCATTACCACGACAGCACACAATGGGGCACAGTGTCACTGACAGTATTGTTTCTTTTTCACCCACAGCTCAGAGAAGAAACCTGAAGGCAACTGACTTTTTTGCTTTGAGGACTGTAAGACTGAGATGCCTCCAGAAGGTGGCGTCTCATCAGGGAAAAAGCAGAACGCCAGACAGAGCCCCAACCTAAGAAATGACCACTTTTCAGAGCCACCTTAGCTTCTTTTGGATACACTACAGTCTAAAGAAATGTTTTGTTCTTGTTTTTGCCATTGTGCGCTTTTTTGTTTTTGTTGATACCGTTATCAAAAGTGACAACCAGGTTGGCACCCCAACATTTATTTTCGACTTGTGTGTTCCCTTGCTTCACCACAACCTCATGATGTCATTAAGTTTTCTATAGAGTTCAAAAGATGAAACATTCTTAGTAAATATTTTAGTTTTATACAGAACTTTAAAAGGCTGCAAAATACAAGCGTCTTACAAAAAATATCTTAACCAATCATGCAGTTTAGCATCATTATTATTAATAATATTAATTATTATATATAATATATTGTATATTATTATATATGACAAATGTAATATTTATGCAGTTTAGCATCATTATTAATTAATTATTAATATTAATTATTGTTATATATAATATGTTGTATATTATTATATATAATAAATGTAATGTTTACAAATATTATATGTAGGAAAAGTTTTAAATGAATTTTGTACATGTGAGAAAAACTTATTGAACATGTAATTACTGTAATTCATTAAATATTTCTCACCATTCTTTTAGTTTATTGGAATCCACAAACATTTTACAAAATAATGATATTCTAAATAGAAATGTAACTAATATTGAAAAGTGATTAATGGCAAATGCAGAGCAAGTAGAGAAAAAAAAAACAAGCAGGCAAATAAAGATATCGGGATAGTCTTATTTTGCTCAGTTGATTTATTGATATTAATATTTATGTTTATTTTTTTGTAGCTGGGTGTATTAATGTGGAAGTTTCTCTGTTTGTTATTTTGGTTTACAGTATCTTCACTATGGCATCTGTATGAATACAAAATACTGTAGATCTGCTTTACAGTGCCCCATGTGTTTGACTTTATCTGCACATGGACAGCTTCCTTAAGCTTAAGCAAACCGAGTCTTCTGTGTATTTACTTTATAGTGCCCCATGTGTACTGCTTTATCTGCATGTTGACAGCTACCTGAGGACAAACTGAGCTTCTTTATAGTTGTCCTCATGTATGGCTTACCCATACATGGACAGCTGTCTTGAACAAATTAAGACTTCAGTGTAGCTGCTTTATAGTACCCCATATTTATAGTTCTATCCAGTGGTGGACAGCTTCCTCAAGCAAATAAACCTACTAGCTTGGTATGAGCAGACCGAATGGTTGTCCTCAGATATAAGCATTACTCAATACCTCTGCCTCTTACCAAAGCATATGCCCACTCACCACTCTGCTTCTTTTTGTTGGCATCCAATTTTAGCCTCTAAGCCCTGTGGGAATATAGTGATCATGCACAATAGGTGCTCTTATTTCTATACCTTGGCCCAATCAAACAATATAAACTTGGTATTGCAATAAATCAAAATGAATAAAACACAGTAAAGGCTGTAGTACAGAAAAGCTGGAAATATATTTAAAGGAGAATTTTAAGAATTCTTTCTGTAAGAATGATGATGATTATGATGAGACCCTTCAAGCCTGGTTGCATAGCTTTTAGAAAGTTTCTTCAATCTACAGAAACCTTTATTTGCCAATTTCATGTGCTGCAAGTATGATGAACACATTTAGTAATTTTTTGTACTCAGTGGATGGTAGAATGTCTATGTAGTTTTGTCTTGACAGTGTAGAAAGAATGAGTCGGAGACATCATAAAGATTTGGGGCAGCCACCCGTATAATTGAATCGGCTGCAAAAAGTTGGTTTTAAATAGCACGATGTGCTTAGTTGAGAGTCCAGAACAGAACTGCCTGTACTGAGGCAAGATGGCCGTTTTAAAGGCCTGGAAGGGAAATTACATCATCTGTGAAGGAACTGGGAGTGGTGTCCTTGTGCCCGGAAGTGACGTCATCCTTGGGGCCGGCAACAGGCGGGATTTCCCGGGAAAGGTCTGCAAGGGACTGAGAGAGACAGTCAGTACACTCCGCCACCCCCTGGCCTTGCGTAGAATTACTAGTGTTTAGGCCCTTCAGCTGTTTCCCATGCGCACATGTGTGACAACAGTCATGCCAAATCAGGTGCCTGGTGATGAAGAAACGCCTTTGGGGCAGCTATCCGCATCTGTGCCAGAGCCTACAAGTTCCATATCCAATTGATAGTCATTATCTTGATCACTGTCATTATCAAAATATTAATCTTGCAACAATGTAGTTGTTTAAAAACATCAGCCGCTTTATATTTCTTTTGCAACACCATAACTACGAATTGTTTATTTATAACACTATTTTTTGCAACCTGTTGCCACCAAAAAAAAAAATCTATGTCTATAATGGCTGTATACCAAGTTTTCTGGCATGCCGCATCTTGACAGGCTTAACGAGATATGACTTAACTTGTACTTCACGCTCAAAGTGTTAATCCTTTATTTACATTAAAAAAAGAAAAATGAAACCTGACAACAAAGATGCAAACAAAAATATACAAGTATAGTAAATGCACATACAAAACACAATGTTTATTATACAGTATACATGTTTTACTGCCCTATGTAGTTTTTTCTACAAGCCGAATCTACCAGCTGGCCAAAGCTGTGTCTCATGTTTACTACATTAACAGTATCACACTTTCTATATGCATCCTTCCTCCAGCTAATTTTGTATGTTATTGGCCATAACCTTTCTTCCACTGTGTTGGAACAGTCCATCTTGGCACTAACCTTTCAGGGAATTTATTTTGTGGCTTTAGAAATATAGTGTGTCCTCAGCCAAAGACAATATACATGGGCACACAAAATCATGTTAAGATATCATCTTTTAAGACATTGCTTATTCTATAAATCTTTTTCCCTTTTCCCTTTTGTATTCTGGCTTCTACTTATTGGTAATGGACCCATAAGGTCCACACCAAGCAACTCTTCTGTTGACTGTACACACCTTAGATACTGTATATATGCAATGAAATTTTCCTGCCCCTCTTGTATTTGTGTTAAAACTGCTCCCACTTCAATGTCACTTGCATCAGTATGAAACTGGAATGGCATGTTTAAGTCAAGCTGTGCATGGCCAGGGGTTGATGTTAGTATATCTTTTAATGTTTACACCCAGTGCACATCTTTCCTGTTTAGTGAATGTAGTGGGGCTAATTTGACTGTGAAGTGAGGAATAGATTTTTAATATCAGCCTGCCATTCCTAAAAACCACTGGAGGCTTTTGACATTAGTAGGTGTGGAATAATCCCGGATGGTGGCAACTTTCTAAGGATTTGAACCTACAGGAGTTGTGCCAATAGCTATACCACCGTGCCACTTTCTGTCATTTTATCCCAATTGCAAAACACATACGTGTACGTTTTAGTAGTATTTCAGATTAATGCCCACATACACATAAGTAAGTTTATATTTAATTTAATGCAACGTGTTTGTTGTTTGTGGACAAGAATTTTGGAAGAAAAAAAACACACAAATATATCAATCAACATTTGACTGTCTATGAGCAGGCTGGAGGTGAAAAAGGTGAAACACGTAATATTTATAAATGTTTGAAATGTCTGCTGAAAACCAGAGATAACAGTTAAAACCTCTGAACTAAGCCATTACAGTTTCGTAAATAGTTCATCAAGAATATGACTAACTAGAATGGTCCAGTGTCGATATTTCTTCATACAAACACTCTAACTAAAATGAGTACAGGATAAAGTTTTGTGTAATTATTGTCTGAATCATAGAGCCCAAAATAGAAATGAGATAAATATCAGGTAAAAATTTGTTAAGTGGAGTGAAAGTAAAAGGAAGTAATGAGTGTTTTCCAGAGAAATTGTGCTGTTTGCTGTGAATGTGTCTGTGTTTGTATGAGGCTCTTGACTGAATTCAGTCAGTGTGCATATTAAAACACAGAGCCTAACACAACATAGTGAGGTGGTAATGAATAATGAATACACAAAGAAGGATTAATGGCATCGTTCCTTGATGGAATTTTAAAAAGATACTCAAATAGTTTAGTTCAAAATTAACAGGTATTGTTACATTTTATACTGTAGGTACACTAGATAGAGTACACTAACATCAGTTAGACATTATCCATACTGAAAATTTAATCAAGTATTTATATTTTTAAATTCTCCTACATAAAAAGAAAGTAAATATGAATATATAAGTTGCAGTAAAAATTAGGAAATGTTCTCTTTATTTTGAAAAGAAGCACCTGTCTAACCAAATCTTCAGTATATGAGTGAAATATCAAGAATTACATGGGTTTTATGGTCAACATGAGATATGAATCAGTTTAAAAAGCATCTTTTACAACAGTTATGATTTTATGTCATGCTAGAAATATATGTATACCAGTAACGACACACTTGACTTGAGCATTCCCAGTTTTCATACTCTTTCTCTGTACGTTTAGCATTCGTTTGCTCAGAGGTTGATGTTCTTGCTGCTTCCTGAGCAGCTGTTCTTTTCTCTTTCATCTGCATCTTTTCACATTAAAACTGATTAAGTCAGCGTTTGTGTTGCAATTACTTAGTACGTTTTCTTTAATTTTTCACTTAAGCCGGCACTTAAGTCTTCAATCTGCCTCAAGAATAATTTAGGATATGAAGAGGTAGGGGAAGTAACGGCGAAGGTGGTAGGGATGAGAATGGTGCCTGTACACATGAGCCGCACGGCTGCCCTACTGGCCACTGCTGAGAGTTGGTTCTACAATAAAATAAAATAAAAATAAAATGAGGAATAACCTTGGAGGTCAATCATCACCCTGAAAGCGGATAGTAGACGTCACGTAGTATATGTGTACCAAATTCCAGGTCAATAGGTCAAATGATTTGCGAGCGACAGGTGATTTAAAATCCTGGACAGACAAATGAAAAGCCACGGTAGCATATAATATATAAAGATGTGTATTTTTATTTGTATAATTATATGTGAATTAACCTTATACCATTGTTTCTTTGATATAGAAATACTGTACGTGTTTTTGTGTTATTTCTTTTGTAACTTCGTGCATCAGTTATAATATGACAAGCATGTGTCGTGGAAAAAACTTTCGTCCATTTTCAAAGAAGGCAGTCAAGGAGCCCAGATGAGAATACAGAACATTTCTTTATTTGCACAGAGACACTGAGTTATGCACAAAAGTCTTAGTTCATGGAGTTAACAATCAATTAATTCATCATCTTTTATATTTTTCCAATACCGTTACCTCATCTAATAGATCACATCATCTGACAATTAATATGTAGAACTTTATCACCTTATCCAATCAACTAACACCATCAGTAATTTCTGACTTTTGACAATTTTTCCATTATTCTGAACACTGTTTCATTAAGAGGGGTGTTTAGCAGATTGTCCTATCGATCTTAGTACTGCTTTATAGGAGGGGTGTGTGATCTTTCTCATCAGTTTATTTCCACTTTCAGAGGGGGTGTTCGTTACTCATTTAACTCATTCTATCCTCGTAAAATTACGTTGGTATTTTCCCTAAGACAATCCAGAGACTTTATGTCCATAAGCTTTAAGTTCAATTTAGTTAACCCTTGAGTTTCATTCAGTCCTTTTCGTTATTTACTTTGTTTTAGCTTCATATAC
>JANRMT010062809.1:4352248-4384080 GCA_026402145.1 Polypterus bichir lapradei
ATATAGGCCTGGGAGAGTTAACATGTTAATTTATGCCATTAATGTGGTCTGTTTAATGCATTAAAAAATATTGTCACATCCAGGGACGGCAACAAGGCAAACATTACAAAACAATAATACAAATAAGTTAAGTAAAAAATTACATACACATCCTGCAACATATTTATATACTAGTCAGACAACAGCTATGGAGATCTTTTTTAGCATGCCAGGAGCAAAGGTGTAGGTAGAGCAGTGTTTCTAACTGTTCTTCTGTGGTGGTGTTTTTTAACCAAAAAAAATCCCAAGTCACACTAAGATTCCCCCAACTAAAAAAGTATTAAATCTTTTAAAGGTACAAAACTGTCCGAAAGAGCAGGAAAGGGGGGTGGTAAAAAAGCAGTTTGGAGATTGCTGTTTGCAGACACAACATTTAGTGAGCAATTGGATGGATTTCCCAGCTGCTTCAACTCTTTGCCCACTCATACAGATGGTCCTCTCTCTACCTCACTCCACTAACCCAGGGTCAGAAGCAACCGTACCAACCTGACTTAACAATTCAGTAGCAGGTATGTGATCGAGGACAAGCTTACACACTGACTTTTTCCACTCTTGTTTTGGTATATAGAGTTGGATAACTGGATATGGTGTAAGTAGTGCCTTTTTTTGCTTTCCCCATATGGAGTTTCAAAGTGTCTATACTGAAGCATTGTGGAGAACGACATGAGTACGAGACCTAAAACATCTTTCTGAAAAATGAAAATGGCATTTCAGTAGCCACACTCATCTAGACAGTTTTTCAACCAGTGCGCTGCACAGTGGTACACCATGAGATGTGCCATGGAAATAATAGTGTAGTGCACTTGGGTCTGAAACTGAGACCTGTCTGAGGAAGACAGGACTACCTGGAAAAGCTGGCATAAAAGCAGCTTTGTGATCACTATGCTACAGACACTGCTCTTAGAGCAATTCAGACATGTCAATAGGTTGCTATAGTCCATCTGCCCTGGGTGTGTGGTTGCCAGCGAGCCTCAAAGGACTGGTGGATAGTCTGAGGAATATACTGTAGGGGCAGGAAAGGGGATGAAGCAGCTGGGAGATGCCAGCAAAGTGGTCACTCAGTGCCATGTCTACAAATGCTGATCTTGGAGCTCCTTTTTTTTACTGGCTTTTCCGGTAGTCCTGCCCCTTTAGGGAGTTGAGCACATGTATGGGATATAATATGTTTGTGGCTGGGATGATTTTGCTTACAAGAAGTGTGTGACCAAAGAAAAAAGGCTGAGAAATACTGATCTAGACAACAGCATGAGGCAAGAAATTTTCGGCAGTCTTAGTGAAATTCCTCAGTTTAATTAGAAAGTAACTGAGAAATGTTCAGACCTGAAGGAAATGAGGGCAAAATTTATGTTCAAGGAGATAAAGGTAGTAGTAAAGGCAGAAGGAGATTTAAGTTGGACTTGTCCTGTGTGTGTAGTACAAGACAGTTTGGAGGGGTGAGTTATGTTTTATGATTTGGGGGTCTGTGGATCTTATAATGTGAATTTGTGCCCAGGTGAGGTAAACCTGGTAAACTTGCATAGGACTGGGCAGACTGGAAGCACGTGTACAATAAAGTTAGGATGGGAATTATTCAGTGGGTGTTTTAAATGATACACTGGGATGCAAGACTTAAAAAAAATCATAAGACTAGTGACTGTATGATGTGGATTTATGGACTACAGTGGAAATGACCAAGGACTAGGCAGATTAGGATTTGGATTGGACATATAGGACAGAGAGAAGTCCACGTTATTGGAAGATTATGGAGGTGGGGGTATGGACATTATGGTATGGGATTTGGCAAAATAGGGAACTGGGCAAATTGGCAGAGGACTAGGTAATTTAGAGATGGGAGTAGTAGAAAATTTGGGTGGTAGGTGCACCTGTTCCTTTCCATATTGTAAGGTTCCTAAACTCTTTTGGGACTCCCTCCAACATGACGACACGCCGAAGAATGCCCTGAAGTGTGATTGCCATGTATGTGGAGGACAGCCTATCGGCTGCCTGGGCAACCGCAGGCACGCAGTGCTGCAGCAGCTCGCCATGAAAACAACTCCGAAAGGATCGCGTTTGCGCTGTGAGCACCTGCCATCAATGGCTGATGCAAGCAACATTTTAACTGCAGGAAACAGTAACCTGGCCACGACCCTGCCTGATTGCTATGTCTGTGTACAGGAGAGTGGTAGATCCCACTACAATAAATAACCGTGCTGTTCCTGTTTCAAGCTGAATAAAGTTGGTTTTACTAAAGTACTGAGACTCAGCCTCGTGTCTTGGGGTGCAAGAGAGGGACTCACATGTCACAACATCTATAGGACAGGTTATGGGAAGAATAAGGGGACTGTGGACGTCATGGACTAAAGTTTATGAGCACAGTAGAAATGGGAAAGCTAGAATCAGATTAGTCAGAATGGTTGAAATAGCATACTACATTTTAGCCTGGATTTGTCCTATGGGTCTGGTACTGGACAGGCCAAGATGTGCATTGACCATATGATGAGGACAGGAGAGCATGTTGAATGACCAGATAGATAGATATGAAAGGCACTATATAGTAGATGTGAAAGGCATTATATAGTAGGTAAGTGCTGTTTCAGTTTGTCTCCCCAAAAGTTGCATTCCCACATACATTTTTGTCACCAAACAGGGCATACTAGGCAAAAATGAAAACCCACTATGTGGCAACACTACAAGTGGATAGTTTGGGTTTTACTCTACTTTTGTGTTGTTCTACTCATTTTCAGAGTTTTGTTGCAAGCATTTTAATGAAGGCTGACAATCAAAGTGTCTAGGTTATAAAGTAACAGGGGAGGAGGTAAAGAATTTTTTATGTTCTTCCAATGAGGATTTCAAAGGCTCCTTTGACTAAATCACTCACTCTGAAACTAATATATTGATTTGATATTCTAGAGCAAAGACTATGCCAAGTGGTCTGTCTTCTTAAAGGTCATACATATAAATGTTCAGGGGGCAACCATTTCCAAAATAACGTGATGTAGTAATCAAATTAAGCATATTTTGGAATGTAAAAAGTGGAATCATGGGAATAACTCAGAGCCACAGTCACCAGGAAAATAGACAATGCATTCCAATTAAAGGATTGCTGCATAGAAACATTAAGCCAAGTCACAAAGCCATTCTTATGTAAAAGTGATTAATTAACATTAAACATTCAGGGGTTCAGCTTTGCCACTTCACAGTGTTATGCACCGACAGCCTGGGACTTTCCTGTTGCCTGGCAAAGACAGGTTCTTACTTTACTTCCTTCTGTTCACTACATACATACATATTTAAGGAAGTGGCTTTGTGGCACCGATTGCTCAACACCTTGAGATCTGTGACATCTCAAATTTCGACCCTTCTGTTGTGTCAGACTTTTGCTTTCATTTTTCTTTCACGATTGTAATGTAGTGCTGAAAAATGCTGTGCTCATTTCTTACTGCCATAGCTTGTTTTTACAATTTTGTGTTCTGCCACTGCTAAGTTGAAGAAGGAAAAACAGAGAATGGACCCAGAAATGAAATATAGGAAAAAAAAACAAATTGAGGGTAAAAACCAGAAATCAAGACTATCCTTCATTGGAACCAAAACAGATATCCAAAGCCAAAGTCAGAATAGAGAAGCTATGTTTGTTTGACACAAAAAAGCACTTAGAAAAATAACATTAGATAACATTTTAGAGGTTCTCCACAAACTTGGACAAGGAAGAAGGCTGTGACTCTGGTTTAAACTTCATGGTGACAATATATCACCTGATGCTTCTTTTGGGATACGCCCCCTAGCAACAAAGCATTTCATCCTAGCTATGAGAGTACAAAATGGAAGACAAAATGGTGTAAAAGTAATAAAATAAAAAATGCTAAATATTACCAACAAGTTTATTTTTTAAGAATGATGATATTCCAAACATAAGAAAAAACCCAGAGGTAGTGAGAGAAACTACCCTGACCTTAGTAGTTGAGCTAATCGCCCATACAGATGGTTTAAAAAAGGTTCAGCATAAAAATATTCTACTTGGAACAGGGCAGATTAATTACTGAAGATAAGGACAGTTGAGATTGGTGCACAGAATATAATGACAATGACAGGTAACAAGGTGGAAGTGGAAATGGGAATGAGAAAAATATAAATTTGAATTCTGGGCTTGCTCAAAACTAAAATGATTGAGGTAAAGAAGTATATCATGGGAAAAGGATATGTGTGAAAGTTAGATGATGTGTAATGATAGAAAAAGCAAAGGAGAGAGTAAAAGTCATTTAACAAAAGAGCTGGATGGAAAGATCATCAGGTGGGAAGCTGTTAGCTTCCAAAAAATACGACTGGACAATGAGCTGGAAGTGAAGCTCCAAAAGAAAATTCAGACACCAGGGAGAAGAATGTGTTCTTTAGCATGCCCTAAACATTGTGAAAAGTGAGATGAAGAAAGGTAGAGAGATGATAATGATGATAGCAGAGGCATCTCTGTATTTAAGGTAAGAGGAATACTGCCCCCTATCTTCCAGCACATGGTGCTATCATGCAAAAACGAAATAAGCGGTAAACAATCCTCACTACTTTAACCTATTGTGAAAATGATTTAAGTTGTCATATTCAAATTTTCCATAAATATTCAATGCAATTCCTTTAAAACCACTTCTTTTTCGAGTATGTAAAGTTTTCTTTGTGCTCTTTACACTTTCACCCTGTAATGTTCTCAGCATACATTTTTGTCAAGACATGCTCATGTGCAGCCAGAGACTTTTCAGTTCCGACTTGGGTCTTTAATGACACATTGGTTGAGCATTTTAAAGGGTGTGAGAACCTGTATATCTTATTTCGGAGTAGTCATCATCATTAGATAGATAGATAGATAGATAGATAGATAGATAGATAGATAGATAGTGTGGCAGACGGCCAGGGACCTTGCCCCACCAGGAAACCTGGATCAGAGAAGGACAGGGAAAGGGGCAATATTTTCCCTGGGCGCAAGAGAGCAGCCCCACCTGATTTCCATCCAAAGACCACGGATACAGAGCTGGGAAGCTCAACCCTGTGGAGGTCCGTGGCCAAACCCAGGGGGCGCTTGGATGGTTCCTGATCCCAGGAGCACAGCACTTCCGCCACACCAGGAAGTGCTACCGTTCCAGGAACTGTGTATGCCCGGAGTGCTTCCTAGTGTGGCAGAAGTGCTGCCGGAGGACCATCACCGAGCACCTGGAGCAATAGATACAGTTCCAATAGATAGATACAGTAGATAGACTTTATTTGATAAATTATGTCAACTACATATCCAAAATACCATTTATACCAGTGCTTTGTATATTGAACACAAGTTAGAAATTTTTGATGTTAAGATATGTTTAGATACTGTTCTTTGGTGGTTGTACTGTGTCACACACATGAACTTAGGAGACAGTCGGTAAGCTCAAAGGTGAGTGAAACATTGCAAAATAAAGGGTTGATACGCGGTAACGATGCCTCTCTCTTTTTCTTCCCATCAGAAAAAAAGAAGAGAAATAAAACTACACGGACAGACTCTAAAGATGGCCACCTAAAATGTCACCTCTGTTTAACCCAGATGACGTATCTTCTGGCTCCTCCTGATGACATCGTTCACCATGCAACATCACTTACGGTCCATCCTTGATGATGTCGCTTCCATCCCACAGCTTCATCTTCATCTATTGCCAACTCACTTCCCGTTTCCATTTTGTTTTGTTACTGTAGAAAAACACCTTTTTGTCATAATACATTGGTCAATTACTTACAGTTTTTGATCCACTAAAAAAGTGTTTATCATCAGTGGTACTGGTAGTCTAATACATTGTAACACAGTGTTTCTCACCTCACTCCCTCAGATAAGGTTTACTGTAGCCTTTCTCGTTCTACAGCTACTCTCCAACTCCACTGTTGCAATCTTCCACAGCTTCTTCCATGTGGCTCCATTTTATGACATGTCCCCTGCCTGTACATTCATGCTGCCTGCACCTCCTCACACCACTCACACTCAGAGGCTACCTTATCTGCACTTTCCCTCATGCCATGAGTTGATCATTTCAAATGATACATTTCCATCTTGTCTGCTCTCTATCTTTATTTATTTAAAATGTAATTTAATATTCCTTGGTGAGCAGCCTGTCACAGCTGAGTTAGTCTGCTTTTATCCTTCCTACGTCAAGCTGCGTGCAGTGAAAGGTTCATTATCATTGGATAGCAGAGCATTCTAATAATGCTTAGTTATCTATGATTGGTCATTTGTACTACATGTCACAGTTGTGTGTAAACGTCAGCAAATATAATGCCTAAGTAACAGTTCATCTTTATGCACTGTTACGCATCATTACTCACAAATCTTGAGTCAAGCTCTGAGCAAAGTTTTGACTTTACTGAGAACTACATGTTTAATGAAGGACTTGATTTGTAAATATTGCTTATTATGTATGACTTTGAAGCATGCAATTCAAGCACCATGGGTTCAATTATTATACCCAGAGACTCTCTGCTGCATGTTCTTCTTATGTTAGTTTTCTCAGCAGTGCTTTTTCAATTTAAACTTAGAGTATAGGCAAGGTTTCTTAATATACGGATGAGTAACAGTTATGCTGTACTTGTGCCACTTGAACTTTCACTGGAGGACACCCCCACTACCTCCCTAAACCTGATTGAATGTCACTTTATCATGCCTCACGTGTCGCTGTGTCATGAGTATGTGAGAAAAAAAATATTCAGCTAATGTTTTGTTCATGGCATAATCCCCCTAAGCTCACCCTCCACCGAAGGGATAGACAGCACTGAGCTGTATTTTTTTTATCATTTTTAATTATCCTTGCTCCCCAACTAATGCCACCACTCTCAGGGAGAAATGAGCATGGAAAAAAGGTAAATAAAATTGATCAGCAGCCCGGGGGTTAGAGAAATTGAAGGAAACATAATTAGAAATGAGTTAAATAGTTTCACAAGGCTGTGTCGGTCCGTTTGGTGGCAATACAGTAAAAACGTGGAAGACAGATTATACTGTGAACATATCCCATATGCTCTCAAGCCGGTGATGGCCTCCTGTGTCTCAAAAGTGGCTGAGAAGCAGTGCTTTAGGTGTATGTGTCTGTATAACTAGCTCTGTGCCCAGGGCTACCAGCAAAGACATTGTCACCCTTTGTAACTCAGCTGGTATGAAAAAGTATGTATATACTTAGTTTATTCCAATTATTAAATGCAAGAAAAAAGTATCAACAAGAAAAATAAACACATAAACCTTTGTGGTGCTACTGTAAAAGCAGGCAGGAAATGATAGGTGAATTTCAGCACAAAACTTCAGTCTCTAGTGGTAAACAAAATTTTTTCAGGGACTGGCATGAAAAATAGTTTTGAAAGTAAGCTCTGAATGAGTATATACTTATATGTACTGTGACAGATTGGGGCCGCTATCGCTCCCTTAAACCCTTGTCCAAGACGCCAGACACCAGATAAAAGTCCAAAAGTAGACAATATTTATTCTGCACAGTGCACAAAGCACCCTCTCCTCCACAATACTCATCCAATAACTCACAATAATCACAATAAACAATAATCCTCCACTCCCAGATGCGTTGCCACCCTTCCACCCAGCTCAGCTCTCCGTCTGGGAGCTCCCATAATTCTTTGATAATCCCTGACCCGGAAGTGATCCAATTCCCAGTCCATGTGATTTCCTATCACTTCTGGGTCAGATCAAAAGTCCTTTTCTTCACCCGGGGAGCACGTCATTCCCCTTGTCCATGTGACTTGGACGTACTTCCGGGGCAAATAAACATCTTTCCTCCCTGCAGCATCTCCTAGTGGCCCCCATGGTATCCAGCATACCTCCATACTGCAGGGAGTGCTCAACCTGGCGGCGTAGGGGTATTAGCTGGGATGAATGGCCGGCCATACATCACAGTACATAGTTAGAGTTTACTTTTTGCTTCAGGGTCATATATAGTGTTTGTTGGTATATTTATAAAAAAAATGTAAAAGTGTTTACTGCAATTTTTGTTTTTAAAGATTGTTTTGCTGAGAGACCATATATAAATACTTTCAGTAAAACTTTACATTAAGTGTCCATAATTACATTGTAACTACTATGTAATTACCTGTATAAGTACAGTGTAACTACGAGTTATTACTCCGTACTTACTGTGTAATACAAAGTAACACTATAGTTAATTACTCAGTTGTCATTGTTATTCCACAGTTTATATAATTACAATGTAACAATTTATCACTGATCCAAAAAAAGTGTACTTACATAGTTACATTGTATCTGTACTTTCGAAATGTAATAAAAACATCAGGGTATGTAACTACAACTATGTAACAGATGTTCCATGGTCTGGGCAATTCTAATGGAGAATAGCAATGATAACTGTATAGGTTTTCGATGATATTTCAAGATCTGTTTTAAATGCTGAAAACACCTTTGCAAAATGGTTAACAAGCCATTCCAAGCATCACCGGGCACAAGGCAGGAAACACTCCAATGGAATGAATCTATTTAAAAAGACCCAATAAATTCTTTCCAAATTTCAACTCTACCTTGCATTCTCAGTTAGCATTATAACTGCTCATTTACTTTACAATTATTCATAACCATCTTCAAAGACATAAGCATACAGTATATATACCCTACATTTTGAATTGTTCTTTAACTGACATTTTGCCTTTATGTAGCTGGCCCAGAAATCAAGATCACTGTGATATTAATTTTGAAGTGCCTGCAATTATTTCATCAATCTGTATATTACATTTTGTAGTATCGCTTATACTGTGTATTATAATGCTGCTGATTTACCGTAGGTGTTAGTAGGATTTTCATAAACCTTCATATTTTTTTGTGATGCACCACCTGCCAAATGTGTCCCGAAAACAACTGCATGAGAGTTCTGCTTTTTTGCCATTGAGTAAACTGTGTCACTATTCTACTTTTATATTAATTGACTAAAGAAAGACACATGTGGGTGGGTCTCATTTTCTGTTCTTCATTCATTTTTAATTTATGTAGAAAGTTCTTCATATTTGTATCACAGCAAGACTAGAAAGAAGTGGGGTTTCCCCTTTAGCTTCAATGAACCCTGGAAGTCTTTTTAAATATTTTACCTATGTTTTTTTGTATGTACTACTGTAATTAATCATAAAAGTGTGCTTATTTTTTTTAAATGGAGTAAAATCTTTATTCTTGCTAAGGTCAGTAAATGCAAAGTGGTTGGTACATTACACAATTTGAATTCATATGACCAGTGAGGGTTGTTTCCTGGCACCATGTGATGCCCAACTAAATTATTCATAACCTTGGAGTTTTTATCTCATCTATCCCCAACCAGAGGCAGAGCGTCATTTTCATGGTTCCATTTCCTGTTCTTGTGTGTGCTCACCATTAGCACACTTTGCCCTGCCGATCCTCCATTCCTCCTGAGCCGTCTCTCCTCTCTTCAGGATGCTTGGACCTTCATAGCACCTCAAGCACTGTCTATCACTACATTGTTAACAAAGCCTTCCCTCCTATGGAAACATGCATGGACACTATGATGGGCTGGCTGCCTGTTCAGGGCTGTTGCCTGCCTTGCACCGAATGCTGCCAGGATAATCTAAACATGTAGGACCTAAGCTGTATTATCAGGCTTTATTTTTTATTGTATTTATTTATTTGCATTTCTTTAGAAAACAAAACTAAATTATACAATCAGATTATCACTTAAGCTGTGATGAGTCTTTATAGCTCTCTATTAAAACTGCCAGTTTAACAGGCAGCTTACAATGGTGGTGACAATCAAGTTATACTCTTACCAAGGCAGCTGCATAAACATAAACATTTTATTTTGGTTACTGAAATAAACTGATAAGTATAACATAATAAAAAAATAATCAATGAAATAGAAGTATGTTGATTATCTTAAATATTTACCCATGATTCCTGTTTACTGATCCCTTGCCAATGTTTGCAAATAATGCAAAATAACTACCCAATCAATGCATGACCTCATTCAGTTTTTTCCACGGAAAGACAACTATGGATAACTTTTTTAGCATGCCAGGAGTGAATGCCATAGATGCTGGTGAAAAACAAAGGAGAACAGCGCACATTTTAATGTAAATTTCAATTTAAACCCATTTGGAAGATGTTTGAATGAAAAGTTTGAATAAAATCAGCCTTCAGGAAAGCATTGAAATGCTGACGTCCTGTTGCCATGTCGATTGTTTAATATTATTTTGCCACCACTTCTATGCTACTCAATTTCAAGGATTATTATTATCATTATTATTATTGTTGTTGTTCTTATTATTGCTGGATTGTTATATATATTGTAACCTATGGTTTTTGCTCTCATTTCCTAAATGTTTCCAAACATAAAACAATTGCATCTGAAGAAAATAAAGAGACAAGAACATTGTGTGTAAAGAATGCCTCTGAAAAGGTGAGTGTGGTGCTGTTGTAGGCAGTCACAATAAACAAACTGATTCTGTGACCACTTCTATACTCTGACCCTTCTGCACTCCTTGGCTCAGAAATCACAAATTTTACACATTGCTGCCCCTTGATGTAGTGATTTACATTCTTTTTCACTTACTTGTCAGCCCTGCTCACTTTCCTGTTTTGAAGAAATCTGTCATCTATATCTTGCACTGCCTTCTTCTTTGCTTTGCTTAGGTGGTTAAGTTAGAATTGTCATGGTTTGACTTTTGCTTTTCATTTTTCAAAACAGTTCCTTGGTCTCTAAAAATTTTTGAATCATTGACTTGAGGTTTTTGGAGGATAAATAATCCAGTGGTTAAGTTTATTTTTCTGCTTAACATTCTTTTTAACAATGTTAGAACTGAATTCTTCCTCAGCACCATCTTGTTTTTCTTATGGCTGTAGACATTTTCAGACCTTTCTGTTTATAGTTGGTATGCCATTGCTAAGTACGGTAAACCAGAAGCATGCAGAACATGACATCACCAGATGTGGATATGAAGGTCAACATTGTACACTTCCTGGTAGTCCAAGTTTGTGGATACAACTCATAACTCCTGTGTGATTTTCTTTGAGATTAACAATTGCTTTCTTGTTACAAACATTTCTGGATTTTGAATTTTAATTAATGTTTTGGGTCTTTAATTTTGGTTTCTCATTCTGAGCTTATGTCATTGATTCTTGATATTATGGTTTTGACCTTCGCCGGTTTATTTTACCAACTCCCATCTACTTATTCCTTCCTCATTTATTTATTGCAGTCAGTACAAGGGTGGTGGAAGATGCCCTGAGACTTAGAATTACGTGACTAGAGCACAGAGGATCCAGCATGGGCTCCTCACATTGTGTCTTTTTCTGTTTATCTATCATTTGCTCGTTCATAGTTTGAAGACCGACACCATGGTCCACAGAGAGTGGCCCATTGGTAATTGTCCTGATGGTCAGTCTGTACTTGACTGTAAGCAGAACTACTTTTCCAAGTTGCATTACCCAATGACAAACCAGATAAATTCATGGAACTAATTTGACAGAATGTTCAGTTAAGATATGGCAAAAGTAAGTAGTGCAATTAGGGACACCTAACAATCATTGGAATCAAAAATGATAAATGTCTTAAATGCTTAGAAAATTTAAGTTGGTAGCTTAGTTCTTGGTATAGTTAATTATAAAAGTTAGTGGAGTGTTTGAAATTATGGTTGATTTATGATGCCCAACTTTGACTTCATTGGCTTAGCTTCTTCTGAGGGACATTATGTCGCTTGGCTCCTGTAGTGCTGGGTATCAGTAGCATACATGCATCACATGCACTCTGGTGGGTGTCAACAGGCCTGAATGAATCAGGAGGATGCTGGAGAGACCCAAGCACAGGAAAACCCCACAGGAGTGAGGTAATAGGAACTTTGTGTTCTCACCTGCTAGGCTGTGGTCTGAATCATTAAATAGCCACCCAACTGCTGGCGCAATCCCTGTCTCAGACTCACCCTGTGACTCCAAAAAGTTACTTAATTTGTCAGTGCTGCTATAAAACATTGAAAATAGCTCTACTAAATCTCTGCCCAGGGGATCATTTCTCACCAAAAATGGTGCTATAAATAATAATGTTTTATTTGTAATCTCAACCCCCAGAACTGGCTTTAATCATTTTCAGAAAGCCAGAGCCCATCCAGGTTCTGTAAATAATGTTTGAACAAGATAATAACAAGGACGGTAGGATAGCACCCTACTGCTGCTGTTATTTGTCACAATATTTTAACATCTGTCTTCTTCAAACTCATCAAGCCATTCTTTTTTCTGAATGAAGCCACCTGGATGGAGCTGCACAGACAAACCTGAGCCTCACATAAGAAACTCTGCCATGTTTTTGTTGTGCCAGAGACTCTTGTTTGGTGGTGTTGATGTTATGCCTTTACAGCATTCAACGTCAAGCTAAGAGAAATGTCAGCTGCCACCTTTTTAGGTGTGTGGGTATTTTTGGGCTCAGCATTAGGCTGAGAAGCAAAAAAACTTGTTTGTCAAGTACTGTGTGCCCCCGCAAGATACATATTAGAGGAACAGTAAAAGGGACAACATTCATGAAAAGATATTTTTGCTTTATTTTCTGATGAACATTCTACTGTTTCCTAAAATAAAAACATGTTCAGAAAAAGTGTGTGGTTGGATCAAAGTAAAAGCAGTCTACTGCAGGTTTTGGGCATTTCCTTCTGGTTAGGAAATATCTCAAACTCTGCATGTGACAGTGTCTTTTTATAGTCGAGGGGTGTCACTATCCAGAACAGACTGGTTTAGCAAGTTTTTCTCCATGTGCTTCTTGAGTGGAATAATTATTTTTACCTAATGGGTCAGTGTGGTTTGCCTAGTAGAAACTGATTTGATCATTCGATCGCTGATAGATTTTTTTTTATGATGTCAACCTATAATATTTATAGATGGATTAGCTAATAGCGCAATAGGAAAAGCAGTATTTACTTAGCAACTGATCAGTCATTGATTTTGCGTGTTTTAGAGTTTTGTTTATTTTTCATTTAGAGTGTAATTTTTAAACTTCTGACCTGAGGATATAATTTGTAAAGGGCCTCTCAATGTTTTTGGTAAATAGTGTAAATAAGGCTTCTGCTATATTTATCATCTAACTAACCAGAGACCAACCTGAACCCATTAACATCACAAAATACAAGATTCTTTATACAATATATTCTTTTTCCCTTATGTTCAAATGTAACCGCTCTCTTTTCTTTAACCAAACCAGAAGTGTTCTTTTTTTGGTAATTCTTGCAGTGCTTGAAGTGGGCTGGTACTCATTGGCATGTGCCAGTTCCAACATTGAGTACTGACACCTTCTCTTAGCTGGTGAGTATTGCCACCATTTCATGAATCTTCATTTGGGGAACCTACTCTTTCATTGAATGTCAGTGTTTCATGACAAATGAACTCGTACTGCACTGGCATCTTTCCTTTGTGTACTGGAGAGTTCCAGCACCTCTTCATGAATGTTCATGGGAGACCCAGCCCCTATATTCTTTGATTGATTGTTAATGTATCATGATGATAGCACTTTTTCTTAGTAAATGGATGAGTGATTGATTGTCATTGTATCGTCATAAAAAGACTACTGCCAGTAATTTGGTTCCACTCCAAGCACTTAATGCTTCTCTGTATTTGATAAGGTTTCTTCTTGTTTGGAGTGGCAAGATAGTGCAGTGGTAGTACTTTTATCTTAATGTAAACAGATCAGGGTTTACATCTTGGAGGCTCCCTAGGTGTAGTTTGCTCCACAGGTGCTCCCGTTTCCTCCCATAGTCCAAAGACATGCAGATTATTTGGGGGCCCTTTGCACCATTTTTTGAAGATCATTCTCTAACTAGATAAGCAGTTGCCCTTCAGTTCCTGGTTTGAGGTACCTAACTTCCAGTTTCTTCTTCAGGTGGGAGTCAAATAAGATCTGACGCATCCAGTGCTGTACAATAACTATATATAGGGTGGTCCAGATCTAATTATGCAATTTTCATTACACTATAACTTATTAAGTTTATTACATTGAAAATCACCCGAAAAATCCAGGACTATCGAGAAGTGGCGAACTGACGACATGAAGAATTATCTTTGCGCCGAACTGGAATCGTCCCCACATAAATCAAAGTCATCCAGATGATCTGTATCGGCATAATTTGATCTGGACCACCCTGTATACACACATTGTGACCACACAAGGGAGTTTTTCAAACCAATAGATGTGACGTAATTGTAAATGCCTGAGACCAGACATGCTGTAATTATTATTTATGGATAAACAAGTTTTCTATCTCTTAGTGAGAGATATTTGACTTTATGGCGTTTGAGTGTTCTTCTGTGATGCCTGGAGTAAACTCTCTGAGTTCTTAATGCTTTAATGAAGACCAGCATGGGCTTATTAAATTTCCCTCCATGGCCTAATTACTCTGGTCTGTTCAACATCCCCGGTAATTGGCTTTCTCTCTCTCACCACTTCACCACCTTATATGTAACGTATGGTGAGCATACTTGCACAATAATGGCTGCTGTCACATCATTCAGGTGGGTGTTACACATTGGTGGTGGTTGAAGCGCTTCCCATTTGTCTAAGTGCTTTGAGTAGTGAGTAAAGTGGCATATAAAAGTAATTATTATTATTACTAAGACAGATCTAGAACCTCAAAACAGATCTATTGTGCTCCAGAGAGAACAAACCACAAAGCTGAATGAGCCCTTACCATGAATTACTGAACAGCATTTTGCAATTGCAAGAAGACCAGAAGAACTCAATCATCTGAAAGTTTTGTATGGTGTAAGCAGAGCAGACAAACATTCTGCAGTGCTGAAATAAAGAAAAAAACTTTATAAATTAGTAAAGAAAGTATTGAAAGAAATCAAGTATTCAATCAAGCAATCAATAAATTATTTAAAGAAATCAAGTATTTGAAAGGAAGCCTTTGTGGATGAGCCTACAGAATGGTAATCTGTTCATATCATTTTTGTTCAGGCCGCAGTGTTTGTAGTTGTTAATAATTTGTACAGGGAGACCATTAAAAAAGAAAGTTTCATTACTCTAATAATGTCAGGGAAAGGTAGGCCCAGACCCTGGTGATATTTTGCAGATAATAAAATGAAAGAGTGAATTCCATAGACATATGGGATTCAAATGTCAGGCTCCTGTGAAGTATTACTTTAAGACGAGTCACAGTGGAGAAAAGAAAATTTTGCTAGGGCTAAAATTTAATAAGAAGGACTCAAGCTTCTTATTCATTCTGTTGATTGTGCAAGAAATTCTTTAATTTGTGAGTTTACTGAGATAGTGAGAGGTTCTAGATATCTGTACTGTGACAGATGGCTGGGGCTCTACTGGAAGGATCTGGGGAGAGAACATATCCAGAGCTGTACTTCCCCTAGAGTGATAAGTGGCAGCCCCCCTGGGTTGCAGCAGTGCCTCAGATTCCAACATGGCTCCATGGGAATTGGAGTTTGGTGGAGCCCTGTTGGGTTCTGTGGGCAACGCCAGTAGGTGCAGCAAGTACTGTTGATCCAGGTGTGGTGGAAATACTGCTGGAAGAAGGTTGCCGGACACCTGTAGGACTTCCAGGTGCCCTATAAAAAGAGCCAGCTGCCACTATTCCGGGAGCCAGAGTTGGGAGGTTGAGGCCAAAGCTTGCTAGGAAGAGTGGCAGGCAGAGAGAAAGAAATGGAAGAAAAAGAAAGAAGAGAAGTGCTGTGTATTGTGCTGTAAATTGTGCTGTACAGGTAGGAAACGGAGGAAGGAGTTTCCCACAAGGAAAATGAAAAAAAAAAAACAAAAAAAACATGCTAAAGTTGTGTCCTGCATCTGTCTGTGTGAGGTATGGGTGTCATTAAGATGAACAATCCAGAAGAGACTGAAAAGTCAGATCGAGTGTAATCTACGAAAGAGTTAAACGTTAAGCAGTGGCACCATTGAGGAGTGCCACAAAAGAGAGTTTATGGGGAATCTAACTTGCCATTGAGAACAACAGACTGCGTGTAGATGACAACTAGGATGACATCCTACAGTAACAGGCTCAGATAAGTCCTTTCAGGTCAAAATTATGGTGAACAGTATTAAAATCCAGATTGAAATCACTGAGTTAGCAGTGCAGACCGATAACCATCATGAGCAATGGGAAGGAAATGTGCACAATTTGGTCAAGAGCAGTTTAAGTGTTGTCATGATTTTGATAACATTTAGGCAGACAGATGTTAGATAAGTTCCAAATAACATGAGAAGAAAGTATGCATTGATGAAGCAGAAGAAGGAGAGACCAGAAGGCCTTAACATTGATTTCTTCAGTGCTGCAATGATTCTTTCAGATAGATTCAGATAGGACTAGAATGAGAAAGGGCAGTGATGTTAGACAGAGAGAAACGGGAAATAAATGCTAAGAATGAAGAAAGGGTGTCCTTCTTCTGCTGCTCTTAAAGGTGCCAGCCTGTCCTTACTTCTTATAACTATTTGCAAGGATATTTTCCAAGCCTACAATTGCCTTACTCTCTCTTTTAAAAGAGGCTCAGATAGGAGTGGGCGATACATAAAAAAAAATCATAATATGACATTTATAGGTATTATCGTAATACACATGTTTTCGTATCTTTATATGTTCAATTTTATTTTTGTAAAGATAACTTTTCTTTGGCTGAACCTATATAGAAACATGGTAGTGGTACTAAAAATAAAAAAAAGACTTTATTTAGTTTAATTTTTGTTAAAAAAGCAAAGAATGTGCTACAATCTTAACATCCATTCTTTGATTAGATCATTTTCAGCTTGACCAGGATGTGCTCCCTGAAGGTGCAATTGTTGAAGAAATTCACTTATTTGCAAGACTGCACACCAAAGCAAATGTAATTTGATATACTTTCCACCATGTGAGTGGAACTGTTTTACTGTCTGTCTTGGCTGGCTGTTGTTACCACACAGATCTCTCCTTGAAGAGAAGTCTCACGTTGATAGCAGTTGTGGTGATCGACAAGGATTAGGTAAAGACACTTAGTAGAATCGTGTTTAGAGAACAAGCAGAACAAATACAATTCAGGCTAACAGAAAAGATGAAGTAAATCCAAGACCAAAGGACAGACCAAAGCCATTATTCTGAAATTTCACAAAGAAAGTAAAAATAAAAACGATGGCTCTGAATGTTGTATTAATGAGCCTGATAACATCGCACAGTTTAGCTACCCTTTATTGGGGTACTGTGTATGTGACCACAACAAATGGAATACTAATTTTTACAATTATATTTTACAATTATTGTTTCAATCTTATTGATGTTAAGCATGTTTGGCATCTAGTTTGCTACTATAATTGTTTAAATGAATGTTTAAACTACATTGAGTATATGCTGCTTTCAATGCATACCTGAGTGTTCTCATCTCAACTGCTTTTCGGACAAGCCGCAAACCTGAGAAATGTTGCAGGAAGAGTGGGATCTGATGGCTACCTACATCTATAACATCTGAGAATGTAATTGACTGTCAGGAACTGAAAGTTGGCTATAGGAAATATTAAATATTCCTGTATTCTCCTGGTAGAACTGTGATCACTTATGTCTAAGAATCTCTGTTAAATTTTACTGAAGGAAATGCTCGATGAAAGGGCGACAGTCCGGACCAAGAATAAAAGGTACAAGCTCATCCAGGAATAAAAGTAAGGTGGAAAGGATTCAGACCTGGCCTAACTCCATATAATGAGGAATGTTTGATTGCTTTTATATAAGTTGAATGAACTGTTATATCCCATACAAAGTTGCAGTGAGTTCAGGTACTTTGACATTTTGGGACTGCTGAAAGCTGGTTTAAAACCTTTATTTCAGATGCTATTTCAATACTTAACAGGTTTTATTATACCGAATGAAAGAAGAAGGAAGACGACTGGTTATTTGTGTAAATGTGCAATGGTGATAAAGGGAGCAGTTAAAACAAAATGTATGATCCAAACATTGAAATGTGGCCTGCTTGTCCACATTACTATCCAGAGAGGCAGGTCATCCAGGTTTAATCATCAACAGAAATGATTCACTTTGTCACCAATATGTTAATAGTGAGTCATTTTGAATACTGATGACCTCAAACAAGGAAACAAACATCTATCAGCATGCTAATTTCATGGACAATGCAAGAGGGACCTGTTCAATTCATATGTTAATGACGTTAAATATACTGTAAACTGATGGTGCATCTGGGCCTGGTCACATCTTAATAACACCTACAACCCTCCTCTCTGTTACCCAGGTGAAGCAGCAAGAATCGTTGGAGTTCAAATCTGGTAGGTCCATTTAATTACAAGCAAATGGGTGCACAACAAGAAAGGACACTGGCCACAAAATCAGCCCACACAGAGATCTCTTATCTGTTTTTTAGCTGGCAGATATCAAACAGGAGATCATTTAGTATTGACAATTTATGTAGTGAATTAAGACACCACCATCAAGGGCTGTCCTTTTTTAATAGCATCCTGAATGGAAGGGATGAGGCCTGCTTTGGGCATCGGGACTGGGTCTGGGTGCCTTCACTGGGTGTCTTCTTGGAGCGGTGAGGGAAAGAGAAGATTAGCACCTTGAGCATGAGAAAAGTGCTATATAAAAAATTAATAAATTATAGATATATTGTATGGAAAATATATATGATTAAATGGATATTATAGATGTATTGTATGGATGATATATATGATTATATTTTCTTTTTAAATAATTATGTAGCAGTAAATACATATTTGCAGGTTTTAGTCCAGACCAATTAGCATGTTTAAGTACCTCTGGAGTACAAAACCACAAAGCAAAGAAAAATAACCTCAGGTAAATTACTGAACAGTAAAACCCCAGACCAGCTGCCAATATGAGTGTTCTGTAACCTCAAAGCATCAGCGACACGAATGTCACCTGCATCACCAGCTTGAAAAGGTCTCTGTAGCATCATCGATGCATGACGGTGTTTTTGTTGACATTTCATCTTAAATGTGGTATTTTGCAACACTGTGTTAATCCCAGGGGAGAAATTGTCTTTTCACAAGACTTTTGGGGGTCAGAGCTCAGGATCAGCCATTGTGAATCCAACATCAGTTAAAAATATTATCTACTCTTTTCATGCCGAGTATTTTGGTTCTGTAGTTAATCTTTAAATGTAGCAAACACTCAGGTTACACCACGACTTTGGAAACAAACGTAAAATATCTACTGGAACTTCAAGGCTAGCATTCACCTCCACATATTCTGAACCCACATATCTTAATAACAGGATCACAGAAGGCCAGCATGCATCATGACATCAACAGATGTAAGGCAGGAAAAATCAGTGGATGTGAAGTCGGGATAACATAATGCACATTCATAGACTCATGTGCAGGTTTTTTTTAATTATGAGATACCAAACAACATGACTGGGTTTTCTTCACTTGTTGAGAAGGAGGAGGAGAAATAGCACAAATGACCCATCTCCACATGGAACCCTCTATCTAAGCCCTGTCTCGTGTACAAGTGTTAAAAATGATAAAACTGTACCTTAAAGGAATACTCCACCCAAAAATTATATTTTTTATATGTTACTTACTCCATGTGTTATCATTCATAGAGTTTTTATAATTATTATTTATTTTTTAACTTTTTTTAGGTTTACACATTACGTGACCACGAAATGTATAGAACTGCAACTAACGGGTTACGTGATCCACCTTTGTCTCACAGTTACAACAACAGTGGTTCAAGCTCCCTGATTGGTGGAATCTTCTGCGCGACCACAGATCAAGGGTTCAAGCTAATAACCTCCACTTTAAATACAGCCGCATGCGGTGTCCCTCATGGGTTAAAAACAAAACTTTGTTCATTAGTTTGTGGGAAATTGGGTGAGAAAATCGGACAGTTAGGTGGCAGTTAGTTCTTTCAGTTTCTTGGCACTCCTTTTCCTTTTGGTTTATGTCTCATAGTTTCTCCTTTTTTGTTTCAGTTACTCTGTATTCGTCTGTTTCTAGCTTCTAACTTCTTATTCATTACTTTTGACTATTTTCTGGCAAAGAATTCTCAATCTACCAGCAATCTTAACACTCATAATAATTTAGACTGCATTGATGACTAAGAAAATTTTTAATCTCATGTTATCATGGAAAATGGAGAGGAAAAAAATATAATTGTAGCTAATAATGACCAATGCTGTACAATGACAAATTATGTGAAAAACATTCATGGAAAAGAGAAACAAAAATTTCATGTTATTTGTGTTACTTAACTCACATGTCTGTGTCCCACTCATATACTTAAAACATGCAAAATGAATGCTTTTTTAAAAAATGGACTCTTGACCAACACGTGGCCAGCCTGTTCCACCAACTAGAAACTACATAGTAAAAGAGTCTGGATTGAGATCTCATACCTTGCAGAGGCTGCATCACTGGCAGACCTGAGTGGGCAAGAAGAAGCATACTACTTCACCAGTGTCTCCATATACACAGGTGCTGACCCACTGACTACTCTGTAGGCAAGCATCAGGGATTTGAACTTAATGCATGCTGCTACAGGGAACCAATGAAGAGAGGAGTGACATGTGCCTGTCTTGGCTGGTTAAATACAAGACAGGCTTCTGAATTCTGGATCATCTGCAGCGGCTTGATAGCACATGCTGGTACTCCTGTCAGAAGCAAGTTGGGGTAGCTGGGATGCTATAGGTCCATTGTGCTGCATACTCTGTCAGATAAGGTTGTGCGGTTGTTGTAAAGCGTGAACCTGTATGAATGAGAAACAGTACAAATATGTTCAGAAAAAGGTAGCTGCTCATCAATCATCACCCCAGGGTTGCAGACAGACTTGGGAGGTGTTAACGAGCCAAGCTGTACAGAGATGGGGAGTTGAACAGACTGGCTGGCTGGGATCACAAGAACCTCAGGTTTTACCAGGTTGAGTTGTAGAAGGTGGTTCTTCATCCAGGTTGAAATATTAGTGAAACATGCAGAGACTATCTGATACCGTATTGTCTTCTGGAGGGAACAACAGGTAGAGCTGTGTATCATCGGCATAGCACAGATAAGAAAACCCATGGGCTTGGATGATGGAGCCCAGTGTAGTGGTGTACCGGGAGAAAATTAGAGGACCCAGCACCAATCCTTGGGGTACACCTGTGTGTGTCTGGTGTGCCTTCTCCAGGAGATGCTTTAGGAGATGCCCAAGATGTTGTACTCAAACCATCTGAAAGCATTTCCAGTGTAAGAGTGGGTGGCAAGAAGGATGTTGTGTCTGACTGTGTCAAAGGCAGAAAAGAGAGCTATCAGGATCAGGATCAGGATCAATGACATGTTGGTATCTCCAACACATTGTAGCTAGTTGACCATCACTAATAGAGCCATCTCAGTCAAGTTGTTCCTCTTGAAGCTGGACTGGTTAGTATCGAGCAATCCATTCTGTATAAAAAAGGAGGAGACCTGGTTAGAAACAGTGTGTTCAGTTTTTTGGAAAGAAAGGAAAGTAGAGAGATGGGCCTGAAATTGTTAATGTGGGATGGATCGAATATTGTTTTTTTCGGAAGTGGGGTTATCAGAGCATGTTTGAAGATGGTAGGAAATGTGCTGGAGCTGAGTGAGATGTTAATGATGTGTGCAATTGCAGGAATGATTAAGGAGATGATGGCCTGAAAGAGATGTGAGGTGAAAGGGTCAAGTGGACAGGTAGTAGGGTGGTTGGAGAGGAGGTCTGAAACAGCAGTGGCAGAGAGTGGAGAGAATGAGGAGAATGTTGGGTGATGTCTGGCAGGAGGCATGATGGGTGGCAGAGAGGGTTAGAACTGACTAAAAATGGCAGGGACACTTTCCTAAAAGAGGTGGCAAAGTAATCAGCAGAAAAGCAGGTTCGGGGAGGAGGTGGAGGAGAGTTCAGAAGGGAAGTGAAAGCAGAGAACAGAGAGCGTGTGTCGGTGGTGGTGTTGTAGTCTGATAGAACTTCACCTTAGCGTTGATGGTGGTAGAAAAATGCAAGAAAGGACTGATACTTAGCCAGATCTGTCTGAACCATTGACATCCTCCATTTCCTTTCCTCTGTCCTGAGGTTAGTCCATTGACAGCCATGAATAGATGGCACATGGGGGTTTGCTGGGGCCAGTTCTTAGTCAGATCTCTGGCAATGTGGAGTTCCATGTTCTCCTCCTGTGCCCATTTTGAATTTCTCCTTCATCCCATTGTTATGTAATTGATTTGTATGGGCTTGTCCTTCACCTGACTGACACCTGTTCAGGGTTGGCTCATGTCTTGCAACTCATGATACCAGGATAAGCTTTGGTTCTTTGTAATCTTGAAATGGAATGAGTGAGTTTATTAAATCCATGAGCTGCAGACAAACATGAAATTTTAATCTAGAACTTATTCATCATCTTCTTATTACAAAACCCATGGTAATGTGAAGGATCTCACTGTTGTCAAGGGTGTATTCATTAAGCTGTGCATAGAGCAACTAAATTAAAGGGCATAGGGGGGAAGTCTCAGAAGATAACACAACATTCTTGTGTGGTTTCTTCACAGCGTAGAAGTCAATGAAGTACACTAACTCTATCCTGGCTCTGACCATCTTTCCACTCTCCCCTCCTTACCCATGGGAACACTTACATGAAACAACTTCACTCCCACAATCATCTCCGGCTCACCGCTGGTTGCAAACCGTATAGAAGAATGTCTCCTTTGTGATTTGGCTAACAGGCCTCAACAGCAATGCAGTTGCATACCTGCCAACTCCTTTCAGTACAACTTAATTAAGATGGGGTATTTGTTCTGGGTTGTCACCTCTTTCTTATGTCTCTGTTCCATAAGTTCACAACATTTATCTGAAACTCATGAAATATTTGACTCTTAAGTGGCATCAATGGCTTAGTTTTAAGCAAAGCATATTTCACACTACCGACCCCGCAAATGACTGAATGTGTTTTGTTTCACTTTCACAACTGCGCATCATTTCCATTAGATAAAATTGCACATAGAGTGTGTGTGGGATACTAAAAAGAGGAGCTAGCAATCCGTTATATGTGCTTTATTTGGAACATGAGAAATTTTAGAAACAAGAGGAGACAGGTAAGTCCTGCTTGTTTGCTCTATTAACTTGTAATTAGTTCAATCAGGTACACTTTGAATACTTTTTACTCCAACAACATGAGTGCTCAGGGTGCTACAGACTCTCTTTTTCCTATCATTTTTTTGGTTGTGAATGTCCGCTCTGTGACCTCACATGCTATTGTATATGTAATTTTCTATTGTTTCTTCTGGTGGTCTCTGGTGTTTCTATTTTCATTTCCTGGATCTTGAAATCCTTCTCACTAGTTGACCATTAAAGGGGTAAGTTAAAGGGACAACCTTCCCACCCTCAGTAGGTGCTGCACTCTCTATACCAAGAGGTCTTATACAGTAACTTTCTTTCAGTCCTCCATACCATGTTCCTCATTCTCTATAAAGATGGTCAGACATACTTGACTTGCTTGGTTACCTAACTTCTAGGCTTTGGGGAAGCATTGCATGTTTCCATTAAAGGTTGTTCTTTTCCTCATCCTGGGTACTCTTATTCTGAGCAGTTTAATGCATCCATTACAGATACAGTAAAGACCAAACTGACCCCAAGGGGTGCAGCCATGACAACTTGAGTTATTAGCAATAGTGCAATAGTTCCCTCTTTTAAAGGACCTTGTTAAAATCTGAGCCTGACCTGTGCCACCTTTTTTGCCTATAATCCCCATGTCTGCTGTATCACCCATTTCCATTTTAGATGTAGTCTATAACAGTAAAAACTAAGTCCTCCTGAATGTTACCTTCTTAAACCCTATTTTCTTCCCTTCACACACCCATCGCTATAACTCATATTGCCCAGAATTAGATCATGAGGAGCTGGAGTCTGTCCGTTCTTTATTTGCTACAAAGTAAAAACCATCCCTGAACCCACCATCAGACAATTATATTAACACTCATATGCCTTCTATGTGGGAGGAAAGGAGAATAGCCACCAACATCCACCAAAACCCAATAAGAATACTGTGAAAATGTGCAAATTTCCCATAGAATGAATAAGCAGAGAATCAGACAGGGGTTTCTGAAACTGAGTGGCAGCATCACATTACCCATCTGTCCATTCACTTCTGAACCAACTTAAGAGCCTTTACAGTAGCTTTATGTCTAACACAGGAACCTGCCATGGATAACATGCCATTGTATCACAGGATGCACATGCACACACACATACAAAACTCAGTTTAAGGTTGCCCATTAACCTAACACACATGGTTTTAAGTTGTTAGAGGAAGGTGAAATACTTGTGGAGGGTAAAAACCTACATAAGGCATAGAGAATGTGTACAATAGGCAGTGACAGGACCTTGATTTGAACCCAGAACTTTGGAGTTGCAAGGCAGCAACATTAACCTCAGCACTACAGTTCCCTTTACCCAGAAAATTTTTGCATATTTACAAATATTGTTATTTAAACTGTCAACTGTCAGTCTACTGTCCTTTTTTATTCCATTTTTGCAATTGGCTAACTATCTGAATTTTAATAATCAGCTGCCTAATAGCATAAAATTCAATGAAGTCACAGTAATGATTAACTCTAAAATTTACCTATGATTCCTCTTTACCTTATTATTTCTAATATTTGCAAAAACACAATATCATCATCTAATGAATGTAGGATGTCAGTTTTTCTAACTATGGAGAACTTTCATAGCGTGGCAAGAGAAGGTGCGAATATGAAGAGTATAACCATCAAGCCATTGATGGTGCTGAAAAACAGGATTTGCTGAGTTTTAACACAATATTTTAATGTAAGTCCATCTGAGAGCTGCTTATATTTTGAATTAAATCATTTTTAGCAGTCTACAGTTGCAGCCCTGTTTAATTTTACTTTGCCATGTCTGCGTCTTTTATTCTATGCCACTTTGAGGATTATTATTTTTATTATTATTGCTGGATTACCCTCTACATGCTGTAGCCTATAATTTTTGCCCCAATGTTTTTGACATATATCACACTGTATATGTTTTGATTATGCCATTTTGAAAACATTTGTTAATTTCTGGAATCTGTTTTAGGTGTCAGTCACAAGCAACGTCTGTTATACGTCGCATATGTTTGCACTGCACCTTTTAGCTCAGAAGACGGACTTTGAAACAAACAAAAGTGTTTAGACAACTGAGTGGGACGAGTTTCACATTAAACATTTAAATTGTTTTTAATGCCTATTGTAAAGCTAATCTTATTTTATTGCTATACAGTATGTTTTTTTTAAAAGTAAAATATTTATTTTTTTGTCTGTAGTACGAAGAATGCACTGCATCAGGAAGCACCTTTAGCAATACGTAATATATGTGAATTAAGAGTACCATTTCATGCCTAGTAAGGATAAATCTCGAGGTATGTGGGTGTTGGGGTTGGGTGGGGATGTAATGGTTGGTGGTTAATGGACATCAAAAATGCACTTTGCCTCAGCATAATTAATTGTTAATTATCATTTTTAGCTAACATCTGCAGAGTCTAAATTATTGTGAACTCTGCTGGTGAAAATTTACAAGTTACGATTTGAGAATGTTACAGGAGCTCAGGTAAGGGCCAAAGGTAAAGTGCCATATTAGTAAATGACTAATCTACTGTATTATTATTTTGAAAATACCTTCACATTTTTGCTCCAGTGTCATGGCCTCTGATTAATGATTGTCACCACCTTCAATGCCTCATTAAATATAATAACAATAATAATAATCCATTATATTTATATAGCGTTTTGAAGATACTCACTTCAACCACCACTAATGTGTAGCATCCACCTAGATGATGTGATGGCAGCCATTTTACGCCAGTACATTCACTATACATTAGCTATTAAGTGGTGAAGGGGTGAGAGATAGCCAATCAGAGACAGGAGATGATTAGGATGCCAGAATGACCAGGCTGTAGTGGACAATTTATCCAGGACATCAGGGCACACCCTACTGTTTACGAAGGATGACCAGGGATCTTTAGTGATCACAGACGACCTTGGTTTTATGCCTCACCCGAAGAATGGTGCCATTTTTACAGCACAGTTTTCCCGACAATGCACTGGGATCCATATTCAGATCACAGGGTAATCACCACCTGATGGACTTGCCAACACCTCCTCCAGCAGCAACCCAAGCATTTTCCTGGATGGTCTCCCATACAAGAACTGGTGGGGCTGAAACATGCTTAGCTTCAGGGGTAAGACCTGTACTGAAGTGCATGTGGTATGACTGCTGACAATTATGAAATACCATCATAACTTATGAGCTGATTTTATTTTTGGTTTCCTGATTCATTTGCAGAATAGTGTATGGATGAACCCTGGCTCTTTAACCACTGTTAAAATTGTGAAACAAATTTACTTAATTAAAATCCAAAATATGTATGCATGCTATGTAAGGGTTAACACATAATTTTAAGAATTTGCAGAAGCATTTAGAAGTCTTTGTGTATTAAAAAATTTATATAAGCAGCTTGTGTGGGGCTTATTAGGATCTCACTAACTAGAAAGATTTTAAAACAGTGCTTTTCTTTTTAGAGAGTGGAAGAGAGACTTTGGAAGAGCAAATGGCTTTTACAGGTCAAAATGTAAAAATCATTTCACTAACCAAAACTATTTCTCAAAAAAATTGCTCGAGAAACCATTTTTTTCTTGCCAGTATGTGCTTCCTTCATTTTTGAAAATGCTGACAATTACTGAGAATGTGGCCCCCTCTTAACTAGGATGGCTGCCAAAACCACATGACCTAACCTCCACGATGACACACATATGCATGTGTGACACACCTTCTAGTGATGCATGACATCATGGTAACCAAACCTCTAACCAGTAACATTTGAGTGACTTGACAGAAAAAAAAGAAAGAAAGAAAAAAATCTAAGATTTCTGTTCATTTCTGACAATATGGTATGGTTTAAGCAACATAAAAGAAAAGCACAAAGTCAAACTCACATGTCCTTCAGCAGGAGATGGATGCATGGATCCGCTCTTATCCAGGAATTGCTCATCCTTTTTTCCATTTTTAAGGATATGTCCTCCTAAAATTTAACAGTATTGTAGTTTAAAACTTACCTTATATTGGGGAGCAGATTATGGGAAAGACTGGAAGGACTTGTCCATTCCCAAAAAGTAGGGCCTGTGCACAAATGGGGAAGATACCAATGATGCCAACATTGCTGCCTTTCCTCCTGATTTATGGAATTTGACAAAGGAACAGCTACTGTTAATGAGAACCTTCTTTCAGAATTTGTGGAAGTTAAAGAAATACAAAAAATGGGCAATAAAGAACTTAGTTCTCTGCTCAAATCAGTATGACAGCACAAAGCAGGCTGGCAAATCTGTCGTCAGAAGGTGTTATCCTTTATTCTTTCTTAAAAATCTGTAAATCACAATTCCCCCAGGACTGCTCATTATATGTCCAATGAATGAGTGTTTTGGTGAGTCTATAACTACAGTTTAGCACACCCAAGACCCTTGATAATCAGGCACGGCTTCTTGGGGATAAATTACCTAGGTAAGCCCCCCCAAAATCACATTAAGCTGCCATCACCCATGCTGTCAGACGGAGCTTGCACTTGGAGCAGTGGCATAGCCAGGAATAGATTTTAGGGTGGACTTAAAAAAGTCAGTGCCTCCTCAGATGAAGACGTGATTGAAATTGGCTGCTCCAGTCATTTTCTCAGCTGCACACTGTTTCATATAGTATGTCTCATTTGTGCCCGGGAGTTCCTCTTCATCTAAATGAGGCTTTTTAAAAACCTTGATATTTCCGTTTGTTTTGCCATGTCAGAAATAATCCCTCAAAATAAGAAACTATCTCTTGGTGTTCGTCAAAAATACTAAGTTAAGCAACTTAAGGTTCTGTTAACTGTCTAATGAATACTACCAAACATGTTACACATATACAGTAACACTGCCCCATTTATTTATTGAAAATTCATTAAGCCAAATGGGGCTTGACATACCACTTCAAAACCGAAGAAAAGATAAAATAACAAATACCCAATCAATTACAAAATTTAATGGAAAATTTCATATACAATGAACTGATTGGCAGGGCCTAGGGCCAATAAGGGTGAGTCTGAGCCCAGCCAGGTCCACCCTTACTGACCTGGAGTGAGGTGAAGAGTCGATTGTCTTAGGCAGCACTTTGCTTAGGGGAGCATTTTCATGTAACTTTTTTTTTAACACTATAAAATAATACAACAAAAAAGTTATGTGTGAACAAAAAGAATTATATGCACATCCCATGCCTTATTCATATATTACTTTTAAAAACTATGAGATTTATTTTCTTTTTAAAAGTTTCAAATTTGTTTGCAGAGCCTTGCCACACTTCAAGCTTCTGAGAATTAAATTAGCACATGCAGATTTTGAATCCCCATATCAGTATATGGTATTGGCTTTCACTTTTCTGACTTTTACAATCCACCATAAACACTGTGCATAGCCATGAGATATTACAGGGCAGACAAAATGGTGGGGCTGGAAAAACTGGAGTGGTGCTGGAGAAATGTGGCAATGGTAAGAATGTGCAGAAATATCCATACCGGCTGCGTTTGACTCTCTATGTTGCTAGAGCCTAGAGAGGCTCATATTTGCAGAGTTTTACCCGAAGGTTTAACATACAGTAAGTTCACCTGAGTGCTGCTTACACATGGGACAAAATCAATCATTAGCAATGCATTCAGTTTAGAGTTGCAGTCCTGTTGTTCCATTGACTGTTTAATTTTACTTTGCCATGTCTGTGTGTCTCCTATTGTATGCCAATTTCAGTGTTATTATTGCTATTTAAGTTATTGGATTATTATCTATACTAATAAAAGGCAAAGCCCTCACTGACTGACTGACTGACTGACTCACTCACTCACTGACTCACTCACTCACTCACTCACTGACTCATCACTAATTCTCCAACTTCCCGTGTGGGTAGAAGGCTGAAATTTGGCAGGCTCATTCCTTACAGCTTACTTACAAAAGTTAAGCAGGTTTCATTTCGAAATTCTACACGTAATGGTCATAACTGTAGGTTATTTTTCTCCATATAATGTAATGGAGTTGAGCTGGATGGCCGTGGGGGGCGGAGTTTCGTGTGACATCATCACGCCTCCTACGTAAGTACGTAGAGAACAAGGAAGACCTACAAACAGCGCTGAACAAAAAACGCCATTTCACAATTGAGAAGGCAGAAAAAGATTATGAAGCAAGTGATGCATACAAGCTGTGACGGACAGCCAGGTCCCATGCCCGGCCGGGACGCCTCTGATGCATACGTCCCGGGGGAGCCACCATGGACAGTGCATGGACAGAGCGGTGCAGGTAAGCAAAGCAGGTACCGCAGAGAAAAGGGGGTAGGACGCATCGGCAGCTGTGGTAATCAGTACTGCCTGTCAGGCAGACCCGCCCACCACACGAGAAGCTGCTGCGATGACTGACAGTGGGGCGGACGAGCGTGCGGGGAGGCAGCAGGTGGAAACCGGCTGCCAAACAACTCCACCCCGACCGCCAGCGCCGGTCTTGCGGCAGTCCAAAGGGACGCAGGCGGTGCGGGGTCCCTCCTTTTCCCATAGGGGGACTCAGACCGCCAGTGCATCCCAAAGAAAGAGGAGGAACCGGAAGAGGAAACCAGAACCTCCATACAAGACGCAGTGTATGCCTGACGGCTTGGGGCCGCAAGAGGGCTGCACTGCAAAGGGGCGGAACCGTCATGAGCCCTCCTCGGAGGGGGCGAAGAGGCAGGGGTTCCCTGCCTGCTTCCGCTCACACCGGGGCCGTACTGGAGGGGGTCGGCTATGTTTTAACTGTGGCCGCGGTGGCCATGTCTGGCGGTGTTGTCCCGAAAGACGTCGGGGCAACACCCCTAGACCTGTTCGTTGTGTTTTCTCAGGGCGCAGCCGCGGAACCAGAGATACCGACTCCCCATCCTGGAGAAGACCGGCCCTCGTGGGGCAGGCCGATGAGCCCCACAAGCCTCATCTGAGGGAGGGGCAGTGTGACGGACAGCCGGGTCCCATGCCCGGCCGGGACGCCTCTGCTGCATACGTCCCGGGGGAGCCACCGTGGACAGTGCAATACCTTCCCCGGGGCGCCTGGGGGCATTCTCCAGGCCGTGGGTCCTTCCTCAGTCTCCCCCGTGGCTTCATGGGACATGGAGTCCACCACAGCCCGGTTGGGAGATGGGGTGGCCACTAGGGGGTGCTGCAGAGAGCCACCCGCCACAAGGGACGATTTACCAGCCCCACCCAGAGGTGCAATTAAGACCAGCTGGTCAGGCACATGGAGCACTTCCGGGTGGGCTATAAAGTGGGCCAACCACCCTTCATTCTTGGCCAGAATCGGGAGGAAGAGGACGAGGTTGCCTGGGAGGAGTGGTGGTGCCAGAAAGGCTTGTTTATAGTTTGTGTTTTGTGCTTGGGACTGTGTTGGGCCTGTGGGACACGGGGAAGACGTGACTCACGGTTGAAGAAAAACAATAAAGCCTGTGTGTTTTGTACACATGCCTCTGCGTGGTCTGTGCCGGGTCGGGCGCTATATAGCGCCTTTTACAAAGCGTATTCATAAATACAAGCATATTCATAAGTACAGCTACTGCGGAAACAAAGCACGGCGTGAACCATAAGTTTATATTAAGTTTATAGACACACTCCCGCTGCCGTTTGTCATGCCTACGGCGAATGACGGTATTCGCCAGATACAAGTTTACTGAGAAGACACGAGGTATAAACGAGACTTTGGATCACTTTGTAACGGAGTTAAAATTGCTGTAGCAAGAAACTGAACAAAACGTTAATGTTTTACTATTAATAACTTATAGACTACATTTTATTTTTTTCCCTTGCACTCAGTGAGCGAGGCCAATGCATATTCATAAGTGCAGCTACTGCGGAAACAAAGCACGGCGTGAACCGTAAGTTTACATTAAGTTTATAGACACACTCCCGCTGCCGTTTGTCATGCCTACAACGAATGACGGTATTCGCGGCATACAAGTTTACTGAGAAGACACGAGGTATAAATGAGACTTTGGATCACTTTGTAACGGAGTTAAAATTGCTGTAGCAAGAAACGTTTAAGTGCCGGGTCTTAGCTATCATTAAATAAAGACATCCTCCAAATGCGAACCTGATTGCAAGAAATAATGATGATCAAATCCTTGATGACAGCAACACTCACAAAACAATTACTGTATATTGACAATCATGTTACGTTATTTTTAAAATGTTCCCTTTTCTTTTTCAAAACTTCTTTAACACACTACTTCTCCGCTGCGAAACGCGGGTATATATGTATATACAGTATATACCCCGATCTACATACTCTCAAATAGACAAGCCACACGCCGTGGCGCAATGGTAGAGGCTTTGCCTCTAGTGCCGACATCTGAGGTTTGATTCCCGAGAGGGGATGCACTGAGTATGTATGTGCGCTTCCCGATTCATTTTAGCCTCGCATCCCCTTGGTTTGAGACGTATGAAAAAATATGCGGTTAACACAGAATTATGTTACGTTATTTTTAAAATGTTTCCTTTTCTTAGCACAAGCACAGCTGAGAAGCTTCGATGCATGTACTCCATAACGCGTTAAAAAAAATAACGCATTTAATCACACTTTCAATTCCAAACAAAGGGGAACTTTTTGTCAATGCAATGATTTCCTGGTACATCTAACATCGATTACATTGATGCACACTGAAAAGCAAGCAAAATTAGATGCATTACAGAAAGCGGACTTTGTGGCTCTTACTGGGGATCATTGGACTTCCGTGACCGTTAGTAATTCTAATTACATCTATTTACAAAATGTTCAATGATCACACTGTTTTAGCCTAATGTACAAAATAATTTTGGCTAAGGTTACTCAGAGTTTAAAGAT
>JANRMT010062809.1:4394080-4466152 GCA_026402145.1 Polypterus bichir lapradei
TGAAACCTGCTTAACTTTTGTAAGTAAGCTGTAAGGAATGAGCCTGCCAAATTTCAGCCTTCTACCTACACGGGAAGTTGGAGAATTAGTGACATTGGAAAGTTCAATATGGCGGCTGACAGTGGCGTCATACCACCGAAATAAGTATGTACATTGGTTTCGGTTAGCGCAGGGAAGCCGCCTACCAAATTTCGTGAAGATGGGGCCATGAATAAGAAAGTTCAGCATGGCGGACATTGTTGACCGTTACGCGTAGAATTTCGAAATGAAACCTGCTTAACTTTTGTAAGTAAGCTGTAAGGAATGACCCTGCCAAATTTCAGCCTTCTACCTACACGGGAAGTTGGAGAATTAGTGATGAGTAAGTGAGTGAGTGAGTCAGTGAGTGAGTCAGTCAGTCAGTGAGGGCTTTGCCTTTTATTAGTATAGATTACAGAAAAAAATGTAGACTTTTTTTTTAGAAAATACTACTTAACAAAATACGAATCTCACTTTACAAATGTATAAAAAAGTAAATATTAAGGAGAATCAACTGAGATTCTTGTAACTAGTGGAAAGAAAAATCAACAAGAGTACAAAAATTAAGAGACTAGAACTGGAAAGACAGCATGTGTTACACAACAGAAGAAACAAGAACTTTTGTACTTCACACACTCTACATAACACAGATATCTACTGTATATCTGTCCGACTGGAAATGAAAGCAAAAGGATGTAGATACTAAGGGGTATATCACAAACTGCTAAAAACAAACTGTGTGTGCTGGGGTGGCAGCATAAAGATGAAAGACGCCTCACGCCTGGACAAACTTGTTAAGAAGGCAGGCTCTATTGTAGGAGTAAAGTTGGACAGTTTAACATCTGTGGCAGAGCAACGGGCACTAAGCAAACTCCTGTCAATCATGAATAATCCACTGCATCCACTGAACAGTGTCATCTCCAGGCAGAGGAGTAGCTTCAGTGACAGACTTTTGTCACTGTCCTGCTCCACTGACAGACTGAGGAGATCGTTCCTCCCCCACACTATGCGACTCTTCAATTCCACCCGGGGGAGTAAATGCTAACTTTTTTCATTTTTATTACTATTTAATTTAATATTGTTTCTTTGTATCAGTATACTGCTGCTGGATTATGTGAATTTCCCCTTGGGATTAATAAAGTATCTATCTATCTATCTATCTATCTAAGAACATGCAGCTTTTGCAGGACAGAGGCTGTTACAGTCGAGGTATTTAGTGTAGTAACATGCAGTAGGAGTGATACAACCGAGTCATTTCGCGAAGACGATATATATATGAATATATATGTTTCAAAATATTCTCTCAATCCCTCTATTCAATGTAAAATGATAAATCCAATAATTAAGACTGGATTGCAGTCTTTTTATTTGTCTGCTGTTCTGGACTTACCACCAACAAATTTAGAGAAATCATTGAACATTTTTGCCGGTTTTATTTCTGTCTCTTTTGTGAACTTTCTCCTTCCATTCATTTCTGGTATTAATTCCGCTTTGTAAAGACTGATACTTCTCAGTTTTAGGGATGATATTGCTTTTCAATGTGTCCACCCCCTTTCACTTACAGAACTTAATGCGCTGAACTCCAAGAGTACAGGGAAATTGCCAAACTTTGATGGAATTTCAAGTGAGGTTTATTCATCCTTACTTTCCAGATATTGTATGCTACAGATCATAGTCATGCTGTGGAGGGCTGAGATTTAGCTTTAGAGCATAAAAATATATGCCTAAAATGAACTCCTATTTGCTTATTTATTTATTTGCTGTCTCATTTACTCTACTGATACAACTCTTTTCCTGTCAACATTGCTATTACTAGATGCCAAAAAGATTTTTGATAGAATGACCTGAGATTTTTTTGTGATTTAGTAAATTTTGGTCAAGGTTCAGCAATATGATTAGCATACTCTATTCATCCTTTACTGCTATTTTTTTAACTAACTAAGATGTATCTAATTTTTTAAGAATTTGCAGAGGTTCTAGACAAAGATGCTTATACAGTAATGCCATTTGTTGTTTAATTTCAGACTCTTGGCTTCATTTTTGCATGACGGCAAGGGGCATGCTCTGATAGCATGTTGCCACATTATTATTTAATTTTGCCAATCTTTATTAATGTGGTTCTTCAAAACCTTTCTGTATATGACAGTGAAGTTGTACTTTACCTCGGTAACACCCCTGCTGATCTCCCTTTCATCATGAAATTACTAATACCTTCCCAGCTTTATTCAATTCAAAAATTAACTGGATAAAGTCACCCCTGTCCCCTCTGAATTACCTCTGTCAGAATTTCATTCTCCCTTCTAACATTTCCTATAAAAATAACTTTTATACGTAGATATATCTAGGTACCAATATTTCACATTCACACTCACTCTTATTGCTATATGTAATTATTGCCTGTCACAAACTCCACAAAGGGCCATAGCAAGATTTAGGGCAGTCACCCATATAATTGGTATCCTGGCTGCAAAGTTGTAAATATGTTACACCGCACTGATGTGCACAAAACCAAGTCCAAAACAGAACTGAGGGAATAAGGAAAAGGTGGAGGCTTTTAAAGGGGAAGACAGGAAGTGAGGTCAAAGGGTTCTGGCTCATAAGGGTCTTCAACCATAGGCATCACAGGGGCCAGAGCCGGCAAGGTCTTTTTCCATAGGCTCGGACACAGAAATGATGTCAAGAGGGCCAGGTGGAATCTCTCGTGAATGGTCTGCAGGAAAGGGACAGAAAGAGTCAGTGCACTCTGCCACATCCCGGAATGATTCAGAATTGCCCTTACTCAAGCCCTTTAGCTGTCTCCCATGCACATGTGTGTGACATGCTACATTCTCAATGTCAAACCTTCCCTTGTCTCATGGTCTCAACTTCAGCTAGATTTCAGATTTCATTTGGTCATCTTAAAAACTGACATCATGCTCTGTATAAATTTTTCTAAGTTCCCTACTGTGCTCTCCCCTCAGTGAGTTCAATCCTTTATTATTGTTATAGGGTGGCAAGAGACCTTAGTTAAGGTACTCCATTCTGATCTGTTGGTGATCCACTAGGGGTTCATAATGTTGAGCTTAAACTTTCCTTCACCTTACGTCCGCTACGGTTTTGGATTAACCGTTCCATTCACCCCACATCCAGGCTCCCCGCTGAACAAAATATAGTCACCCCAATCTATTTAATTTTCCATTTAATACTATTAACTTGAAATCCTTCCATTCTACATATGACCTCCATTCCATATGCTTTTAAAACCTGGCACTGCATGAAACTTCTCCTACGACATTGCTCTAAATTACTCTATCACACTTTTTATCACAACTTTTTTTACCACAAAGCTCTTCGCATTAGTGGTTATTCCATCTCTTTTCCAAAGTCTGTGAATGTGAGTGCTGCCTCCTTGGGTGATCTGTTTAATAACTGGGGGCTCCAAACATTCCAGTCTATGAAATCTATGTATATTCTGCTTTCCTCCCTTATCCTTCTTTTTTTATTTTTCTATTAAGGTCAGTCCACATAGCAATCTTTTTTGTGTTGTAACTTTTCATAATTCTCCTAAATAATAGAATTTTTACAGTTGTCATGCTTGTTTTTTGAAGAATTTCAACAAAAAACAAATTGGTACCTGCAAGAAACAATAGTCGCAAGATGGCGCTGAAATAATGTCATCATTATAAGGATAACATTTTTTCAGCAACAAGAAAATCTAATTACACAATCTTGAATTGACAAAAAATAACTAAACTGGTTTGAGTGGTTCAAAAGCCCACATTTAGGACAAAACCACCTTCTTAAGGAGTAGGCTCATCTGACTTGTCTGATTTATATCTATAAGACTACATTGGGGTGATATTCTAGACTGTACCCCTTCCAATTAACTAAATAAAACATTTTAATATAATATCATCTAGAATCTTTTGGTTCTCTTTACAAGTACAGATCTATCTTAAAATTGCTTCTTTTTTACCTTCACAAGCAGGTAAACAGATAAAGACTTTTAACTTTCAACTTGGTGATTTAGTATCTTTAGCCCACACTACCTTGACGCTATTCTTTTATTTTCAAGAATGTCTTGTCAAAGTTGATTTACATTTCTTGTATATTCTCAATAATATAGCCTTTTAACGTGTACTTTTCACAGAGTGCTTGAATTACCAGTACTGTCTGGCATCAATTAGATGTTTCTGTGTTTTTGTTCTACCAGTACTCTAGTTTCCTACCACATCTCACAGATATGCAGGTTAGAAGGTTAGATCAAATGGAGATTGCAAATTGACTCAGTATGAATAAGTATACAGTAGATATGTCTTCGAGGGTCCCACATGCTGGAGTGTAATACTAGGATAAACTCATTGCCCTCAGCCAATCTTGTAATTGAACCTGTGTTCTAGAGCCATTCTTGACCCAAGATAATACCAAGGAAGGCTAAGTGGCAAAAAAAACCCTTTTTATTATAAAAAGATAAGTGAAGGGTAGATAAGAGGAGATTCAAACAGTATGAAAATGTACAGTAAATAAAATATAAATAATCTTGTAGTCCCTCTGGTCCTAACTAAAATAAGTCCATGTCTATCATGTGGGGAAACCTGTACATTTGCCCCCACATTACTATACGGGTGTCCTTTTCGCTCACTTTTAGACTTTTCATCAATCTGCTGACTTTACTTCCACTCTTGCCAGGTCTTAACTCATGTGCTGTAGTGTCTGAAGCATTGTTATTCCATCCTTTCCCATGTTTGATTGTGTGACTCAGCAAGTTGCTTAAAATTACCTGTGCCCTGTAAAAATATTGGAGAAAACAGTCAGCCAAATATAATAATAATAATAATAATAATAATAATAATAATGCAACTAATTACATCTTAACCAATAACTACTTGAAGGAATATCCTGGTAAACACTTCCACGAATCTTGGGGTCATCCTAATAGCAGTCTTCATTGTGGTTTCAGGTGTCTCTGCAGCTTCTGTCCTCCTATTTCAAGGTTCATGCAATTCCCAGGTAGCCTGTTTAATATACAGTATTTCTCTGGACTCAAATCTCCACACAAAGGTTCCTGGAAGTTCACAGATGTCTTCACCAATGTGTGACTACTATCTATGGATATCTGATCTTTCCAGTCCCTTCCCCGTTAGCAGATTCAAATGTCTTGGTGACGGCTGTGAAGATGAAGATGAGATAAGATGTTGCTTATAACCCTTGTGCTAGATTCATCTTGTGGTGAAGACCATGTACAGTATATTGCACCACAGGCATCATGGAAACAACATGTCCACTTTACTACAGCCAGCACAGAAACCTCACTGACACTTATGAGATATTTTCAAAACATGGTTACTAAGTTGGTTCAGTTAAACACATACAAGAACTTTGGCTACATTGGAGAATAGGGAGATTCTACAATGATTGTCACAATTGCCTTGGTTGCCTATTTATTTCTAAATATGGTTAAACAGCATTTTTTAAGTTTTTGGCAACTAACTTTTGATTCCAAAGAGTTCTGTCAAGTATACCAGCCAAAGAGTTTCAATGTTATTTGCCCATTAACAAGTATTGCAATGCAATGGATTTTTTTTTTATGTGACAGGATTTAACTTCCCTTTTTGAGGAATCTTTTATATTTTTTCACATCTGCTCAGTTCTTACAGCGTATGATTTATTGGCGATGTCAGAGAGAATAGAAATAACAATTTCACTTGAATATAACAGTACTGCTATTCACTTTGTGGGTATCATTCTGACCAAACAAGATTGTGGCTTCTTTTTCTGTTTATGTCAAGAGCTCACTGATAATAATCCATTGCTTTCTGATTAATAACTTACCAGTTAGACAGTTTTCCTCAGTTATGAAGGATGTGTTCTGATACTAGTGATTTTATATTGAAATCTGAAGAAGGGGCCTGAGTTGCCTCGAGAGCTTGCATATTGTACTCTTTTCAGTTAGCCAAAAAAAGGTGTCATTTTGCTTGACGTCTCACTATAATCTCTTATTAAATCTTCCTTTGTCAAACTCTATGGGTGTAAGTGAGTAATATTTTGCACCTTCATATGCTCATACATGGCTTGTAGTTTGATAATTAATTACATTTTTCAAGCTGATATCTACAGTACATAAAGCAGTTTGTCCCTACCTTGTCTGGTCACTACTATCATTACTTCATTAAACTGCAAGTACTACTTTTTATTATAACAATACCTCTTAATATACACATTGCCAAACTATTTGTATACAGTATAAAGCAATAAGATGTCCATCTGTCCTGCATCCATGCCCTCACCCAAATGTAATGTTGTCTGTCATTCAGAACAGGGCTAGAAAATTGCTGAAAAAAGGCAACAAGACATACAAAGAAAGAGGGATGTGAGGCATATAAGGGTTTTTAAATGTGTCACCCAATAGAAATTTGACTTTAAAATTCTGCTTATGGTTTATAAAGCCTTAAATAATCTCGCCCCGTCTTATATATCGGAATGTCTGGCACCTTATATTCCAAATCGTAACCTCAGATCCTCAAATGAGTGTCTCCTTAGAATTTCAAAAACAAAACTTAAAAGAAGTGGTGAGGCGGCCTTCTGCTGTTATGCACCTAAAATCTGGAATAGCCTGCCAATAGGAATTTGCCAGGCTAATACAGTGGAGCACTTTAAAAAACTGCTGAAAACACATTACTTTAACATGGCCTTCTCATAACTTTACTGTAATTAAAATCCTGATACTCTGTATATCCAACTCATTATAATAACTATTCATGGTGGCTCTAAAATCTGTACTAACCCCTACTCTCTGTTCTGTTTCCTTTTCCGGTGTCCTTTAGGTGGTGGCTTGCGCCATCACCATCTACTCAAAGCACCGTGATGTTCCAACAATGATGGATTAAAAGCCAGAAGTCTGTATGACCGTCAACATCAAGTGACTCCGTGAAAACCCTAACTACAAAGAGGACTATTTCATTTATGTTAGGTAGAATGCCCAGAGAGGACTGGGCAGTCCCGTGGCCTGGAAACCCAGCAGATTTTATTTTTTTCTCCAGCCGTCTGGAGTTTTAATTTTAGTTTTTTCTGTCCACCCTGGCCATCGGACCTTACTCCTTTTCTATGTTAACTAATGTTGTCTTATTTTAATTTCTTATTTTGTCTTTTATTTTTCTTTTCTTCATTATGTAAAGCACTTTGAGCTACTTTTTGTATTAAAATGTGCTATATAAGTAAATGTTGTTGTTGTTGTTGTTGAAACTGATGGACTTACTGATGTACCATTAAGCATGTTTTAATAAACTGGCATCTCACTAAACTAGTTTGTAGTAATAGTTGTGCATTGTACTTTTGATGATTTTATATAAGCCCTGAAGCAGAATTTCAGGATTGCCTGGCTTCTACATGAACTGTGTTTTCCACTTTGTCACCCTGCAGCATATGGTGACAGGAGAACAGTGGATTAACTATTCCTTTAGGACCGAAGACTTGGACTTGTTTCATCTAATTAATATTTATTACTCTGAGATTGTTGATTCATGACAGATGGATGTAGTTCAGGGCATCTACCAAGGTTTTGACTTCAGCTTCCTGCTTATCAAACTAATGTTTGTCCTCAGAAATATCAGACCTATGACCTTGACTTGGCTGAGTTTTGTTTCCTGGAAATGTGGCATCAACCTCCGTCATTAAAGTTTACTCATAACTGTTTTCTTTGCCTAACTGTATGATATCATAGTAAACACAAACTTATCTCACTTAGTGTGATAGTTGGTAGAAGGTGATAGTTGACCATTGGTTTGTACAATGCATAATATGATCAATGACTGCTTTACAGATGGAACTTGTTAAGGGTCTATTTTGCACAAAAATTGAACAGGTTTTCTTCACACAGGGAACATTAGTAGTATGGTAGAGAGTGGTAATGTAGGGACTTTCAAATCTAGATTTCATGTTATTTTGGAGAAATTATGTGAATAGGTTTGGCAAGCCTGTTGGGCTAAATTCTCTGTTTTCTATAAGAACACATGTGGTGTGATAATGGTGTTTTCGATTATTAGTTAACTTAGAATTTCCCATAGTGTCCACTAGTGACCCGCAGCCAAAATTAAAGAATGCAATTTTAGCCCATTGTAAGACCTTCAGTTTAACAGTATCTGATCCCAAAGGCTTACCTTCAGAGATGTGTCTCCCTTTAAAAATGACTTGTTAAAGAAACTCCAAAAACATAGTGGTAGTTTCCTCCTAGTATAGCGGTTGCGTGGCACTAAGATTCACACCATGCTAGTACGGTGATTTGTTTAGTTTATTTTGGGGACCCCAGGAACACTCATACACTCTCACTCACTAAGACCCATAATAAAGTGGGTCAGATGAATTGCTAACTTAAACAAAGAAGGGAAAATTATTAGGCAAACAACACACACTCAAAGGCCCACCAAAAATCCCTTAATGGAAATAACTATTTAACAAACACTATATAAATAACACACAACAAAGCACTAAGCTCAAAATGCTAAATGATAAAAACCCACAATACAGAACACAAACTCTCCAGTTCCACAGCTGCAATGATGATGAAAATGAGATGCGAAATGAACAGTTTCCTGAATTTTATGAAAGTTTTGTCCTACCGTGATGCAGTTGTTGCATTATGATTTCCAGAAGTTAAGAGTGCTCCCCGAACAAAGACATTTTTGCAGACTCAGACGAAATCACGCAAACAAGCAGGCACAGGACAAGTACATAAATCCAGATAGAAACTGCAATCCAATGTGTGAATAATAACCCAGAGCAGGGGTGAAGCATGGAAACACAAATGACAAATGTTTAACCTTCTGTGCTGGCTTCTTCTGGCACACCTTTAAAGTCTACACCATATATTATTTCTCCCAGCACCCCCAGCAGCAACACCCAAAGCTGACCAATGGTAAGGTACTTTAGGGGCTGCTGGGATTTGTAATTAATTTAAGTAGTGCTGCTACACTGGTACACTGCATTTTCAAAGCTTTACCTCCATTACCTTTACTGAAAACAACCAGAATACTTTTACCACCATTTTCATAGTTATATAAATATATCTACAGGTACATGGTGACATGTGTCATTCCTGTCAAAGGTTTTCCAGGGTTTTCATTTACTTAAAACATCCAGTGTTACTTGAACTTCTTGTAATTGCCTATCTATGTTTCTTCAAAATACACAAGTTTTGGCCAAAAACAATTTGCAACTTTAGTTGAAATTAGCAGGAAGTTTCACATTTTAGATGGATACAAAAATAAGAATTTCACTGTACCTACTAATATTAAAATGTACAGTAGTCTGTGGTTAGTCTGAATGTCCAACCTTCCTCTTCAGCTTCCATTGCCTAGAGCATACAGAACTGGCCCTCATAATGGTGTCATATGGTGATGTGCAGTTTGAATAACAGGCTGTTTTTGAATATTTTGTGGTGGAAAAGAGAATTAAAAATGAACATTTGCAGATGGTTAAATATGTACTTCCAATCCTTAGGAGACATCAAAATTGCAATCAGTGGAAAAAGATTTGGTGGTGATGATGAGATAATTGACAAAGTGAAGACAGGCAGTGAGAACAGGATGCAGGCTGGCACAAGAAGGGCAGTACGTATATGCTCTTGATTGTTGCAAAGCTGATGGAATTGCAAAAGATCAGGTAGAACAAAGAAGACTAGTTATTGGATTAGTATGTCCCCAAGTGGAGGAGTTCAGGTATCTCGGGGTCTTGTTCACGAGTGAGGGAAGAATGGACCGTGAGATCGACAGGCGGATCAGGGCAGCATCCGCAGTGATGCGGGCTCTGCATCAGTCTGTCGTGGTGAAAAAAGAGCTGAGCCGTAAGGCAAAGCTCTCAATTTACCAGTCGATCTACCTTCCTACCCTCACCTATGGTCATGAGCTATGGGTAGTGACCGAAAGAACGAGATCGCGAATACAAGCGGCTGAAATGAGTTTCCTCCGCAGGGTGTCTGGGCTTTCCCTTAAAGATAGGGTGAGAAGCTCAGTCATCCGGGAGGGGCTCAGAGTAGAGCCGCTACTCCTCCGCATTGAGAGGAGTCAGATAAGGTGGCTCGGGCATCTGATCAGGATGCCTCCTGGACGCCTCCCTGGTGAGGTGTTCCGGGCACGTCCAACCGGGAGGAGGCCCCGGGGAAGACCCAGGACACGCCGGAAGGACTATGTCTCCCGGCTGGCCTGGGAACGCCTTGGGATTCTCCTGGAAGAGCTAGAAGAAGTGGCCAGGGAGAGGGAAGTCTGGGCCTCCCTGCTGAAGCTGCTGCCCCCGCGACCCGACCCCAGATAAGCAGAAGAGGATGGATGGATGGATGGATGTTCAAACAATTCTGTAAAAAATGAATGGCAAAAATAAAGACTATATTAGAAACTCTCTGGACATCTCTCATATTTTAGTATTAGCTAAGTTACCTGTCTGTGATGGGCAGATTACAATTTACAAAATGTAGAACAATAAATAAAAATCGATATCAATTCTTGATTAAATAAATTTCAATTTATAATGTATATCAATATTATATTTATAAATATTATAAACAAATTAACAAATGTACTATTATTTATATAATATCATCTTAGGAGAATAAAGGTCAGATGTCAAGGAATTTCTTCTTTATAAACAACTTTTTTTGCTGTAATTCGTGGAACATCTATAAGCAAAGACTGGTCTGACGTCACTTGTAAACAAGCAACCTAAAGCTGCTCATGAGAGAAACCATCTGTTCTTACTGTAAATCAATGACTGCAATTTTTAGTGTCTGACCTTGTGATTTGTTTATGGTCATATCAAAGCAGGCACTAGCAGGAAATTGCAGACGTTTAAAAGAGAATGGAAAATTATTGGGAATCAGAGGAATTCTTAGGATGAAGATGATTAAACCTGTTCCGTGGCCTGTCATTATTTCAGCCTCTATTATGTGGTTACAAAGAGCTCTAATGTACTAATTTATGGTTGCAGACAGCTGTTTTGCTGTTCTTGGCTTTCAGAATCCTGCATCAGAACCTGTCATCTGGCATTGGCAGATATTGAGTGTAGATTGGTTCTGTTTCTACAAGGCATATTATTTGAAATAATTTTTAAAAAAAGGACATAGAATTAGAAAAGCATACTGAGTTTATCCCACAGAATAAGAGTGGCTTGATCTGACAAGGGCATACCCTCAACAAAAATGTTTTAACTGTTCAGGAGTTTGTCCCATACCGAGGTAACGCTTGGGTTTTTTAGACAGGTCTGCCCTTATTTATCCCTAAACTTCCATGACAGTCTGTTTGTATGCATCCTTGATTTAAGATGGAAAATGTAAGAAAATAATGTGTCGCATAGCAAGATTTCTTAAAGAAACTGTCCCCGAGGCCTTCCCACTATCCCACCATCTGACTGTGGGCACAAAAAAGTAGCCTATGCTGTGACAGGTACGAAGACAAATACACACACCAAATTTCACATAGATCAGTTGAGTCTCGAGTGATACCCGGACATACAGATAGACAGTCAATGTTAACTTTACTTATATAGATTATCCAGTCAACTGATGGACGTTGTTTCATTAATCAAATACTTCCTTTTCTGGCCTTCTTCTTTCACCTCTATACTTTCACTTGTGTGAACAATATTTGAATTTCCCCATCACTTTGAAGCAATGACAAACAGCACAGTAGTTCCCTGATTTTAGAAGGGGAAATTCAAATCCATTGTGATTTCATTGAAGGGTATGAGTTCTATCTCAGTTGAAACTTGATGGTTTGAAGAAGTCATGTGGTAAAGCTACGAAAACAAGTAAAGGAAATGACTCAAAGAGCAGATAACCTGCTGTTGTTTTAAAGCCCTAGTTTATTTTTCTTCCTGCCAACTCTGATGTGTTTCTTATCTACAGTCATCTATTGTAAAGCTACAGTATATCCTGTTCCAAACATTAATTGTGGCACATTTAGTCTCTGCAGTTAAGGAATTAATCTAAACAAACTCTCATTCATTTATGTTATAAAAGCTTTCATAGATGGCGCTGTCCCAATGTACCTTTCCAAGCAATTCCTCTTACATTGTAACTTATACCTATGTTGCCAGATCTCAGTATTTGAGTTTCTGATTCATTTTTGATGCATAATTTGTGCAAACTAAATGTTCTATCTATGCTTGGGGAGAACGGTGCCTTCTGATGTTAAAAAACATCAAATGGCCAGGTTACTGGATGGCGCTAAATTACCTGACAGGCAGACTATGCGACTGGCATCATATCTAGGGTGGGTTTCTTCTTCTTGAGAATAAACTCAGCAATGAGCAGAGGTGGACTTCACATATAAGCGAGGTAAGTACCTACTTAGGAACCCCTAAAAGACCTAATTACCAATAAAAGTGATACATTAACTGTTGGTTGTTATTTATGCTTCCTAGATTTGCTAATGAAAAAAATGAAAGTACATGTTTTAGTGCTGGTTTGAATGCATCTCTTTCCTTTTGAGAAAAGGTGACAATTCAACCAACCCTGGACTCTGTGTAGCAAGCAGCCAGTTAGAAGGAATAGCAGGCGGTTAGAAGCATCCACATAAACTGAGTGTTGAAACCTAAAGGCTAATAGTATTGGCTTGCAATAACAAAAAGAAAAGTAGCAATCTCTCAGTCTCAGACAAATGGAAGAAAAACAAGAAATTTGTGGTGAAACTCCCAAAAATTACCTCTTTCTTCCATGCTCCTCCTGAGTCTACCCTCCAATGTGGTAACACAGGTGTTGCATGTGCAACCCTAGCAGCCACGCCTCCTTCAGTCTCAGACATAGAGGAATGTGAAAATGCTAGCACTGGAACTAGCGGAGACCCCCCCCCTACTGATGGTGAAAAAAAAGCTGAAACTGTAGGTGAGCTCCTCTCCTCCAACATGAAAACACTACCATTATTAATGATGACCCCGCTCACAGGCCAAAACTGCTATATACTCAGTATGTGCGTCTCGGGAACTGTAGGTCTGACATTGTGGTCAGCAACACAGGAGTGCCGCAAGGGACTGTACTTTCTCCGGTCCTTTTCAGCCTATATACATCAGACTTCCAATATGATTCAATGTCCTGCCACGTGCAAAAGTTCGCTGATGACACTGCTATTGTGGGCTGCATCAGGAGTGGGCAGGAGGAGGAGTATACAGTGCATCCAGAAAGTATTCACAGCGCATCACTTTTTCCACATTTTGTTATGTTACAGCCTTATTCCAAAATGGATTAAATTCATTTTTTTCCTCAGAATTCTACACTCAACACCCCATAATGACAACGTGAAAAAAGTTTACTTGAGGTTTTTGCAAATTTATTAAAAATAAAAAAATTGAGAAATCACATGTACATAAGTATTCACAGCCTTTGCTCAATACTTTGTCGATGCACCTTTGGCAGCAATTACAGCCTCAAGTCTTTTTGAATATGATGCCACAAGCTTGGCACACCTATCCTTGGCCAGTTTCGCCCATTCCCCTTTGCAGCACCTCTCAAGCTCCATCAGGTTGGATGGGAAGCGTCGGTGCACAGCCATTTTAAGATCTCTCCAGAGATGTTCAATAGGATTCAAGTCTGGGCTCTGGCTGGGCCACTCAAGGACATTCACAGAGTTGTCCTGAAGCCACTCCTTTGATATCTTGGCTGTGTGCTTAGGGTCGTTGTCCTGCTGAAAGATGAACCGTCACCCCAGTCTGAGGTCAAGAGCGCTCTGGAGCAGGTTTTCATCCAGGATGTCTCTGTACATTGCTGCAGTCATCTTTCCCTTTATTCTGACTAGTCTCCCAGGTCCTGCTGCTGAAAAACATCCCCACGGTATGATGCTGCCTTCACCATGCTTCACTGTAGGGATGGTATTGGCCTGGTGATAAGTGGTGCCTGGTTTCCTCCAAACGTGACGCCTGGCATTCACATCAAAGAGTTCAATCTTTGTCTCATTAGACCAGAGAATTTTGTTTCTCATGGTCTGAGAGTCCTTCAGGTACCTTTTGACAAACTCCAGGCGGGTTGCCATGTGCCTTTTACTAAGGAGTGGCTTCTGTCTGGCCACTCTACCATACAGGCCAGATTGGTGGATTGCTGCAGAGATGGTTGTCCTTCTGGAATGTTATCCTCTCTCAATGGAGGACCTCTGGAGCTCTGACAAAGTGACCTGACTAAGGCCCTTCTCCCCCGATTGCTCAGTTTAGATGGCTGGCCAGCTCTAGGAAGAGTCCTGGTGGTTTCGAACTTCTTCCACTTACGGATGAAGGAGGTCACTGTGCTCATTGGGACCATCAAAGCAGCAGAAATTTTTCTGTAATTTTCCCCAGATTTGTGTCTCGAGACAATCCTGTCTCGGAGGTCTACAGACAATTCCTTTGACTTCATGCTTGGTTTGTGCTCTGACATGAACTGTCAACTGTGGGACCTTATATAGACAGGTGTGTGCCTTTCCAAATCATGTCCAATCAACTGAATTTACCACTGATGGATTTCAATTAAGCTGCAGAAACATCTCAAGGATGATCAGGGGAAACAGGATGCATCTGAGCTCAATTTTGAACTTCATGGCAAAGGTTGTGAATACTTATGTACATGTGCTTTCTCAATTTTTTTATTTTTAATAAATTTGCAAAAATCTCAAGTTAACTTTTTTCACGTTGTCATTATGGGGTGTTGTGTGTAGAATTCTGAGGAAAAAATGAATTTAATCCATTCTGGAATAAGGCTGTAACATAACAAAATGTGGAAAAAGTGATGCGCTGTGAAGACTTTCTGGATGCACTGTATGAAGCTAATTAAAGACTTTGTTAAATGGTGTGACTCAAACCACTTACAACTGAACACCAGAAAGACCAAGGAACTGGTAGTGGATTTTAGGAGGCCCAGGCCCCTCATGGACCCTGTTATCATCAGAGGAGACTGTGTGCAGAGGGTGCAGACCTATAAATACTTGGGAGTGCAGCTGGATGATAAATTGGACTGGACTGCCAGTACTGATGCTCTGTGCAAGAAAGGTCAGAGCCGACTATACTTCCTTAGAAGGCTGGCATCCTTCAACATCTGCAATAAGATGCTGCAGATGTTCTACCAGACAGTTGTGGCGAGTGCCCTCTTCTACGTGGTGGTGTGCTGGGGAGGCAGCATAAAAATGAAGGACACCTCACACCTGGACAATTTGTTAGGAAGGCAGGCTCTATTGTAGGAATGAAGCTGGACAGTTTAACATCTGTGGCAGAGCGATGGGCGCTAAGCAACTCCTGTCAATCATGGAGAATTCACTGCATCCACTGAACAGTGTCATCTCCAGGCAGAGGAATAGCTTCAGTGACAGACTGCTGTCACTGTCCTGCTCCACTGACAGACTGAGGAGATTGTTCCTCCCCCACACTATGCGACTATTCAATTCCACCCGGGCGGGGTAAACGCTAACATTATTCAAAGTTATTGTCTGTTTTTACATGCATTTTTATTAGTCTTTAATTTAATACTGTTTTTTTTTTGTATCAGTATACTGCTGCTGGATTATGTGAATTACCCCTTGGGATTAATAAAGTATCTATCTATCTATCTATCTATCTATCTATCTATCTATCTATCTATCTATCTATCTATCTATCTATCATATAGAGGAAACTATGAAGATACTAAGACACAAAACAGCTGTTCACTGGTGAAGAGGGGGCCGGTTCAGGAGAAAAATAAACCTTATCCTGTAAGTAACGATGGCCACTGATTGACTAACACTAATTATTATATACAAATGAAAAATTTAGAAAGGATAAGTACAACAACAACAACATTTATTTGTATAGCACATTTTCATACAAATGATGTAGCTCAAAGTGCTTTACAAGATGAAGAAAAAAGAAAAAATATAAAAATTAGGCAATACTAATTAACAAAGAATATAGTAAGGTCTGAGGGAGGACAGAAAAAAAACTCCAGAGGGCTGGAGAAAAAAAACCAAAATCTGCAGGGGTTCCAAGGCCATGGGACTGCTAAGCCTCCAATAGGTAAGTAGATCATGAACTGTGTACAGTGAGAAAAGTGGCAGTGTGGTGTACTTTTGCTGCCATCTTTTTGGAAGTGGAAGTAGTAATCAGTTCATTTGAGATGGCTACAGTGATTGGAGAAATCATTCAGCTCAATCAAAGCACCATGAGAGGTCCACAGTATACTTCTCTAATATGGATAGCTGGTGGCACAATCTCTTAGAGAGGGCAAGCACAAACTTAGTCAACTGTTCAGTCTCCAACTGTTCTGCCATCCCTGGACCCTGTGTAGCCAGCAGTTGGCTAGAACAGTCAAGCCAAGGAATTTGAAAGAACTCACGAAGCAACCACATAAACTGGATGTTGAAACCTAAAGGCTAATAGCATAGGCTTGCAGCAACAAAATGAAATGCAGCCATCACTCCGGGTCAGACAAACAGAATTAAAAATGTGATAACAAAGAAATTCATTGAGAAACTTACCACTTTCTTCCATGCTCCTCCTGAGACTACCCAACAAGTGCTATATGTACAGACCTAGCAGCCACCTGCAGTCTCAGATGCAGAGGAATGTGCAGTGACAGTGAAAGAACAGATGAAAATGTAGATGAACTTCCTCCCCTCAACATGAAAACACTGCAATTATGAATGGTGACCCCGTGCTCTGGCAAAACCAGTAATCAGATGAAGACCTCTGTTCACTGATGACGAGGAGGCCAGTTCACTTTAAAAATAAATCTTACTTTGTAAATAATGATGGCCACCAATTGACTAACCCTAATTATTATATACAAATGAAAATTGGAGAAAGGATAAGTAGATCATGAATGGTGTGCAGCGAGAAGAATGGTAGTGTGTTATGCTTTGGGAAAGTGTGAGTAGTAATCACTTCAGTGGAGATGGCAGCAGCAATGGGAGTAATTTATCGACTCAATTAACACACCAGGAAAAGTGTGCAGAACACATCTGTAACATGGATAGCTGGCACAATCTCTCAGAGGGGCTAAGCACAACTTTAGCCAGCGTGTCTGTCTCAAACACACACACTTACCTACTGTTTTAACGAAGTTTCCTAATCCACAGTTTGTTTTCTCTTTGCATTTTCGCCAAAACTTGGTGTTTTGCTGTTGATTATGACAAGTGTAGCTGTAAATTCTTTGCCTGGCAGTATGATTTATGTGCCAGCTTTTATGAGAAAGAATAGGCATTATGGGGGCCCAATACCTGTGCTGGGTTAGGGCACCCTTAGGTGCACCCCCGAGTACCACATGGACTACATAATTAGTGGCAGGCTATGAACAGAGTGTGATACAATGTCATATAACTGTGCAGATATGTGATTCTCCTAATAGGGTCATCATTTTGTTACAGTTTCAAATGACTTAATTTGAATATCTCAGGCTACAGATGAAAATTATAAACCTTTATTGTTTTGCTTTTTTTTCTTTACATTCTTTACTTACTCCATTTACTGAAAGCTCACAAGTATCTTACCATTTTTTGTTATTTTAGTGACTTCTCTGATTGCTCTAATATTAAAAATTTCATAACTGTTTATGGTACCAACCCCTTGGAAATTTGTAGTTCTCCCCACAATAACAGTTTTCTTCTGTGGGGAAGAATCATACATTTCTCTGAAATGTGTAAGGAGATGTCCTTAGTGCTGTGTAGGATGATGAAGGTTACAAATGAAACTTATGATTTATAGGGATTTTTTTAAATTGGGATATTATTAATCTCAATCATAGGTGAGTGGAAACATCATGTAAGAATTTCCATGTACTTGTTCCCATTAGTAACCTAAGTAAGAATGGTGGTTTGAATTTTACTCTCTCTTTAGTAACCTTCTAGCAATATAACTTACTCTTCTTCTATTTAAAATAAAAAACATAAAAATGGCAAATCATATGGGGTTAAACAGTTATAATATTTTGACCTGCTCAGATAACAGGGTCAGAGTTCATGGGAAAGATGCAGAAGGGATTCAGCAAGTGGTATAATGTTCTGGTATCTAGCAAGAGCTATAGAGAGGCAATGAGAGGTGGATAGAAACAGTTAAAGATGATTGACCATTTAAATGATACACATGGGACCAGTTGATGAATTTGTCTTGTTCCTCAGCAGTACTATACGGTGATTCACATCGACCTTGGAAGTTATCATATGATGGGAGGGGAATAATATGGAGCACATGAAAAAGTAGCCCTGTGCATAAGGCCCTCCATTTTCATTTAAGCAGCAGCAAAAATAGTCATGTGAAGCTAGCAGAGCCACTCCAATTGAAAGCACACTTGGGCTCTCATGTGAGGCAAATTCAGAGCCAGCAGTCACCCTGACCTGAAGGTCTTTAGGATGGAGAAGTTTCTTCCTCCATGTAGAAATGGAGAACACCCACTTAGATATGGAGAGACCATGCATACTCAACACAGACTGAACAGATTGGGATTTTAATCTCAAGACATCTAGAGATGTGAAGCAGCAGTATTAAACACGGTACCATACACGAGAAAGATATTTTTGCTTTGAATTAATAGCCATTGTTCTTTTTGTTTGGATAAAAAATATTTTTCTACAACTTGAGCACCAAGACCTGCAGTAATTTATTGATAAAAATTCATCCATTTAACTATAAAAAAGGAGAACAGACTTAAGGCATAGGAATAATTTTAAATATATTTAAAAAATCTAATTTCCACAACACCCCTGCACTGTATATGGTTTAACTTAAAGAATCTAAATGGTGATCCACAAACAAAAGGACCACCCAAATGGTCAGTGCAATCGGCAAGATCCAATGTCTGAGGTCTAAGTTCTCCTAAAATTAAAATGCATTGGTTAACTTGATATTAGCATTAATTTAAAAAGTTGTGTTAATTTATCACCCTACTGCTTTCTTTTAACACTATTCTGATTAATTCTTTTTTCAAACCAAAAAAGACAAAAGAAAACATAATCTTGTTTTTTCTAAACCCACAGAACTTTTAACCTGCTGCTTCTGGAGGGAAGCCCCAGGTTTTGACACCTGCATTTTTACACATTTCCAAACACCACAAGTTCACATACATACATGTTGTTGTAACCATAAACCTGCATACCTAGCATTCTGGCTTATCACTGCAATTTCATACTGTTTAACCAAAAAAAAAAAAAGCCTTACCTCAGCATTAAAAGCCAAATGAAAAAGGCACTGCTGGGTGTTTTGCAATACAACTCAGCTTTTTACAAATATTAAAAACTCTGCAGCAATTATATTTTAAATCAATCCTCTACTTGGGTAGGCTACAAGTAGAAACATTTTCTCCAAACACATTATTTTTTCACTTACCTAAGGAAAGATGAATCTCAGCCCACATACTGTCTGAGTGAAATTTGAATGTTCTCCTATTGTCTATGCATTTCTCTAAGTACTTCAGTCTTTCTCCTGCATACCCAAAACTTGTGCATGGGATTAAGTGATAACATGTTGAGACAGCGGCTTTGTATGAAGGAAGACTTTTTTGGAGGTGGAGAACTCTTTTTGTAATGTTTAAATAGTGGACGTTTATAAACACATTTTACTCCTTTTGTTGCTGAAACTGCCTTATATGATAAAGCAGCTTGTTACTTGGCTACAGAAAATTGTTTCTTGTCTATTAATGCTTTTGTGTTGGCTTGAAAATTACATAAAAATTGAAGTAATTAGTTAAAGTAGAATGTGTAATAATCTCTGCTATATTGCTAGTCTACGGCTCGTATTGCTTGTTGATAGAAGGTAAGACGCGGTTTAAATAAAATGTATAATGCAGAACTGCTACCAAAAACATGTCTGGTTTCAGAATCCATTGCTGCACTGTTGGCTCCCTTTTATGATGTCAAAAGCATGTGTTAAAGCAGCTGATTATGGACACATGACTTTCATTTTGTGAATTTCAGATAATGGCAAAGAGCTTCATAAGATCAATTAAAAAACTGATCATATTAAAAATGTCGAGAAAGAGAGTGATACAAAAGGGAGAAAAAAATCTGTCAATTATTTAATAATTGTGATAGATAGGGGGCGCTATCATTCCCTTGAACCCTTGTCCAAGACGCCAAACACCAGATAAAAGTCCAAAAGTAGACTATATTTATTCTGCACAGTGCACAAAGCACCCTCTCCTCCATGATAATTCAACAACTCACAATAATCACAATAAACAATCCTCCACTTCCAGACGCGTTGCCACCCTTCCACCCTGCTTAGCTCGCCGTCTGGGAGCTCCCACAATCCTTTTATACTCCCTGACCCGGAAGTGTTCCAATCCCCAGTTCATGTGATCTCCTATCACTTCCAGGTCAGATCAAAAGTCCTTTTCTTCATCCCAGAAGCACGTCATTCCCCTTGTCCATGTGACTCAGACGTACTTCCGGCGCGTAAGGCAAATAAACGTCGTTCTTCCCTGCAGCGTCTCCTAGCGGCCCCCCATGGTATCCCGGCGTGGGGGTATTGGCCGGGATGAACGTTTTAAATTATTTTATTCTGTATTTTGTATATACTCTATATATATATATATTTATGACCTCTGTTCCTGTGCTATGACTTGCAGGCTTTTCATACATCTCCTCAGTCGTGCCTGGAGAGAGTTACACAAAATGTGAGCTCCCTTTCTGATTATTATTCTGCTGTGTGAAAGTAATGAATAGGGTGATATATACCATTTTTTTCTACTTTATGATTTTCATTTGGCCTGTTACTTGTTCCCCCTTTTTCTTTTCTATCTCCTGCAAGTGCAGCGAGGATATATATGACGGGAGGCCAATGATGTGTTTGTCTGTTTTCCTGTACAATCCTATTCAGATAGGCTGTTGTTTGATAATACCGTATATACATATTATATTCAATGTAAAATTTTATTTAGGAAATGTAATTTTATATAACTTCCCACTTGCATTCAGTCTAGTTGGAGGGACAGCGATATACTATATATGACAGGAGGCTGATAATGTGTTTCTTTATTTTTCTGTATCATCCTATTCAGACCTCTTGCTAAATAAAACCCAACAGCAGCATGACTTCTGTATGGTCCTTCTGATTTCCTTTTCACAACATAGAGTAGTGGCCGTGTGTCAGATGCGGTGGCAGAGTGAGGACCAGCTACACTTCAAAAGATTAACCATCTAGTAGTACCAGGTTGTATGATGTCACACTTTAATTTGCATTTGTTTATGGCCGTATCTATGTAATAACTAATTCATAAAGATTAACGCTTATGAAATCTTGCTTTCCTGAAGGAATATTTGGTCTATTTTAACCTCCAGGATCTAAGAACCAAGTTCCTTTCTCAGCTAGATCAATCTGGGTGAGGGAGAGACAGCGCACTTCCAACAGAAACGCTACAGTGACAGTGAGACCTGAAGTCTGAAGGAACAGCTGGCACAAGGCAGTGGACTGTAGTCCTTCGTGCAAGTGCATTTTAACTCTATATCCCGAAGGTAAGAATAGGCAAACTAAATAACGACAGAGAATCAAACATTATGTCATAAGTGCTAATTAAAAAGAACCTGTGAATTTCATAAAGGGGATTCCCTCTATGTTTTAAGGAGAGCTGTCCCTAACAATTCTTTCCATAATAAAACACAGCAAAACTTTACACTACAAATATTTTTGTGAAACTATGGTGTTTCACAGACCAGTGAAATTCATGAAATTAACACAGGAAGAAAAATGTTAATTTACTACCTGGGAGCCTTCCCATACTTCCTTGCATGAGGATGACTCTCAGTAATCCATCAGAAAGGGGTGAAGTGGATGTGGACCGTCACTTATGTCACATGATGTCTGTTTCACTTGCTAGTGTGCTCTTCCAGGTAGTTACAGGAAGAGAATTGTGTTAATGGCCAGGAGAGCTTGTTATATTGTGCTGTGCTGTGGATTGCATTGTTGCAGTGCCCAATGGGCCTGCATTGTGTCCACAGTAATCTATTAACCCAAACTGCCATTTTAAGGTCTAGTACATGATATTCATTTGCCACTTTTGGAGTGACATAAGCTTCCTTATGAATGTTTGGCTTCGGCTCCTGTACAGTTCTGTTATTAAAATTTCCAGTTAACCTACACGTCATTGGAGATATGGGAGGAAAACCTACAGAGACCTTGGAAGAACATGCAAACTCCACAGAGATCATGACAGGACATAGAATTCCGACCCAGAAAACTGTATCCATGAAGTGTCAAAGCTAACTGCAGTGCTACCATGCTTATTATTATTATTTTAATTTAATTAATTTTAAGCAAACTGATATACTAATTGTGGTAGAAATCAAGCATATTAATTAACAAAAGAAAATGATTTTTTCTAGGGCAACCTCTTTGAGTCAGTAATCAGGCGGGAGAAAACTTGTTCATTTTATCTTTAATTACTCTTCAGCAAATGCTAAACAGGGAGCATTCATCACAGCAGTCTGTTACAAAATCATGAAAAAAAGTAAGGGCAAAGGTTTGTTTTATAAACAATTGAATTTACATAACAGTGTCAAACAATGCATACTTTTACTCTAATTGTTTTGTTGTCTTACACCCAAATGACTTATTGAAATAAAAGTTTAATCTATTCCGCTCTTGTTCTTTTCATATCTCTTAGGTTTAGATATTACCCTAGAAATGTCTGTGTATGTAACAACTGTCCAGTCTTGTTGTTTACAGGTCATCTGCTGATTTCTTAGTCATCTCCTGGTACATTTTGGTGTATGACATCAGCCTTCACCTGGTACATCCTTGTCTATGCTGTTCACTTGGTTTCCTGATATTCTTGAAAGATTTCTGACATTTATTAACCCTTCATGCTATTCCTTAAGCTGAATGCTATATTACCCAAAAACAATTCTCTCACATAATTTATTCACTCATGAAAATGATTCCTTGGAGGAGCTTAATTCAATTATGTGTAAAATTCCACATTAATGTATGAAGTAGTTTCAACTCAGTTAAAGTTAGTTACTCTAGCCAGAGCGAAAGGCAGTATGTGAGTGTAACTTATTTGAGTTACTCAGACTTGTTTAAACTGAGAACTGTGAGTGAAGAACAGTTGGTTAAATCAAATTACTGAATGTTAACACAATTTTAAAAAATTGATTCTAATAATTCATTTCCAATTAAATAATTAAAACCAAAAAAAACCCCAAAATGATTGTGTTTATAAATTGTATTTTCATGTTTTATTTAAACTGACATTTTACTAATCACTAACCACAACCTCATTATTATTAAATTACATTGCCAAACAGCCAATCACAGCAAGGTAATGAACATATGAAATCACCTCCTGTCACTACAATGAAGAAGCCTGCTCATGTGGCTTAGGGTGTGTAATAGAGACTATGGAAGGCAAACATGTTGAGAGTTTCCTTCTTAACCGCACAGATCTTTAGCACTTAAATTAGTGTTATGTCCAGTCTTTATCTTTGTATGAGGTTAGACAAATGGGTGAAGATTGCTAAAACTCTGAAATATCTTTACAAAAAGGGTGGTCCCTTAATGCAAATTAACTCAGCCTATGCTAATGAGGCATTTTTGTCACTAAAGATAACCTAAAACATTAAAAAACTTCCCAAAATAAATAGCTCTATGTAAAATCCTCTTTTTCTCCCACTGGAAAATGTAAAAACAGAATCAGCAGATTTGGTAACACTGCATTTTAACTTGATCACCAATGAAATTTATCTGGTAAAATAATAGTTCTTATGACAACGAAACAAATTATTTCAGATATGTAAAACACGCTCATTTTCAGTTGAATCTACTTAAAGTAGCTGCGTATGACAAATTTTGCTAAAAGTACATTTTTAAATCTTCAAAATATATTCATTTTGAGTGAAGTCAACTTAAGAGAACTGGGTAATGACAATATACCCCAAAAATTATTTCTGTAAATGATGCTGTTAATTAAAGCAATTAAATACTTTTCTTATTGTTTGTATGCAAATTATACTTCTTAATGTGACACCTAAGAAATTTGAGTCAATATTACTAGACACGGATATGTAAATCCTTAAAACTTGTTAATTTTGAATAAAGCCAACTTAAGTTGCCTGAGTAATAGAAACATATCCCAAGGATCATTGTGTGTGGAAAACAATAAGCAGAGTAGGGTTTTAATATATTTTTCTTTGAGATGTAGCACCAAGAGACTGAGAATAAGGAATGTGATTTTTTTTCTTTTTGCACAATGTATAAAGATATTATCATGTATACAGTGGTAACGTTTGTGGTGCACCATCTATGCAAATTAATAATCAATGCATTTAATTGGTTCTTGCATAACAAAATGCATTCCTTCCACATTCCAACAGAAAGGGTAGCACAAATGTTAATACTGATTTAGGGATTCCTTTATGGGTGGCATGGTGGTGCAGTGGTAGCACTGCTGCCTCGCAGTTAGGAGACCTGGGTTCGCTTCCTGGGTCCTCCCTTTGGGGAGTTTGCATATTCTCCCCGTGTCTGCATGGGTTTCCTCCGGATGCTCCAGTTTCCTCCCACAGTCCAAAGACATGCAGGTTAGGTGCATTGGTAATTCTAAATTGTCCTTGGTGTGTGTGCCCTGCCCGGGGTTTGTTTCCTGCCTTGCACCCTGTGTTGGCTGGGATTGGCTCCAGCAGACCCCTATGACCATGTAGTCAGGATATAGCGGATTGGATAATGGATGGATTCCTTTACCAAGTACTCTGTCTACATTTAAGTCTGGAGTTTGGTTTCTTTATGGCTTTCAAAAATTACAGTGAGGAAAGAGCTTAATATGAAACATGCAATGGGAAGGCATCATCATATTAAAACCAAGAACTCCAACACATTATGAACTAGGACAGTCTCTCCACACCCTGCTGATAGGAATGCCTGAGGTCTTATTTATACTAAATGTAGAATCCACAAACTGGTGTAATCAAAGAAAAAGCTTGATCTGGTGCAGAAACTCTTCAATTTTCAACTGCAAACTGTTTAAATTAAATTTTAATTATTTTTTTCAAATGAACCAGGATGAACTGAATTTACAGGATTTTAATTACAGGAAGTGCAAGCATCATCTTCTATTATACTATTAACTTATGCATCTGTTCCCGTTTCTTTTCCAATTAGTTTATGACCTGGGAATGGGAAATAAGCACATATGCCACAGAACCTGCTTTAATTAATTTATAACCTGCAAACAGATGGATGTTATAGAATAAACTAGTTTACAGCTTGGGAAAGGAAGGAGTGTGGAGGTACTTAAAACACCAATCACTTTGATAAGAATCATTCGTCATCAGGACATTGACAGTCAATCAAATGGGTGCAATGTCACATGTCTTCAGACCCTGTGTGTGCATTTTCAAAGATGGCATGTCCGATGGATCAAAAGGGAGAAGAAGAAAATACAATGACAGAAGGGTTGTGTCAGAAAGCAGGAGACGTGAGACCATCTGATTTGGATTTCAAAAAATGTAACCTATGAATAACACTGATTGCTAAACCAAAAGCTGCCCAGGAGAACATCCACTCCTTGACTGTTTATATCCAGACTTTTCTATCTATTTTGATTTCTAGTATGTTTGGTATTGTTATTCGTTAATAAATACCACACTGCTTTTAATATTTTCTACACTTTGTCTTTTATCTAGTGTTATTGAAATAATAAATGGATACCAATTGTGAGTTAGATAGCTACTGTTGAAGTCATTCCTCAATAACTAGAACAACTGAAGTAAAAGAAAGACATAGTTAGTAAGTGGCATAAAACCAAAAGAGTTGTGCTTTTATGTGTGTGTCATGAGGACACCCACATGTTTGTTAGTACTGGTGATAGTGAGTCCCAATGTAGAGAATTCTATCCTGAAAAGCAAGAAACAATCGCTGCAATTTGGCGAGGATACAACAATTACTTCTATGGATGCTTCATTTGTTTCTGTCTTGAAATGGAGAAGTTATTTTCCTTGTGAGATGCATTGAAACTGCAAAAGAAACAGCATGGCATAACAATTAGGTGCGTATGGAGATTTAGTTAACTATTTTGAAAGTTAGGCCATTTTTTACTTTTCTAGTCACTTCATCAAAGATTTAGTTATCTCTCAGTTGCTAAATATTGTAAACATTGAGTCTTATCTATACTAATAAAAGGCAAAGCCCTCACTGACTGACTGACTGACTGACTGACTGACTCACTCACTCACTCACTCACTTACTCACTCATTACTAATTCTCCAACTTCCCATGTAGGTAGAAGGCTGAAATTTGGCAGGCTTATTCCCTACAGCTTACTTACAAAAGTTAAGCAGGTTTCATTTCGAAATTCTACGCGTAACGGTCATAACGGTTGACAACGTCCGCCATGTTCAACTTTCTTATTTATGGCCCCATCTTCACGAAATTTGGTAGGCGGCTTCCCTGCGCTAACCGAAACCAATGTAACATACTTATTTCGGTAGTACGATGCCACTGTCAGCCGCCATATTGAACTTTAAGTAACTTTGTTACTTATGGGCCCATTTTCAAGAAATTTGGTATGCGGGTCCCCAACGCTAACTGAATCCTACTTACGTACTGTGACAGGCGCCTGGCGTCCATGTCCTGTCGGGACGCCCCTGCACACTGTATTCAGGGGGAGCAGCCCTGGACAGTGCAATACCTCCCCCTGGACGCTAGATGGCCGCCCCCCTGGGCTGGTGTAGTGCCTCAGTTTCCCACAGGGCTTCCTGGGAATTGGAGTTGGGGGCAGCCCTGTTGGGTCCTGCAGGTATCGCCAGGGGGTGCTGTGTTTGGGACTCCTGAGCCCGTGGGGGCAACAGCTTCATCACACCTGGAAGTGCCGCCGGATCTTGGTGATCAAACACCTGGAGCACTTCCAGGTGACCTATAAAAGGGAGCCAGCAACCACCACTCATCGGCCAGAGTCGGGTGGAGGAAGACAAGGTTGTGAGGGAGGAGTGGTGGTGGTGCCAGTAAGCAGAAGAGTGTTTGTGCTGTACTACTGGTGTTTGGGACTGTGTTATGGCTGGGGGGAGTACGGGGAAGACGTGCCCTCCAGCTGAAGAGGAATAAAAAATCCTTTTATTTTACACGTGCCTCCCGTGTCCAATCTGTGTCGGGTCCGGCGCTATATAGCGCCTTTTACAGTACATATATACGTCCATAGCCTGCAGCTCGGTCACAGTGTGAGGCGCCGTTAGGTCTCCCATCCCAACGCCTCCAACGTTGTTGGCTGCCTCCCTATATAAGGCCGTCCATCGCTCCGGTCTCTACATTCCCTTCCTTGCTTCGCCACGGGATTCACATCTCCCTGCTGATAACTACAGCCTTTTTATTTAATCCACGGCTTCTCCGCTGTTTTATTGTTCGTCTGTTACGATTATAGTTATTGTGTAGGTATTTTAGACTTACTTTACATTATTCAGGTACCCATTTCCTTTATCGTTCCAACTGCACCCCCATTAACATGTCTATCAAGGTGATCACCATCGATCAAAGAACTATCACTTACCGAGTGGTTTCCATGCCCGGAGATGGCACCTGCCTTTTCCATTCTCTTTGATACATATTGCACGGCCATATCAGGCTCACTATTGATATCCGGAGGAACATTGTGTCTTATGTATTAAATGACTGGGACAGGTTCAAGGTGTGGACTGATGACGGTACAGGAGATAATTATACTACACAGGAGCACTATAAGTGAAATGCTTAAGCCCTTCACCTATGGTTCTGCATGTCAGTTGATGGCTGCCGCTAAATTGTTCGGTTGTCGCTTTCAAGTGTACCGAAATGGCCAAATATTTTACACCTTTCGACAACCGCCAATGCCTCTTAAACATCTTAGATTCACAGGTGACGATTTCAGTAGTGGACACTTTGATGTTTTTGAATGTTTAAACTCTCAAAAGCTGGATGTGAAGTTGTCAATGAAACCGGTTGTATGCTTACAACGCTTGACAGATGCTAAATGTCACTTCAACGCAAGTCCTGCAAATACTGTCGTAATTGAAACAAACCATGAAACTCAAACCAATTATGACAGCAGCAATCCAAGCTGTGAGATTTGAGACAAGATTACTTTTCACATGGCCAACTGTACGTTGCATGCTCAAGAGTAAGCTCAGCGCACAGCTTAGTCATATTACAACTGGAGGGCCGACCTGACAATGTGGTATACAAATAGATCCTTAACAAATAATTATTGGTATATTTTCCCTCAGTTTAAAAAGGTTTAATTTTCTTCATAATAAAAATTTTAAGGCAGTACTTCACCGCTGCGAAGTGCGAGGATTTTGCTAGTTAAATATAAAGGCGACAATAGAATATAGTTAGATCTATTAGTAATTTTTTTTTTTTACCATTTTACAATATTATTAATTTAGAAATGTAGGCAAAAAAGGCTTGAAGTGGCTCAGTAGCTTTCATGAACAGCAGATTCCAACTCAAGTGATGAAAACGTTGAAAATGTTGCATTAGTTCATGTACTATTAGCTGTTGGTTGTGAAGGCTTTATGGATTACTGCAGTTGAAATTTCTTAAAACATAACATTTTTCAAAGAAGTACCTGATGGAGAAGTTAAGTCTCAAGCGAAAATTACTGGCTACATCTGACTATAATGGATATCAGATCAATGTGGCACTAATTAAACCGTCAGAGAAATACTGAACCATTGTAATCTGCACTGAGGATGTTTTTAGTGTAAAGGAAATCTGAGTGTATGTTTATTCACTGTATACATAAAATGTCACTGGGCCACAATTACAGACGTTCTTTCCTCTTTGATTAATGAGGAAAGTTAAGTTGCTTGCATTTTTTACTTTTATGTTCACATATGTCACTTACCCGGTACAATTTCAAGAAGCCAGGGAAGTGTATCATGGGTCTTTCTGGCAATTTTCATTCTTAATATATGTTGTCACAAATGCAGTCATTGATTGGCCTCTACAAGGACATGTCACCTCCAAGCTGGCACCTGTCTATATACTGCAAAGCGTTCCTTCCTTCAATTACAGTTGTTCGTTCACTGAAACAGACGCCACTGTGATATCCCATGTAGTGGGAATGTGATGACAGAATATACTTTGGATATGTTGTAGTTAATGGGCCAAACACTATCAGAAGAGAGATGAGACACAGACAAAAAATGCTGGCCAAAACAAAGGTGCAATGTGTTAAAGAGTGCTGTACAATAAAGACACACCGGTCCCAGCAATGGAAAAAAGACAAAGCAAAAATGATGAATATCTGCAATATGTGAAGTACAATCAAAACATAAACTATAAAGAAAAAAATACACACACAAAATAAAGGTAGTCTTCCTTCTTTACACACAGTTCAAGAAGCTTCCTGGAGAAAAATGAAGAAAAATATTTATAGGACAAAAATATGTGTGTGTATTTACTGAGACGTCAAGCAAAATGACACCATTTATTGGCTAACTAAATATATTACAATATGCATGCTTTCAAGGCAACTCAGGCCCCTTCCTCAGGCAAGATGTAAGATGTGTGTACATACTAAACACAAAACAGTTTCACCAAACCCTATTCTTAGCAACTCATTAAACCAAAGTCAACTTCTCATTCTCTGCTCCTTGTTCCAGCAATGACAGATGGCAGCAAGGACACTGGTGTGTGACCTGTAATAATATTAATAATAGTAATTCTTTATATTTATAAAGCACTTTTCTCACTACTCAAAGCACTCTCTGTAGTGTCACCAGATTTTGCCTCTGCCTTTGCTCATCCCACATGGACTCAGACACGCAAGATCTCACCACAAGTTCACAGACCCGACGATACACAGTCTCAGCAGTGTTTCTGTGCACTTAAGAGATAAAAAAAATGGTAAGTGCTGTTTCTTTAACTATTATTCCTTGACAGTTAAACAGTTCTCTCAAAGTTACCTTTGTTACTAAATGGTAATGCCTTTTGGGTGCACATTACCATAGCACATTCTCTGAACAGATAAAAAAGTCAAAACGAAGTTTAAAGACACCTCTGTAATGCAGTGGTTCATTTGTTATGTTTAGAACTTTGAAATTAAAAAAAAAAAGTACGAATTTTGACTAAACCTTAAGATCTCCAAATAGGCCTCAAAAAATAAATAGGGCAAACTCTGAAACATAAAGCAGGTCTGACCTGGAACTGCAAAGGGTCAAACCTATACATTTCAGAAAAGGTTGGAGGAATGATGGAAACCATTCAACCCCACATACAATAAACAAAATGAGACTTTCCTAAAATAATTTATATTCAAAGTGTTCAAACAACAAACCATGTGATATCAAAAATGGTCATAAAACTACAAAATATTGCTTTTGAGAGACAAGCCAAAAACAAACTAAACATTTTAAAAGACAAAGTCATACATCAAGGGCAGAACAAAATATTCAAAAATGAGAAAATTCAAAAAGAATATACAAAATAAAGCAAAACCTTAGAAAGGATAGCAATAACTAATGTCTCAGCACTAAAATGAGTTATTTCAGGATTTATAGGTCAAAGGCAAGTTCACTGGTGAAAGGATCTGCATGGTCTTCATCTGATAGCAAAGGGGTAAATCAGAGTTTAACTGATATCTCTCCAGAGGCTCCTGATCAGACTTCTTGAGCCAGAAGGTGCAAAATGGACTCAAAGAAGAATAAAGAGCTACAATTTAATGAATGGCATCTCTGATGGACAGAAGAACTCACCTATGAGTAGATACACTAATTTTGGAACTGGAAGTGACTTTAGTCCAATCGTGAGAGGTTCCACCATTGTCCATGAACTGGTTATTACTAATCCCATCTGGGGAACTCTTGGGACAAACTAGCTCTCTCAAGTGGCTCTCTCTCAAGGGAACTCCCAAGGGAGCTGTTCTCTGAAAATCACTGAACCTGGCTCTCTGAAACTAAGAAGCTATGAGTCATTCTTCCTTGGGGAGCTGAATCCCACAAATACTTCTCTTTGTGAACCAGACAGCTGAGATATAGTTTGTCAAGCTAAACAGTAAGCCAGTCTGAGGAGCAGCCATCACTTCAGGAAGGGAACTTGAGCATCTAAACTCTTGTGCCAACCAGAAAGAGTAATGCTTTTTCCTATGAAGTTACAGACTGCACAACAAAGTGCCTACATGTGAAAAGCAAAAAGGCAAAACTGAAAATTAATTGACCAAGACAAAACAAATTTTTCCATTCCACGTCATGGTGCTGCAGAATAGTGACATACTACATGTTGGTCAGACATGCAAGTAAAAATTTCACTATGGTAATACTATTACAACTATTGCTAATGTATATTTTATTTTATACTTTTTTAACATTATTTCCGGAATCAACAACTGTAATATAACAATTTCAAGGGTAAAACTTTTTTATTTTACTGCTAGTTTAGAGTAATCTTGAGAATCTGCTTTCCTTCAGGGAAATCACAAAGGCAAATGTATCCATGCAGAATGGGAAATCCCCCAGTCCTGATGGGTTTCCATTTGATTTTTGTAAATCATTTTCCTTTCAGATTTCTTCTTTTCTGCTCTCTGTTTTATGACTCATTCAATCTGAATCTCTCCCCCACCCAAAATCTTAGCAAATCTTCATCTAAAAAATTAAGAAAAATCCTTAAGAATACAGATTTAATTTTCCTCTAGTATACCTAGATACATCTGATATTATGATTCTCAATATTAAGAATAATTTTTCCTACCAATTATGACTGATCTTGATCAAACAGTGAAAAGAAAAAAACAATTTTAAATAAAAATTTTATTTCAAACCATCTTAAAATCTCTCACTCAAATTTCACATCTTCTAGGATGTAGAGAAAGTGATTTAAAAAATGATTTTATTTCTTTTATACATTTTTCAAGACTAAAATTAATTTCATAGGTCCAAATGTTTCCCTGGTCTCTCGCTTTTAAACGGCTCTTTCAATCTTGGTTATTTTCATTGACATTTAAGAAGATTGAACTGCTGATTTATATTTTTGTTGTATTTTACCTTAAAGTACCCTCCCGTAGGATTGGTGGGAGCAATTTCGAAAATCTTATATTTCAGATTGGCAAGACTGTGTTTACATTCCGTACAATATCTAGAAACCACATGTTTGATTTGATATCTTTTATTAATCCCTGTGGGGAAATTGTCTTTTTGCATGACCTTTGAAGGTCAGAGTGTAGGGTCAGCCATTGTACAGCGACCCTAGAGCAATTTTCAGGTTAAGGACCTTGCTCAAAGACCCAGTGGAGTAGGATTTCTTCTACCAGTGGCAGGATTTGAACTGGCAACCTTCCAGATAGCAGCACAGATCTTTAGTTTCAGACTCACCACTCCGCCTGAGCCGCCACTTAGTTTTTACAATCTGTGCATTAACCTTGTGGATTGTCTTACCTACATAAACTAGAAGACGAGAGGATGACAATAAATAGATCACACCCGATGAATTACAATCTGATCAATGAATACTAGGTATAGTGCATTTGGGAGTAGCAATTAAATTGCCTATAAGTACTTTAGTGCAACGGGTACAATTCATACATGGAAAGTGTCCATTCTTAAGAAACAGATAGTTCTTTTGGGATTAATTAAGTGTGGTATGTACGGTACTAACTTCAGTGTCACAGACCTTATAGAGAGAGAAAGAGACCCCATGACAAATCAACTCAGGATCCCCAGATTAGGACTTGAGTGCAGCCATACAATGGGTGACACCACAGCACCACACTAGTTCAGATGGAATGGAACAGTGTGAGGTTTTTTTATGGTGGCTGAAGTGCCAATTCTGCCACCAACCCCCAGGTTTTTCCCTGTAAGTTGGAGGGCCTACCTGCAGGGCTGGTTGCAGATTAACGTCATACTCAGGACGAAGCAATTGCAGGTTAAACACTGGCAGATTCTTAAAGGAGGTCTCTCAAGATTGATCTCTGTATCTCATTTGCACATTTGGAAAAGGTTAAATTACAGGTTGAGCGCCGGTTCAGGGATATGCACAATGGGGTGGCTGCAAGGGCTCAAGCCCCCCCCCTTTCTCCAAATTGGCCTAAGTGCTCTTTTCTTCAGTAATGACATACTGTAAGCAGAAGTGCACACCTTCTTATCATTATAAGAAGGAAAGCAACGATAAACGATTGTTAAATCTAGAAAAACTACAGTTTAAAATGTCATGAGAAAATAAAATATGGCCTATGATAATTATAGCTATTAACTACACAAAACAAAATCTATAATTAATATTTCTGTACTGGCTGTGCTGTTCCATCATGACATGGAAGGTAGCTGAAATTTCTTTTTGTACAAGCCACTCATATTCAGTTTGATTATAAGGCCAGCCACTTCCTGCTATTAGAGAATTATCAAACAACTGTTTTTCAAAGTGCAAATTTTCTGCCTATCAGTTCAATTGCATTACAAAAGAGTTTCCCACGAGTGTTTCAACTGTTTTGCTGAGGATGTGGGTAGAAGTATCGCCATACATCCAGCGGTATATTCTGTAGGTGGCATGAAAAAATCACTTGAAAATTTAACATATGGACAAGCTAATAGAACAAAATCTGAGATGCAAAGGTTTAAAAATTTTGTGATAGGTTGCAAAAGGGAGTCCATTGCAGACATAATGGTCCTTACTAGTGGGATTTGAAGATCTCTGTAAATCTTATAAAGTCGATTAACATTAAATGTCTATGCATGCTTGTTGTAAAGATAAATAAGCCATTTTTCTGGCCTGTAGGGGGTGCTCCAGGTCCCCAAACACCTGACACAGGCAGAGACAGGCTCAAGTGTAGCAACACAAAGGTTTTTCTTTTTGTGGGAAACTCTTCCCTAAGCGTTTACCACCTGCACATCACTGTACAAAGTGCCAAAGCACAACATAACTCTTTTGCTTCTTTTTTGTCTTTCTGCCACCTGCTTCCTCCAGCAAGCTTTGTCACTCTTCCTCTCAACTCAGGCTCCTGGGGCCTCATGTATAACGCCGTGCGTAGAATTTGAACTATAACATGGCGTAAGCACAAAAGCCGAAATGTGCTTATGCACAGAAAAATCCAGATGCAGGAATCTGTGCGTACTCCAACTTCCATGTTTTTCCACTACATAAATCCCAGTCAGCGTGAAAACTAATGCTCGTGCAAGCGCCTTATGACCCGCCCCAACTCCTCCCAGAATTACGCCTCTTTGAATATGCAAATCAATGTAAATCGCCCTTAAGCTCAGCCTTCTGTGAAAAAACAATGGGAAAAGCACGGGGTAAAATATAAGAATTTCAGCGAATACCAAGTGGAGGCAAAGGAAAAACATAATATTTGTTTAATTAAACCGTGGTATAATCAACAAAAGGAAGTTGATCGAGTGACATAGCGTGTTGGAGAAACTTGAAAGCTCAGATATCAAAGTCACCGTGAAAAGGCGAGTCGTAGCCCAACGTCTGAGTGTCATATGAAAGCTTATTAGGGTACAGACAAAAAAAAAAAATAGGCACACAGTGGGAAAAAAGCACAAAATGTCAACTTCAATCTCGAAATTTCCACTTTAATCACATAGTTTATTTTGTCATTAAAGTAGAACATCATAAATGTCATCTTAAAATCGTTTAATTAACCATTTTCTCAAATCACATCGTAATTAAAGTAGCACGTTAAATGCTTTGTTTTGTATGTGATCTTCTATGTGCTCTATAGGTGTGTGAATCACTACTTGCTTCTTAAGCCGGCTCTCTTCCCCGACTGGACACAGAATCCATTATATTCGTGATATTATAGCTCTATGAATAGCTAAAATACTGAGATGTATACGTGATATCATTTTCATGATGATAGGAGTTAAAGCATTAAACATGGGTTTCATGGCGCAGTGATTGTGTGCGACCTTCGATGAAATTATTTATTGGCAGCAGTACTCATGGGTGGCTCTAGGCAGGGAAATAATCGGTGGCCCCTTCGCCCGCCAATGTCAATATGGTATCTTATGCACGGTGGATGGCCACGACCGTTGCGGACACTGCATAGACGCCCCGTGCTCATGACACAAGTGTTTAACTTTTGTCGAAATTTGCCGCTGCGTTTTTAGCTGTGTCATTATATTCTCTTTCTGTGTTATATATTCAATATATATTGGCGTGGCCTCCCCTGCAGTCCTTGCTTTTCCATCTCCAAGTAACCGATCGCCACACAATCAGCTCTGTAATAGATGTTAAGCCATCTGCAAGCTTAGAGTGCCGATTCTTCAAAACGTTTAAGGAACATTGAACTATCTTCATAGTACATGTTTAATTATTCTATCCTTCACGCCAGTCCCAGTGAAGAATATGGATTATTTAAATGAAGTTAAAGTTTTACCTGTATAATATAATAAACATATTTTGCTGCATTTCATCTTAAAAATGATATCGTCATCATATGTAAATACGCGCTTTATAAAGTGGCTCAGGTTGTGCAATGTTATAACTGTAGTGCAAGTTTACAGTGAGGTAATTGTACTTATAAGTACAAACAGTTCTACAAGGAGCACTTGATTGAGTGCGTTTATAGTTCTTGGCATGAAACTGTTTCTGAACCACGAGGTCTGTACAGGAAAGGCTTTGAAACATTTTGCCGTGGCAGAGACAGCGTGTGCTTGACACTGTATCCCGATAATTCTCTTTCCGATCAGCTGCTGTGATTCCCCACTCAGATATAGTTATATAAATACTCCGAGTTGTGCAGTGAGAGTAATATGGAAAAAGATGATCCGCTGTGACAGCCCTAACGGGATGAGCTGAAAGAAGAAGAAGAAGAAGAAGGTGCAGTGAGAGTAACAACGCTAAAGCAGTTATGGTATTTGGAATACTATGGCTATTGCCTGGACCATTATGTTGTTACAAGTTAATTACAATCCGATGCATTACACTAATAAACAATATGCGGTTAGTTTCAGTGTATTTATAAAGCAGCGTCAGGAAAATAAGGAGTAACCACACAGGAACAGTAGCATTGCTTTGACGCTGGGTGCTGCCAGTCTGCAAAACCAAGCGGAGAACTTGCATACGACAAGGTATGAGGTACCATGGAAAAGTGCGTGGCTTTACGCCAAGTGTAGGTTTTATACATCGCGATTTGAACGTGGAAAAGTTCTTACGCAACATTTCTGTGCGTACGCACCGTTTATACATGAGGCCCCTGGAGTGAAGTGAGACTGCTCCTCTTATGCTGCACCCGGGAGTACCTCCAGTGTGTTCCAGAAGCACTTCCTGGTAAAGTGGGAGCCCAACATAGTAGGGCTCACCAGTCCCTGCAGCACCCCCTGGTGGCACCCCTGGAATCCAGCTGGGTTGAGCCCACAAACTCCAAGCCCCAGTGTGCATTGTGGGAATATGGGATGCTGTAGCAACACAGAAGGGCTGCCACCTAGCGATCCAGGGGAGATAATGCTCTGTGCATGCTCTCTCCTCTGGTCCTTCAACTATGAAGGCGTCCTGGCTGGGTAAGGGTGCCAGCCGTCTGCTACACTTTTTATCATTGAGGCTCGAGCATGTCGCCTCATCTGTAGATCTCTCTAACAAGCTAGCAATCTGTGGAGTATTGCCATAATATCAGAACATGATGTATCCTTTCCGAAAGAATATTTTCATGTGTCGATTACTACGTCACCACTTTTTTGTCACACACGTCTTTGAGGATGTCAAGGAAACCGACACAAGGAGGGCATGAAAACTGTAAATGGAGACCTAGTGAGTGGGGAAAACCATGACACTCGGTCCCTGAGAAAACACTGTTAATCACTTGCCATTCAAGTGCACCGATTTCAGAAACATTAATTTTGTATGTTGCTTATAAAGAGAAAGCCTGCTATTTAAAAATGAGTAGAACTGAATGTGGCAGAACCTGGAGAAAATCAACAGTGAATATGCATACTTCACACTGACAGTGGCAAGACTGAAAACTGATCCCTGGTCCCTGGATAACCTAACGATTATAACCTAGGCCTATCATACTGTAAGTGAAATATCCATAAAATAAACGCTGAAAAAGACTAAAATTTACTGATAGCAAGCAATTCCTCCATTCCTTTCATTCAGGGTTGTGGAGAGACAGAGACTATCTTGGCAATATCAAGTACCGGGCAGGGACCAAAGCTTTTGAGCACACTGACTATCACCAGGCCAGTGAAGCAACATGCAAGTATTTGGAATTTGCATGGTAAACCCATGTAGGCCAAGATGAGATTTGAAGCACTAAATGTTTAGACGCTTTGAGACAGTAAGGCTAATTAGCTAAATATTTGTTTTGCAGCATCAGTACAATCAATAGACATTACAAATTACACAAATACTGAAAATGATAGAAGACTACACCGGTTAATACTGATTACCTTCATATGGTTCCCTTTCAAAAGAAAAGCAGTATTTTTTCAATAAAATTAATTGTTTTGAAGCAAAGGTGTTTCTCAGTTGTGCAATTTGCATATTGAATGAATGATTTACTTAATTATTCTAAAGAACACTCATTTATGGCACAAGTAATATATTTACTTTTGTACTGAGCGCCACCCCCTTGTCATGACTAAAGGCAGGAAAAAAAACCAAGATGACTACACAACTCATCGTCTGTTTCTTCGAGGTTTTATTTAGCTGCCAGCACAAGTACAAGTGGAGGTCAAAGCAACAGTTCAGGAGGAGAGTGGGTGAAGTTCCTGCATGGTGGGAGACAGGGGCAAAGAGGGATTTTTACTGATAAATAGGCAGCTAAAAATGACTGCCATTAGAAAATTGAAATAGAAAAAGGCACCAAATTCAACAGATGGAATAAACTAAAAGAAAGCAACGAAAATATAAAAGGTTGCAGCCAAAATGTAAAATCAATGAAAAATTAATTTAATGCCATAGTTTAGTTAGACAGCCATAGATTTAAATACAATTTCATAGACCTGAGGAGTTCGATAGATAGATAGATATTTGTCCAAAGGGGGGAATTTAGTTTTTTACAAATGTAAATGAACATTAAAACAAACAAAAACAACCCTCTCAAATACACACCAGATTTACTAAAAAGAAAGAAGACATGTGACTTGGCAGTGATTATCACAGTGAGACATTATGCTGTAGTATTTCCTGACACACTATTGCTGAATAATTTGTTGACTGATAAGTCCTCAGTGTTTGTGTGTCAGAGAGAGGGTCTGCAGCATTGTTCATAATGACACTCAGTTCTATTTTAATTCTCTCCTTTGATACCACCTCCAGGGGTCCAAAGTGCACCCTATAACAGATCTTGCCCTTTTAATTATTCTGTTGATTTGGTGGGCCTCTTTTTTGAAGTGATGTTACCAGCTCAGCACACCACAGCGTAGAAAATCACACTGGACATCACAGAGTTGTAGAAGATGTGTGAAGGATGTCACTACCCACATTAAAGGAATGTAGTCTCCTAAAAATGAGCCTGCTCTACTGTTTCCTTTATATGTTCCTTTGTGTTATGAGACCGGTCCAACTTGTTAATGACATGAACCCTCAAGTACTTGTAGGAGTGGACCGCCTCTGCATCTACTCCTTGAATAGTGACAGGACATATGGGCTCATTGGTGTGGCGAAAATGTACAGCCAGTTCCTTGGTTTTGCTGATATTTAGTTACAGACAATTTGTTCTGCACCAAGAAACACAGTTCTTCAGCTGACTCCTATGCTCTGTCTAATCCTCCATAAGTGCAGAATCATTAGAAAGTTCCTGCAAGTGACATGACCTGGTGTTATATTTATAGTCTGAGGTGTGCAAAGTATAGAGAAAATGATACAGGACTGTATCAGAAACACAGTCTTTGACTCTCACAAACTGGTCGGTCTGACAGGTAGTCCATTATTCGGGACACCATAAGCTCATCCATCTGCACTGAGTTTACCCCTCAACAGGGATAGCTGGGTGCTATTGAAGGTACTGGGGAAATCAAAAAACATAATCCTCACTGTGCTTCCAGCTTTGCCCTGATGTGGAGAAGAGAGATAATTCTATTCTCTACTCCAATTTTTGTCCAATAGACAAACTGTAGTGTTTTCAGGTGGTCTATCACAAGATGACCCAAACAGTCCTGAACCAGCCTCTCAAAGGTGTTCATGATGTGAGACGTAAGTGCCAGTCTTCTGTAGTCATTAGGTGAAAAGGCAATTACCTTCTTTGGAACAGAAACAATGCAGCATTTTCTCAAGCCTTAGGGACAGACTGAAAAGTGACAGAGGACACCACAAAGTTAGTCAACACAGGCCATAAGAACTTGAGGAGTAACTCTTTCTGGTGCCAAAACTTTTTTCTTTGTGAGACCACCTCAGTTGTCTCCTCACTTGCTCATCAATTATTAATTGATGGTCAGAAATGGACTCATCAAAGTCCATAATAGTTGAAGTGTTAGGAGTTGCTGATTTAGTAAGGATGGTATGGGAGAACTGGTCAGTGGAAGAAGGTGGTGGTGGAAGCAGGGAAAACCAGTTTGAAAAAACTGGTTCAGGACTTTAGTTTTGTCCACATTCCTTTCTAGAACCTGAGGCATGGATTACATGAGTCCCATTCATGGCTCCACTTGATGCTGCCGAGGCAGACTTGGGCTCTTCATAAAATGTACTAGCACAAAACATTTCAGAAAAAGAATGGCTAGATTTAAATAAGAAGGTTTGACTTGTACTTGCACTCAGTGCCTCATTATCCTTCATATTTTTACTTGTCAGTTAACAAGGTTCATTTAAAACTTTGAAGTTAGGGAGTCTGAGAATTCTCCATGCTAAAACAGATAGTAGCCGTTTGTTACATAATGGAAACCAAAGATTCAGATGGAAACTTTCAGTCACTTGTTCTGTGACTATTTTGCCTAACTACAGCAACTTGTATCATCCATGTGTACTGTTGTGTAGGATACAACATCTCTTAGAAGACTGGGTCTTGTTTTTCAATAGCAGATTTTTGTTTTTAGAAAGAGAACTAGAAGCTTGACATGCAACAAATGCCTCCAAAATAATTAACCTTTATTACTTTCTCTAATAAAAAAATCTATTTCAGCTTTTTACTTTTATGCTTCTTGGTAAGTTTTTCAAAATTTTGCAGTTGATATTTCTCATACATACTGGCAAAAAAGGAAAAAACATTTATTTTTTTGCTTTTAACAGAACATTTAAGGGAAAGGGGAAGCCAGTAAGTGCTCATTGGTTGTAAAATATAATCAAATTTTATAGGAATATTTTGAACCCTAATGGAACATGTTAAAGATGTACTATTTTTTCAATGTCATAAAGACAGCCACACACACACACACAATGTGACTAAGACATGTACATCATGGCAGACTTACAGCCCATTGATCTATAAATATTGTGTGAAATGACAAAACTCTTTTTGCTATAGTTGCAGTATTCTCAGCTTCACCTGGCCTCAATAAACAGTCGCCCCCTTTTTGGTGAGCTCTCTTCTTTAATGGCAAATTTGTGCTTTAAGTTGCCCGCACCTTTGTTTGCTACTGACACCTAAGTGCTTGCTCTACACGTAGCACATTCCATTTCCCACTCGCTGTATCAAAATCACAGCTACTCATTGTGTAACGCGTCTACGTTTACATTTTCATTGGGCATCTTTTGTCTTATGATCTGCTGCTCAATCCTTCTGGCTGTCAGCTAAGTCCGACTGCCCAGCATGCTTTTCTTTAAACAGACCCCACCACGTTTACAAACAATGTCTGCTCCACAATACACGCAGTATGAATTTACACTGTGCACAGGTTCGAAACTTCTACCCGTACTAAATGGAGCAAATGGAAATATGGAGCAATGTAATGTTTATCCAGTTTTGGACATGAACAAAACAAAATCTCTGACAATTTTAATAATTTAGTAAATCCTGGCCAGACCAATATTGTAGTCCTCAATAAGAGCAAATATCCAGGAAAAAAAAAAGATGCATGTAATGTAAAGCCAGGATTTACATTACAATGTTTATCATTTTATATTTCTTAAAGTAGAGAATAATTAAATAATAAAAAGAGTACAAAACAGTGCCAGGTGACAGAGCGGTTAGCATCTGTAGGAACGTGGGTTTGATTTCTGGCTTGGAGACTGAGGAGTTTGCATGTTGTTTGTATGTCTGAGCATTTTCTTTCTTTTTTGGATACCTTACATTTATTACATATTGTCATGCACATTTGTATCGAGGACAACTGAAGGGTAACTGCAATTTTACCACCAGTCTAGGGGCCTTTCTCACTTTCTCCCTCTGCAAACCAGTTGAGTGATGGATAGAACACCTCTGATGTCACTTCTATTGTCCATCCACCTGGATCAGCATCTTCCTGTCAGAAGGGCCCAAATCCAGAAGCTCCACCATCTTCGAACAGTTCTGCTTTGAACTAAATTCTGCAGAAATTACTTTGCAATAATTGTGTAGTTTTTTTTGTTCAATTTGTAGGAAATAGTTATACAGGGTAGGGCGGCACGGTGGTGCAGTGGTAGCACTGCTGCCTTGCAGTTAGGAGACCTGGGTTCGCTTCCCAGGTCCTCCCTGCATGGAGTTTGTATGTTCTCCCCGTGTCTGCATGGGTTTTCTCTGGGTACTCTGGTTTCCTCCCACAGTCCAGTGACATGCAGGTAAGGTGCATTGGCGATTCTAAATTGTGCTTGCTGTGCATGTGGGCCCTGCCTGGGGTTTGTTTCCTGCCTTGTGCCCTGTGTTGGCTGGAATGGGCTCCAGCAGACCCCCGTGACCCTGTAGTTAGGATATAGTGGGTTGGATAATGGATGGATAGTTATATAGAGTGACCAGGCTGTTACCCCAACTCTTTATTGTTGTCCTCTCTTTCTGTTACAACTACACTTGCTTTCTAAAATATAGGGTTCAGAAAATTAATGAAGATAAGAAAAATGGATGTACCCAAACAGGCCAATAAACATATTAGAAAACGTCTCATACATGATAAGATATTGTAGCAGTGCTACTGGAGATTAAAACTTCAACTCCCAGCAGTCCCTACAGTGTTTCTGATTGGTCGTCTGCTGAGGGTGCAGGGGTTGCTGGAGACAAGAAGGCCAGCACGACAGTTAAAAGGGAGTTACCTGTTTATTTGTCTTCCCATTTTGCTACCTGTGGATTTTTGTTTTGTCCTTGATCATCTTGTGTTTTGGGTGTATGGAATGTCTGGTGTCTTCCTGCTGCATGAGGACTGCTTGAGAATTTGTTGTCGTATTGCGAAGAAAGGAGCACTCCTGATCACATTCACACGTCAACATCTCATCAGGAAATACCGGTAGGACTAAACTTTACATTCATATACAGCGTGCTGATCTCTAGACTATCTACTATCATTTCATTTCATCAGTTGCAGTTTTCATGTACTGTGTGGTTTTTGTTAGTGGTTTATTATTGTCTAATTTGTGTTTTTGTACATCGCTGTAAAGGGAATTGGGGTGGGGTCGTTGTTTCATTTATTATTGATTAATACAGTTTTTAATTGTTGTTTTATTACCGGTTGCTTTCTTGTTTCTGTGAGGGAGTGTGTGTGAGTAACGCCAATGCTGGGTGCGTACCTGGAATCTCCAGCAAAAAAATAAATAAATCACTGTCTTATCGACTGTGTGAATCTTTGTGTCATCGGACCTCTACAATATTCTCGAGCCTCCATAATCAGGAACAGCAAAGAATAAATGGGTGATGCCTGACAATACCTCAAAAAACATTGGAAAAAGGTCCTTTTTTAATAAGATCTCCGTTATTGTGAAATTGATTAAGCGATGAAAAAGAATTATGGCATTGGCTGACTCCAATAAAATAGACATTAGAGAAAACAAATATGTAGTGTATATGCAATGTATAGAAAACATCACACATAGGTAATTTTTCATGGAAACTTTTTTCATGGAGCAAAAGTGACAATGTGTGTCAAGTGACAATATCCAAGCATATTGTTTATGAAGGGGGGGGTAACATAATCGGTGGACAACTCTAAACTGAGTTTGTTAATGATTAGGTTTCCTTGCAGCCAAAGTTGCTTCCCCACATTTTCCTACTTCTACAATTTTCCTCACTTCATTTATCTGTTATCCAGCAGATGTTATTTGAGTTAGGGACAGTAACACAGATATCTTTTTTCTTTTTCTGTCTGGGAGCCTTTCTTTTCTTAATCTGATTTCTTAGTCTTTTTGTACTGTCAGCAGTGAGGATCAATGGAACATCTGGCTCTCTTACTGATAAATGGATGGATATGGTACAGGTGGTCCAAGCACGGATACACCCAGGTCCTGGCTACATCCCTAATCTTTAGCTGTTCTGCTGTGCTATTTCCTCACTTGGTGGTCCTCATGAGCTGCTCTTCTATTCTTTTGTTGTCTCTTTTACTTTTTAATGTGTCAGGGTCGGGTTGGCTTGTGTTATGGGGTGAGAGGTGAGTACTGAGTGTGGGATTTTATTTTATAGTAACTCACACCACAATGGCTAACGTTCCCCTTTAAAGTATTTATTTTGTATTTAAATATAAATTTGATTACAAAAAAAAAAATATATATATATATATATAGCACTACTTTACAAATTGTCCCTTAATGAATGACAAATTAACTGTAACAGGTTTTATTTGTATTATAATATATTTGAATTTTCAAAGCACAATGTGATTAAAAAAATATAATACTTTCAAAAATGTATTACTTAGTAGTTGCAAATCAAACGGACATGAAATGCAACCAAATATTGTGTGCTTGAGGAAATAAAGTAAGGCATTATTGCTGCTGTGTCAACCATCAACAAAGCTACAAAGGGTCAGGTGTGCCTGCAAGACTGAAGTATGAAGTTTGACTATTGAGATTTGTAAGATTAAGAAAGAAATGTGAGGTTTCCTTTACAAATTGTTTTAGACCACTTGTTCATACGCAGCTACTGAGTAATACATTCTTGAAAGGTTTAGGTTCTTTTTGAATGTCCTTGTACTATTAAGTATACAAATACAAATGTCTAAGGAATGGAGAATCAATGTGCTCATACTGATGTTTACTGATAAATTAATTTTTGTGTAGATTTCTGGTGACGCCTAATTGATTTTAAATAATATCTACCAACTGTCATTCCTGTGACAACACAAACTTCAAATCTCCAGACAGATAACTTCATGTCTTAAGTCTGTCAATATCCCTGATTTCAAAGTGTGTCATTCTTTATTGCAACGCACCAGCAGTTGTGATTTTTTACAAAAGATGTTGCATTTTATTAACACTGGTCTGATTTTGTACTTGAGGCAGATTCATTATTGTGAATTTCCCCTTGGGATGAATAAAGTATCTATCTATCTATCTATCTATCTAACCATAATGAAAGAAGAATGTGTTTAACTATTCAGTACAATGATTCTGGCACCATCTATTGGGGAAATGGTACACTACAATGTAAATATGAAGGATGAGCAGTGTCCCTAAACCAGACTAACCTGCAAAAAAAAAAAAAAAATTCAAAAATTACTGTGGCAGCAATCAGAAAGAATAAAAATAACCAATCACACGTTGTCTCAACCTGCCTATTCCATTTAAAGGGTCTTGGTGTGTTGGAGCAAATCCCAGGAGCATCAAGTGCAAGTAGCTGAATCATGTTAAATATGACTGTTGTTCAATTTCTATTCACAATTAAAAGTTTTAGAGTATATATATATATATATATATATATATATATATATATATATATTTATATATACTGTATATATAAATATATATATATTAGAGTTTCAGTCTTTAAGCCTTTTTATTTAAAAAAATGTTTACATTTTTATCCTTTGTCTGCACTGTGCTTGGGAAACAGCTAATAAATTTCACTTTTTCTTTTTCAATAGAATAAAGTGGGAATCATATTGAATTTTATTTTAAGACAAAATTAACAGCTTTTCAAGAAATTTAAGAGTAAGCTATTCATATCTCAGTCTTGTAAAATGCCGAGTTATTAAGGAAAGCCACTGAAGTTTGTTGTGGTAAAATGAATTGGCATTAAGCCCATCTTAAATGAGCAATGCAATATAAGCTTCCAGAGTTAGAACATGCGAAACAAGAACCCAATTTAAACAATCTCATTTTATTTAAGAGTTTCTAAGGTGAAGTAGTTACAGACTGATTTTAAAAAAGGACAGAGTCCTGGCTTTGGGCAGGAAGAAATGGGGAAGGCTAAGGGTGAAGCACAGTCATTAATGGCATCTTTATTGTTTCCGACAGAGTGGAGGAGGAATATTCGGGGGAACTCTAAAGGCACTTCTTCTCAGCACGGTGCAGCACTGCCCCTTCTGCCCAGGTCACTACATAACCAGTGTATACACCAGAAGTCATCATTACTGATTGCCAGTAGGACAGATTGCCTCAGCCAATGACATATTTAAAGGACTATCCAGTCAGCCTTGTGGTGATGCTACCGTAACCCAGTTTTTTTTTTGTGTGTGTGTTTTTCTTTTTCTACTTTTCATCATTAAACAGAGTTCTGTTGGGTGATATTGTGTCTAAAGTTTAGGGCTCAGTGGTGCCACCTTGCCTCAGAATTTGTTCTATGGTTGTGTTTCTCAGAATGTTTAACAGAAGTATTAAACTCTATTTTCAGTAACCTTTTGATTTTGGGTGCTTTATGAAAGCAGCTGATGTGGGGTGAGAAAACCTTGAAGTGATGTCCAGTACCATGTGAACAGTTGCTTTTAAAGTCCCCAATTTGTGTTTAAAGTATTTTTAAAAAAAATGTTCTTTTTAAATCAACAGTTTCAGCACTTTCCAAGATATCTTTGAAATTGTTCTTATTCGGTAATGTGACAATGGAACCTTTATATAATTCAAATGTTAACTAAGCTGTTTAAAAAGCTCAACTCACGCTGAATGTGAGCAAACCTATTGTCTCAGCCATTCTTCTTTCTTTCATTCCCCCATTTCTTAAGTTAAAAGTATCCTATCAGAACCTGCCATCTGTCTTGACTGGGGAATTTCATTGAGTATTGCAGCGACAGCATACAGATATTGAAGGAAGGTGAGACAATGACTAAACTTTGACACAGAATAAAAGTTGCAGAGGGAACAGTGCAAGACAGTTTATGCGATAATTAAAGGATATGTTGAATGTGCCAGTGAGGTCAGTGTCAAGAAGGAGAAAGATAAATCAAAAGGCGTCATTCAGAATACAACCCCAAATCAGAAAAAGTTGCGACGGTATGGAAATGCAAATAATGCAGTGATTCTTCAATTTACTTTGACTTTTATTTAATTGAACCCAAGATATTTCATGTTTTGTCTGGTCGACTTCATTTCATTTGTTAATATACATCCATTCCTGCATTTAAGGCCTGCAACAAATACAAACAATCACAGTGCTGTGGTGGGGCCAAACCTTGTAGTTGTAACGTCCCTTCTTGTACAATCGATTCTCCATGGCTTGTTACCCATTCTATAGTATGTGCTGTATAGTTCAGCATGTTCTTCAAAATGGGGCCTTCTTTTGACCATTCCCTTTGACTAAAGAGTGACCCCAGTTTTGCCTCTAATTTAAAGATGCCTGGTAACTCCTTCTGTTTGGCAATTAAGTGATGCTGAACAGCATGCAATTTAAAAGCAAATCATACATCTTTTTACCACTTTTGAATGGGACTTTAAGATCTTTTTTCATTTTTCTGTTGTTTGCAAAATACTATGTATAAACCACCTACTGATTCAATGACAAGTGTTGTGCCCTCTCCATTGAAATTGCTTGTCTGTTTTACTCATCTAAAAGCTTCTAATAAACTTTTTCAGACCATTTCTCCTGCTCCCAATACTGTTTGCTCCCTAGGGTTTGTTTCCTGCCTTGCGCCCTGTGTTGGCTGCGATTGGCTCCAGCAGACCCCCATGACCCTGTAGTTAGGATATAGTGGGTTGGATAATGGATGGATGGATGGATAATTATATAGAGTGACCAGGCTGTTACCCCAACTCTTTATTGTTGTCCTCTGTTTCTGTTACAACTACACTTGCTTTCTAATAATGATAATGGATGGATGGAAGTTCTTAGTAGGTTGGTTCTGTAGGTCAACTATCCAGAAACTCTCTTTGTATACCTCAGAAAGGTGTAACTGGAGAAGTCTACCACTTGGGGTTCCTTGTGCTCCTAGGAGCAGTTGAAGTGAGCTGGGAAAAAAAGTAAAGTTGATAAATTAAAATGGGAGGAGAAAAATGATGTGAAGCAGAGAGTAATCCCTTGGTGAGATATGTTATTACAATTTAAAAGAGAGGAGATATTAGGAGAAGAGCTAGACGGAATTGTTAATTGTAACAGATACTTAGTTTTTTTAAAACTGTCCCAGATCTCAAGGTCTGTGACTGTGTCTGACTTTGTCTTTTATAACCCACCCCAGAGGTTTATTTTCTCCAGAAATGCTACTGCCTGAATTTTTTGTTTTCCTCTCCTCCTCTATCAAATGCCCATATTTCAAAACTATCCTCACCCTCATAATCATATGCAAACAATAACCAAAGACTTACAACATATGTGAAATGTAACAAATAAGCAAATAACGAAGAGCAAAACAAACAGGTGGGAGAGGATAAAATACAACACCTGGTGATCTAGAGTGATAAAGCATTCACCATAAATCTCCAGCGCCCTACCTCCCCAAAACCATTCAACGAGTTAACATTGCAAAAGACCCTAACCCAGGAAAAAAAAAAACTGACCTGAAAGTTTTTGAAAGTGATATTTTGTACCTGTCAAGCCGTCTTCAGAACAAGTTCCCCTGACAGCACCCATCTTAAGCACCATGATTCTTAATTTGTCTCTTTGGGCCCTGTCCTCCTGATTGACAATCTTAATTGTTAAGTCGGTAATCCATTTACAGAGCACGTTCATCTCCAATTGGACTGCAGAGCTTGGGTTATTGCTATTTCATTTTGACTGCTTATCTTTAATAGCAGTTAATTCTGTACTTTTCATTAAATTCTAGTATTAAAATATGTTGTCGCTGGATTTCTACAGTGGAAGCAGCAGCTTCTTTGGCAAGTTAAACTCAGAGGAGCAGGTCCTCTAGTTTGATGAAGCAATGTTTTCTTGGGGGCTGTACTGTATATAAAAAAATTTTGTCATGAATTATTTTAATTTAATCTGAGTCAAAGAGGCAAATAATATGCTCATTTTAGGATAGTAAGACGAAGTGAGAACTTTAACCATTGTAAATGTGAGAAAAAGACAGCTAAGTGAGAGTTGAGATCCAGCAGGATGCCCTGTTTAATTTTGGTGTCCTTAGGACAAGAATAAAGCACAATCATGTGTAGATAACAATTATTTTGTGGTTGCTTTGGAATAGCCTCCAGAACCTTGAAGCTCAGTGTTTCTCCAAAGCTGGTCCACAAGATGGTCGTGACTCCTGATTTTATTTTGCTTGGCCTACAGGGAAGTGATGTCAGTGGTCCTAGAGGGTTTTTTTCCTCTAAAGATACAGACAGTTTAAAGGTTAGTGGCGGAGTCATACTTAATTTCCTCCCCATATTTGTCCAGCGCAGACCTGTAAAACACTCCCTATGCCCATGTGTCTGAAACCAGCCATCACTGAGAAGCACCATGTGACAACAATTCAACTTTAAAAAGAAACTTCTACAAAAAATAAGGACAGTTTCATGATTATAGTTTCTCTGACTTCAGATTTTGCTTTCACCTCAGTACAGTTGAAAACTTGACTGCCTGACACTTGCCTTTATTATTCAGTTTTGATTCAGTCTCATATCACGTTTACCTCTTGGGTTTTCACCAAATGTAATCATATGCTATTTAAATGACAGGCATGCTCAGTGGACTAAAGTGGGCTATAAAGAGTTCTGTCTCCATAATATAGTTACACTTCCAAGAAAAGCAGGAGATTGGGACATCTTAGATTAAAAACAGTTGTAACCTGATTTTAGAATTTGAATGCATCATTAGCTTCCAAAGTTCAGCCAAGTTTGCTTTGGAAGTATTTGAGAGAGGGAGGGAGAAAGAATTATACAATAGAAATAGTAAAACAGCCAATGTTTTAAAAAAACAGAGATTTTCAAACTGGAGGCTCTTGGAGGTACTATCCAGTCACCAGCGTGAAGTTCTCCTATGTAGTGTATGGCCCTCGTCAGATGGTTTCCCTTTCCTGTGCCTTTTTAATGCTCTTTTTGTCCATGGTTAATACATTGCAGCCAGACAACCTGCTGCACACAATGGAAACAAAATGTCTTTTTAGGTAATAAACACACATTTAATATGTTCTTCTTTTCAAATAGAAATTGATTTTATGCTTCAATAAATAGCTTGATGTAACATAAAGAGTTTTCTTTTTCTGCACAAGTCATTAATATGTACATTATATGCTAAAGTCATAAATGTCAGTATTCTTCTAAGTGCAGCATTACACTGTGGTATATTACATTTAATCATCAGCATTTTGATTGATCAATAAAAGGAGTCACATTTGAAAAAAAAGTATCAATATTTTTAATGGCATCCTTGTTAACGCAAGGAAAAAAAAAAATTCTCAAATGATGATATTGAACCTAATTCTTGTACCCTTAGCTGTTGTACTGAGACTTTCCCTTAATTAAGTTATGTTAATTTTGTGGAAATGCCAAACTGATCATTTCAAATATGTCATTCATAAAATCCCACTCACCTTATTTTTTTTTTCCATTTCAGTTGTCATGTTCTACTGTTAGTTATAAATTCCATTGCAAGTTTCTGACCAAATTACCACTGAAGCCTTCCTCAGTGACAGTACCCCTACTGACCATAGAGCGCTGAGGTTTTAACTGGTCTGTAGACACGAGATGGGTTTTAAGATGAAGTTACCTGAGCAGGCTGTTTGTTGAGCTAAAAGGTGACTTTAAAGGGAGTGTTAAGTGGAGACATTAATTGTATCGTCTGGCTGCATATCAGTAGATGGATCAATGTTAGTCACTTATTCAGTAGACTGTCTAATCTTATATTTAATCCTGCCATGTCAGATTACATTTATCATTCCCCTCAAATGTAGTTATTGTGGTTACTCTACTTTTTTGCAGAAGAAAACAAGAGTAATGCTCTTTTGCATTTCCCTTTTTTAAAACACACCTTTTTACAACATAAAGAAAACTGTGGTCTTTTTTTTTTTAAACTTTGCACGTTTTTATTTGAAACTACTTCACAGCTTGGTCTTCTGACATATCTGAAAAGACAAAAAAAAAAAAGTACACACTTCAGGCCTTGTGGTTAAATATGTGAGCATTTCCTTAATTGAGTTCAAAACTGCAAAGCCACCTGCCAAACACAGGTTGTATTTATGGTGTACCAGCTGCAGACGTGCCCTCGACTCACTAAAGTAACAGACTGATAGGTTTATATTGTCAATGCTGATGCAGGCCTATTTGATCTGTTTTTCCTAGATATTTTATTGGTTCACTAATAAATAATTGATTCAATTAGCATGTCACCTAGATGTACTCTCTACATATCTATAGTGATTTAATTAAAAAAAAAAATTTGGTGACATTATATTGCAGTCATTACATAAGTGGAGCTGTAGGTCTGAAGCAAAGCAGTTCAGATTTAGCAAACAAATGATAATCTGCTACCACTTGAAACTAAGCTGGTCAGATGACTTCCGTTATTATTTTAAGGGTATGGTGATGAATACAAAAAAGCTGCTGTGGTTGCATACTAATCGAATGTAAATATATTGCGAATGTGTATATTTCCTTATTTTAGAACCCTGACTTTGGCCATATATATATATATTCATGGTGAGTGTGTACACCTGATGAGCCCAGAATTAGGGTGAAACACGTGTTGCGTACTCTTTGCATTATTTGACAGTAAAAATTTATGTATATATATATATATATATATACAGTACAGGCCAAAAGTTTGGATACACCTCCTCATTCAATGTGTTTTCTGTATATATATATATACAGTGGAACCTCAGTTCACGAACGTCTCGGTACACGTACAACTCGGTTTACGACCAAAAAGTTCGCCAAACTTTTGCCTCGGTTCACGACCACACACTCGGTATACGAACAAGCCAGTTTCCCTTTCGGTTTGTACATGTTCAGTCTCTCCCTGTGCAGCGAGCAAGAGAGAGAGCGCGAGAGCGCACACACACACAGGCAGTGCACGAGATAGCGCCAGACACACACACACACACACACACACAGAGGCAGCGCGCAGACACACACACACACACACAGGAAGCTCGAGAGAGGCACGCACGCGCGCACATACACAGAGGCAGCGCATGAGAGAGCGCCAGACACACACACACAGAGGCAGCGCGCAGACGCACAGGCAGCGCAAGAGAGAGCTGGACGCATTAAGGCAGTTAAAGAATGCACTGGCTTTATTTTGTTTTCACTTCTGTTTCCAGCGATTGGTTCGTAGCTTGCATTGTTGCAATATTATTTTTCTTGGTGGTTTATTAAATTACGGATTTTTTCAAATGTTCATTTTTTCCCTGTGCTTAAAACTTATTAAAAAAAGTGCTTTTAGCCAGTGGTTGGTAGCCTATAGCGTGAACTATTGTAGTGTTAGTTTTCTCTGTTGTTCAAGGTTTTCTCAGTGTTATTCATTTAATTTACTATTACGCTGTGCATTCTATGGTTTAATTATTAGATATTATTATTATTATAATATTAACTATATTTGTGCTAAAAGCTTAAAAAAAATATATATTTACATACAGTTCGTATGGTCTGGAATGGATTAATTGTATTTACATACAATCCTATGGGGGAAATTGCTTCGGTTCACGATCAAATCGGTTTACGACCAGAGTTTTGGAACGAATTATGGTCGTGAACCGAGGTTCTAGTGTATATATATATATATATATATATATATATATATACTGTGGGTACCCCCCTTTTGCTTCACTTGCCAGCCACTTTGCATCTCTGTCGCACACTCCTCCAAAACCCCCTCCTCAACGGTGATACAATGGGAAACAAATACATTTTTTTTATCTCCTCTTTGCTCGATCACCTGCTGGCTTGCTTCTGCTGCTGTACTGAGTGATCTGCATCTTCCATGGTGCTTCGAACATTTAAAAGCCCGTACAGCAGCTGTCCTACTCATTTTATTTCTGGCCCCAGGTGTGGTTAAATCTTTTGGCACAAAGTCCCATCTCGCGGGATGTGAGTTCTTGATATTTTTTAGTTTATAATTTAAAAACGGAATAAGAATCTGAAAATCTAACAACATCAGATTAAAGTTTGATAAATTCTGAAACGAATGATACCAAACATATATATGTAGGTTTTAAAATAAGCCAGACTTAAAGTGTGACAAAAAAATAACACAAAAAGAAGTCACATAAAATCATTGCACAAAATTGTTGCATTTTAGATGTACAGAGTAGATATATGTAAATAATTTAATAAAACTTTCTGACCTAAATTTCCCTGTTTTTCAGTCACAGAAACTTGTTGGTAAGAGAGTAAGTTATGAATATTTTTTATTGTAGCTTTTGTTCCTTTGAAATGTAGTGAATTAAAGTCCGAAACAAATAAAATACTCAAGTAAAGATACAGATCGCCTACATGGAAATTCTACTTAAAAACAGTAACAAAGTTATTTCACTTTGTTACTTCCTATCTCTGATCCATTGCAACATTAACAAATGCTTTATCTTTATTCTTTTCACATTTTTCTTCTTCAAGTTTCTTCTTTTGATATTTTTCAGGACCAGAGGCAGAAACCTTTTTGATGCCATCTTAGATATCAATGTGGCTTTGGCTACTGTTATTTTCCACCTAACATGATATGGAGCTATCAGATCATCATCCCATCATACCTGTTGGTAGATGTCACTCATTGCGCGACACAACAGCCTAGTGATAATTATTGATTTTGGGTTGATTGTCCCATAAACACAAGCCAAAGCTTCCCTATCATTGAAGTTTAGTTTTGATTATATCCCACATTTAATTTTTTAGCAATGCTTGATTAAACACATGATGGGGCTTAACTGGCTATGCACAGACAAGTAATGTCCTGCATTATGTGTGGAATGTTTTTATCCCTGCTGCACTGCTCCTCAACTGTTTCTACACTTAAAAGCTTGTCTCAGTTTGTTAAACAGAAACTTCCAGATTTTCCTCATCCATGTTGGAAAAAATATTGCTCAATCTCAAGGACTTAGGCTCCATCTCTACAATATATAAAATCATTTTACAATCCCTCCCTTTCAAAGATCCAAGAGGACACTGGGAAAAAGATCTCTCAATTAATATATATATATATAAAGGAGTGGAAAGTAGCAATGCAGAGAATTCACTCGAGCTCCATATGTGCAAAGCATACAATTATACAACTCAAAATTATATATCGAGCACATCTGTCTCGACTCAAACTCTCCAAAATGTTTCCAGGGCATGATCCAACCTACGAAAGCTGCAACCAAGTCCCAGCCTCACTGGGTTACATGTTCTGGGCCTGCACCAAATTAACATTATTCTGGACAAAAATTTTTAATTACCTCTCAGACAGCCTTAAACTTACAATCCCTTCTAACCCATTAACAGCTGTGTTTGGGGTTCTTCCAGAGGGGCTTAAAGTGGAGAAAGACAAACAAATTGTGATTGCATTCACTACACTTTTGGCACGCAGACTTATTCTGATAAACTGGAAGAACCCAAACTCTCCTCTTTTAAGTCAGTGGGAAACCGATGTGTTATATTATTTGAAATTGGAAAAAATCAAATACTCAAGAGGATCCATACAGACTTTTTCAAAACATGGCAGGATCTAATCAGTAATATTTTAAAATAAGTTCATGAAATACGGAGAATTTATTAATTTAGGTATGTTTAAAAGCCATAAAATTTTTACGCCGTTTGGCTTGCTCTCTCTCTCAAGGGTGGGGATCGATCTGTTCTTAATTCAATTTTTCTTTTTGTAAAAACTTGATTGCTTTGTATGGATTGTAATTAAATTAATAATAATAAAAAAAAGCTTGTCTCAGTATCTGTTCAAAATTTGCCCTACCCAAGTTAACTGTTTTTTTTAACAGATTTTGCATCAATGCTCTTCCAAAGCACTGAGAATTGTATTATATTATGATGACTTGACCCTAATGGTTTGATCACCTCTACCCCTTTAATTCTATCCTGATTATTACAAAACACTAAATCTAGACAGGCTTCACACTGTGTTGGTGCTTTAACATGCTGTGTTAAAAAACAGTCACTGATTACTTCTAAAAACTCCTGCTGTTGTTTTCTGATATTTGCAAGGTTAGCCCAGTTAGTATTTGGGTAGTTAAAGCCCCCCATGACTATAGTATCCCACTATAAACCTGCCTTTTTACTATTAATAAAAAAATGTACATTGAAATTACTGTCTACATTGGGGAGTCCATAACACACGGTTAAAATAAGGCCTCTTTCGCAAATGTTTTCCAGACAAAGCCAGATGTCCTCATTAAGATGGGGCTCATCATCAAATTGAAGAAAACTTGCTTTTAAATGAATGACTGCTTTACATGAATGTCAATACCCCCCACCCCCCTTTCTGCTGTCGTGTCTATTCTTCCTAAAAATGCCTATTTTATACTCATCTCCATCTTTTTTATTTAGCCAGGCTCCCATCATTGCTGTAATATCATAATTATTTAATATCATGATTAAGGCAAGCTCTTTTTAATTTGTCATTTTATTTCTGTATTAAAGCATATGCCTCCCCAACACATTGGTTTCCCTCTGGTTTAAATGTAATCTGTCATGGCAGAATGGGCCCCATTTGTTTCAAAAAGAGTCCCAATGCTCCATAAACCTATACCCTTCGCTATTTAAGTATCATGTTAAGCCTTCTGATCTCCTCAGTCTTACCTGGACTGGCGAGTGGCATAGCCAGACTGCTTCTCAGCCTGGCACCTAACTCTTTAAATGTATATTGCGGAACTGACAGACTACCCTTACGTATGTTATTTATTAAAACTTGATCAATGACCACTGGATAACCCCAAACCCCCGTTCCGGCTAAGAGATTATCAATCCTTCCAGGCAAGTCTCCCACCTGTGCACCTGAAGGCAACACACTGTGCAAGACTCTCTGTCTCTGGTTTAGACCTAAGCTTTAGTCCCCCAAATGGTTGAGGTTCTACTAACATTAGGAGGATTGAAGTGCAGGTTTGCTGCAGAGAAAGCAAACCTTACGTTTGTGCTCAAAAAGAGCAACATAAAATTCTCTATAAATCAAATATTTACTACAAGATTATCAAAGATACAAAGGAAAGCTGAAAAGAGCAAAATAGATGTACTATGAAGCCCAAATCACAGTCTAGTAATCCGAATTCTTAGGATAAATTAAAAATAATCAAAAAACAGAAAACCCAATACCACAATAACTTCAACAAACACAACTGATTCCCACTCCTGAACTGTTTTATCAGTATAAATAGCCTGTGGGAGGGCCCAGGAGTGGTGATGCAATGGTGGCCCCGCCTCCTTGAGCTCCAGCCGCAACAAAAAAGCCTCTGCAAAAGTATTAGCTCAACTCTGATTTACACCTGTTATTAGAAGAAACACAAAGCTGAATAACGTGTTGGTATGAGTCCCTGTTTACCCATTCACTTAGGGGGGAGTGGTGGTGGTGGTTGCATTGTTTGTCTATGACCAATGTAATATTGTTTGTCAAAGTATGACAAAGAGGCCACATGACATGTCTAATCATCCACCTATATGATGATGATGACAGGAGTATCCAGGTATTCTCATTTTGAATCCAAAAAAAAAACTTGTTTTAGCAGTGTTTTTTTGTAAGAAACCCAAGATAATATTAGAATTCTATGGTTGGTCATGAACGCCTTTAGTAGACATTTTTTTTGTTTTGATAAATCTCTTCTATTATTAGCCCAGTGGTTCTTAAACTGTGGGACAGGCCCCCCAAGGGGGGGGCACGAAGATGTGAAAAAAAGAAAACAAGAATAGAAAATATGAAAAATACATCTATTGAAACCAAAACAAATTAACTTAAACTATATTCTTGATACTAGAAAAATAAATATAGAGTTAGATAAATGTCAATAAAAGTTAAGTAGGTATAATAAAATATGCATCTATGATATATCATTAATTAAAAAAGAACAAATTGGTATTAGTGGGCTCCTTTCAAAAAAATGTTAGGGGGGGCGCGATTAAAACTGTTATGAAAACTTGGGTCACAAATACATAAAGGTTGTTTTCCCCATCAACCCCAGCGGCAACACACAAAGCTGCCCAATCCTGGTGCTCCTGGGATTTGCAGTCCATTTGAGTAGTGCCTCTACACCATGTGTGCTAAGAGCAATGCAACATATGACACCATCACGCTACCATTATAAAATATCGAAGCAGAATCAGTGTTAGTTTAAATGAAAGAACTTCAAGAATCATTCAGTGAAAGGCTCCACGAAAAGATCTGCATTATTTATTTTGTTGTTTATAATTGTATTTAATTCACATCTGTTTTCATCTAGCCTCTATCTTATATAGTAAGTGTGGGGATCTTTGCCTTCACTTGAAGCAATTATAGTTTTGCTTTATTTATTTTTAAAGGGAATTGGGGTTGTTTTGTTTCTAATATATTGTAACAGCACTGAGAAGTTGCATCAGCCAGGTATGGTGCTGGCATTCTATCATGCAAATGAGCAGCTTCAGTAGCAGCTGCACTGGAGCCTATAAAAGCAGCAAGCCCGCAAAGTTGCAAAAGAATTCCAATGAATGTGGAAACAATGAGCGGCCCTTTTCAGAACAGTGAGCTACATAAAAGAGCAAGCTAAAGTATAAGAATCCATATCAACACTCAGTACCAGTGAACACCACAACAGTCCAATAATATATTGGTGTCAGAAGTGGGACAAAGACATACCTTCCAATTTAGCAAATCATCAAGTGCCGCAGGAACCTAAAATGAACTTCCTGTGGTCTGCTGAGTGCTGGGATCTGGAATGCTGTTTGCAGCATGAGCACAGGAAGACAGCTGAGAAACTTCTACCTCTGTAGTTTCCCCATCCCTTCTTCATCTGCTATGGTCAATGCAGTGTATAAAATCTGTACATTTTGGTTTCCATTATATTTTGTTCGCGACAAGACAACAGATGAATTAAGACAAATCAAAGCAGGTTTTCTTCCTTTACACCTTTACTTTTATAACAGTTGTTCACAGCTTAGTGTGAATTTGATATTACAGCCTTGGAAAGGAAGCCTGAGCTGATACCTCAGGCTATTGATTACTTTATGGATGGACATCTGGGACAACAATTGGGTTTACGGCCTGGGAAAGGAAAACTGAGGCAATATCAAAGAACTTTACAACCTGGGGAATTAATTCATCAACCATTTTGACAGCCAGCCAATCAGGTGCATGTGTTATGAAACCAAGGCATGACATTTCATAATAAATATGCCTTGGTTTGAGACAGAAGAGAAGCAAAGAGAAGAAGGAGAAGAAGAAAGTACAGAAGGAGAAGAAGAGGAACAGACGAAGACGGCACTGGTCGTCAGAAAGGCATCATGAACATTGATTGCTAAATCAAACGCCTCCCTGGGACATTCATCCTTGTCATCTGTAACTTTTTCATAAGCTTTTCCTAAGGACTACTGTATATATATTAGGACTTTCCTATCAGTACCTATTTTCTATTATTCTTTGTTCTAGTGGTATTATTATTATTATTCTTGTAATAAATACCATGCTGCGTTTAACTTTCTATACTTTGTCTTAATGTCTAGAGTGATTGAATTAATAAGTTAGATTTCTTTGAGCACCTAGTGTAGCCAGATTTTTTTGCCATTATATCTGTGCTGTGGGGTTTTAAGGCTGAGAGTGAGGGCGTCACTTAATAGAAGGGACAGTACGAGAAGAAGAAGGTATTTTTGGCTGATAAATGGCCTATAGTCAAGAGTGCTGAGTCTTTGTATGTTTAAATGTATTCTTGTAGACCAAAAGTAATATTTAGGTCTGAGATATCACTAAAACATCGTATGTTGTTCGTGCCGATATTAAGTAAGTCTCTTGAAGTGCTGAGTGACAGGCTGTGTTATTCCTAATGCACTTGTGTGGTTTAAAGTGCTAAGGGTTAATCAGTGTGTGTGTGTGTCATTCATGGGGCACTGTTGTGGTTAGGGTCTGTGTGTATGCGTATAGCTATGTGTGTGTGTGTTCATTTTAAAGTGCAACAGTAGACCAACCTGATAACAAACTTAATAATAATAATAATACATTGTATTTATATAGCGCCTTTCCCATGCTCAAGGCACTTACAGAAAATAAGAGAAAACAGCAGGGTATACAGCATATAGCATTGTACAAACCAAATAAATAAATAAAGAATATTAAGACAGTAAGTTCAAAGAAAGCCTAACAGACAACAGAATTGATGGTCTAGCACACACACATACAGGTTACATGAGCATCTTGACAGAGAGGTAAACTGAGAGAAGGGGAATGAAGTCAAATAGAGCTAAAAGCCTTCCTGAACAGATGAGTTTTGAGTTGTTTTTTAAAAGAATTCATCGAGTCAGCTGATCTGATTAATTTCGGTAGGTCATTCCAGAGTCTGGGTGCTATACTGCTGAAGGCCCTGTCACCCATGGAGTGTAGATTAGTGTGGGGCACAACAAGATTGCCAGAATCAGAGGACCTTAGTGGGCGGGCAGGCACATAGTGATGGAGAAGGTCACTGATGTAGTTTGGTGCGAGGTTATTTAAGGCTTTGTAGGTTATTAGTAGGATTTTATATTCGATTCTGTAAGACACAGGGAGCCAATGAAGAGCAGGATGGGTGTGATGTGCTCGCTGCTGCTGGTTCGAGTCAGGACTCTTGCAGCCGAGTTTTGAATAAGCTGGAGCTGTGATATAAGATTAGAAGGGGCACACGCCAGCAGCGACTTACAATAATCTATGCGGGATGTGATAAAAGCATGGACAAGTTTCTCAGCATTAGAAAAGGAGAGGAAAGAACGAACACAGGATATGTTACGGAGGTGAAAGTAAGAAAGTTTCTTAATGTGATTTATGTGGGCGGAATAAGAGAGGGAGGAATCAAAAATGACACCAAGATTCTTTGCAGTAGAGGCAGGTCTGATGAGATCACCGCCAAGATGGACTGGGAAGGAGCTCATTTTATTAAGTTGAATTTTAGTCCCAATTTGCAGGAGTTCAGTTTTGTTGCAGTTCAATTTTAAAGAGTTCTGCTCCATCCAGGTTTTAATTTCACTAAGGCAGGTTGTGAGCTGAGAAAGCTCTGATGAAGTTCCACTTTTAACATTGAAGTAGAGTTGAGTATCATCTGCATAAAAATGATAGCCCAGTCCATAGCTACGAATAATATGGCCAAGGGGAAGCATATAAATACAGAAGAGAAGAGGGCCGAGGACAGAGCCCTGAGGAACTCCTTGTGTGACTGGCGCTGTGCTGGACCTGCTGTTGCCCAGACTAACAAACTCTTGTCTATCAGTCAGATAGGACTTGAACCACTGGAGGGCAGTGCCAGAGATACTTGTCAAGAACACTTACCCTTGAGGAAACAGGTAAAGGGCAAGTAGAGGGAAATACGATAATACATTTTGGCGCTGCGAGCAGGGTTAACGGAGTAATCATGTGCTGCATTTTTGTGTGTTTGGTTACATTTTTCAAATACAGGGATGGATCATCCACAGGTGGCAAATATGCTGTAATCGCATGCTGGCATACAGCCGGCACATGTCAGCGTGCATCAACAGTATTTCTAAAGTTTTTTAGGTGTACAGTAGAATCAGCTGTTACAGCTGTGTTTTCTCCGCTAAAAACAGAGGCAGCAACAGCCGCAATGTTAATGGAAGCGAAGAGTGAAGAATCACAGGCCGTTGTGCTTTCCTCGAGGATGGCGGAGTCAGGTGCAGCAGCTGCTTTAGTCAAAGATGCAGAGAAGCCATCTCTGCATAAAGCGGAGGCAAAGGCAGCTAAAATAGAAAACATACACTTGTCTGCTGGTCAGACAGGTTGTGTATTGTTAATGATTACAATGCAGTTAGATGAGGAGGCAAGAGAGATAAGAAATACCTGGCCAAAAAGTCACGAGCAGCTAGCAGTACACGTAGCAATGTATAAGGAGAATGCCATACAGATTAAGTAGCGACCGCTCAGTGTTAAAGCACGCGCTTTAATTACGGAATCTTTTGACTCTGAGAAACAGGAGAGAAATGCAGGAGAACTTAGTTTGTAGCAGATCACTGCACTCTCATATTTGCTTGCTGATAAGAGAGCTGCTTTTGTTGAAAGGCAAGGATGCACAGCTCTTAACGTTGCACACCGGAGCACAGTTTACAGCAGAGCAGATTGCAGCTGAGGCGAGCGGCTTGCAGCAGCAGAGAACAGCAGGGGAGGAGCAGTTTTCAGGTCTCAGCAAGGGGTGGAAAGAAAACCCCTGAGGCCAGCTTTTGAAAGGTGGTCCCCTGCAACTGAAATAAGCGGAGTGATAGTGTAGAACTGCACAAACTGACAGTTGTTTTAAGGAAAAAGCACGTTTTTAACTTTGATTTACATTTAAAACTGAAGTAGCATTGATCCTGATAACTTTAAAGGTGAACAGCTGTTACAGGCTATAGGGCACTGAAACATCCAGCAACAGTAGTAGAAATGAAGCTGGTTATTGGGAGCACTCCTTTCAAAGCCCCTGTGTTGATTAGTGCTGCAGAGAAGACAAAATTTACTGTATATTGGAGAGGCAGTGCACAAGGAAAGCTGCTATAATGTGAGGGTTACTTGTATGTGGTAATGAAGGAAAGTGTAAGTGACAATATGGTGTGCATTTGTTTAGTGATGGTCAAATGCAACAATTGGTATGAAAAATGGCATGTGGCAGTATAAAAACAGCCAATGCCAAACTGTAAGTGAAAGAAAGGGAAAAGAGTGTTTTCTTCCATTTATTCTCTGCTGCACTGCATTCTCTGTATAATTCTGATGTTTATACAGTATAAAAATAGGCTACACCAATAGTTAATATATAACTTTTAGTAAAAGTAACCAGTGCTAAGATAAAATTTGATTTAGACATTGAATGTGGAGCAACTGGTGGATTGTATAGCCATTGCAGACTGCAGGGCATGAGTTGAATAATGGGTCTGAAAACTAAATGAATTAAAGAAAGAAATAGAGGAAATGAAAGCAAAGTACAGTGGAACCTCGGTTCACGGCCATAATTCGTTTCAAAACTCTGGTCGTAAACCGATTTGGTCGTGAACCGAAGTCATTTCCTCCATAAGATTTTATGTAAATTTTTAAGCACAAATATAGTTAATTACACCATAGAATGCACAGCGTAATAGTAAACTAAATGTAAAAACATTGAATAACACTGAGAAAACCTTGAACAACACAGAAAACTAACACTGCAAGAGTTTGCGCTATAGCGCTACGAACTGCTCGCTAAAAACACTTTTTTTAATGAGTTTTAAGCACAGGGAAAAAAATGAACATTTGAAAAATCCATAATTTAATAAACCACCAAGAAAAGTAACATTGCAACAATGCACGCTACAAACTGATCGCTGTAAACAGAAGTGAAGTGGAGGTTAAAATCCAACAGAAAAAAGTCTTCATTAAATACAACGAGGTTAAAACAATGCTCGGATCTGTCTCTTTAAAAGCCTGGTGCATTCTTTTTTTTTTTTTTTTTTTATTAATTTTATTACAATCCATACAAAGCAATCAAGTTTTTACAAAGAGAAAAATTAAGAACAGATCGATCCCCACCCCTGAGAGAGAGAGCAAGCCAAACGGCGTTAAATTTAAGGCTTGGAGACATACCTAAGTTAATAAATTCTCTGTGCCTTTTGAACTTATTTTAAAATATTACTGATTAGATCCTGCCATGTTTTGAAAAAAGTCTGTACGGATCCTCTGACTGAGTATTTGATTTTTTCCAACTTCAAATAATATAACACATCGGTTTCCCACTGACTTAAAAGAGGAGAGTTTGGGTTCTTCCAGTTTATGAGAATAAGTCTACGTGCCAAAAGTGTAGTGAATGCAATCACAATTTGTTTGTCTTCCTCCGCTTTAAACCCATCTGGAAGAACACCAAACACAGCTGTTAATGGGTTTGGAGGGATTGTAAGTCCAAGGCTATCTGAAAGGTAATTAAAAATGTTTGTCCAGAATAATGTTAATTTGGTGCAGGACCAGAACATGTGACCTAATGAGGCTGGGACTTGGTTACAACGTTCGCAGGTTGGATCATGCCCTGGGAACATTTTGGAGAGTTTTAGTCGAGACAGATGTGCTCGATATATAATTTTGAGTTGTATAATTGTATGCTTTGCGCATATGGAGCTCGAGTGAATTCTCTGCATTGCTACTTTCCACTCCTTTTCTGATATATTAATGGAAAGATCTTTTTCCCAGTGTCCTCTTGGATCTTTAAAAGGGAGGGATTGTAAAATGATTTTATATATTGTAGAGATGGAGTCTAAATCCTTGAGATTGAGCAATATTTTTTCCAGCATGGATGAGGGTGCAAGATGAGGAAAATCTGGAAGGTTTTGTTTAACAAAGTTTCTGATTTGAAGATAGTGAAAGAAATGTGTAGCTGGAATGTTAAATTTGGAATGTAATTGCTCATAGGATGCAAAGACGTTGTCTATATAAAGATCTCTAAGCAAGTTAATTCCAAATTTTTTCCAAATATTAAAAACTGCATATGTTTGTGAGGGTTGAAAGAGGTGGTTCTCTTGCAGGGGTGCCACAGATAGAAGCTTCTCCGTCTTAAAATACTTTCTACATTGGTTCCAGATTCTAAGTGAGTGGAGCACAATTGGGTTATTAGTGTATTGCCGATAACGTGTGTTTATTGGAGCACAGAGCAAGGAATACAAAGAAGTACTGCAGGAATTTAATTCTATTGCGGACCAAGCCTGTGTATATTCTTCTATTTGTGTCCAGGTTCTTATCGCCTGTATATTTGCTGCCCAGTAATAAAACTGGAAGTTAGGTAGAGCCATGCCGCCTTCTGCCTTTTGTCTCTGTAGGGTCGCTCTTTTGATGCGTGGATGTTTTGAATTCCAAATAAATGAGGTTATTGTCGAATCTAATTGCCTAAAAAATGATTTATTAATGTATATTGGGATGTTTTGAAATAAAAAAAGGAGCTTAGGAAGAATATTCATCTTAACAGTGTTAATTCTTCCAGCTAGTGTGAGATGAAGGGTTGACCATCTATGCAAGTCTTGTTTAATTTTTTCCATGCAAACGGCGAAATTTTGTTGATATAGAGCTTTATGTTTACTTGTGATGTTTACCCCTAGGTATTTAAACTGTTCTGCAATGATAAAAGGTAGGGTATCTAATCTAATATTATATGCTTGAGAGTTCACTGGAAAGAGTACACTTTTATTCAGATTAATTCTGAGACCAGAGATCTTTTGAAATTCTGTGAGTGCTGCTAAAACTGCAGGTACAGAATTTTCTGGGTCTGATATATACAGTACCATGTCATCTGCATATAATGAGATTTTCTGTTCCAGTCCTTCTCTGCTAATCCCCTTTATCTGATCAGTGTTTCGACAATGTATTGCCAGTGGTTCAATGGCAATCGCAAACAGCAGCGGTGACAAGGGGCATCCTTGTCTAGTGCCACGTTCTAGTTTAAAGTAGTCTGAGCAAATGTTGTTGATGCAAACTGAAGCTTCTGGGTTAGTATACAGTAATTTAATCCATGCACAGATGTTTGGGCCAAACCCAAACTTCTCCAATACAGTAAAAAGGTATTTCCATTCAATCATGTCAAATGCTTTTTCTGCATCTAATGATAATAATATTTCTGGGGTGTTTGATTTAGTTGGTGAGTATATTACATTAAACAGGCGTCGAAGATTGGAAGATAAGTGCCGGCCCCTAATAAATCCAGTTTGGTCTTGTGATATTACCGAGGGGAGCACTTTCTCCACCCTTCTGGCTAAGATTTTAGAGAGTATTTTAACGTCGTTATTCAGAAGTGAAATTGGTCTGTATGATGCACATTGTAATAAGTCCTTATTTTGTTTTGGAAAGACAGTGATTAGTGCTTGGCGAAAGGTTTGTGGAAGAGATTGGTTATCTCTGGCTTCTGTAAATGTTGCTAATAAGAGGGGGGCTAGCTGAGCGGAGAATTTCTTGTAAAATTCTGCAGGGTAACCATCAGGGCCTGCTGCTTTCCCGCCTTGGAGTGATTTTATAGCATCTAGTAATTCTGGTAGCATCAGAGGTTTATCAAGTTCATCCGCACTAAAAGCGTCTATTTGTGGTATCTGTAATGTATCCAGAAATGCATTAGATTGTGTATTGTCTTCCTTAAACTCAGTAGTATATAGGGATTTATAGTAGTCTCTGAAAGTGTGCATTATATTTTGGTGTTCGACGATTTTATCTCCGTTCGTACTAGTGATTACCGAGATTGCGTTTCGCACTTCTTGCTTGTGAATTTGTTGAGCTAAAAGCTTATTAGCTTTCTCCCCATGTTCATAGTAATGATGTCTGGATTTGTAAATTAGTTGTTCAGTTTCTTTAGTTGTCAAGAGGTTTAATTCCGAATGTAGAGCCTGCCTTCTCCTATGTAGAGTCTCGCTTGGTAGTCTGGCATGTTCTTCATCTATTTTAGTAATTTCGCTTTTTATATCTGCTACTTTCTTGGCCTCGGATTTATTTCTGTGGGAAAGATATGAGATAATCTGTCCTCTTAAGAAGGCCTTAAGAGTTTCCCAGAGTATCCCTGCAGAGATCTCGGGGGATGTATTTGTCTCTAGAAAGAATTTGATTTGTTTGGATATAAATTCAGTACAATTCTCATCAGCTAATAGAAGCGGGTTGAGGCGCCATCTGCGGGGTGAGTGCATGGGGCTTAGTAATTTTAGCTCCAAGATCATAGGTGCATGGTCAGAAATAACAATAGCATCGTATTTGCAAGATTTAATCTTAGGCAAGAAGTTATTGTCTATAAAGAAGTAATCGATCCTTGAGTAACAATGATGTACTGGTGAGTAGAAAGAATATGTTCTTGAATTTGGGTTTAAAAACCTCCAGGGGTCTGATAAGTTGTGATCAGTTATAAACTTTGTAATTATCTTTGCAGTGTTAGATGCCGTTCCCCCTGTGGAGGAGGTCCTATCTAAAAGTGGATTCATAACACAATTAAAATCCCCAGCCATTATAACTTTATAAGTGTTCAGATTGGGAATGGATGCCAACAAATTTTGTATAAATTCCTTATCATCAACATTAGGTGCATAAACATTTATCAAGATCATTTTACAGTTAGATAAGTCTCCCATAACCATTACATATCTCCCTTCAGGATCCAATACTACATCTGATGCTACAAATGGAACAGTTCTATGTATGAGAATTCCCACACCTCTAGTTTTCTTCGTAAAGCTAGAGTGGAACATTTGGCCAGTCCAGTCTTTTTGCAGCCGGAACTGATCCTTGCTTATTAAGTGAGTTTCCTGTAAAAATACTATTTTAGCATTTAGACCTGTTAGGTGAGAGAGTACTTTCTTTCTCTTTAATTCGTGATTCAGGCCTTTAACATTCCAGCTTACGAAGTTAACTGTCCCATCATGGAGACACTGATTCTGAGTTTTTGATGTCATTTTATAGTCTTATTATAATTATAAAGACTGAGAGGATAGATTAGGTATAGATCAGGCCTGCTCTCTTTCTCTCCCCCCCTTAACCCCCCACCCTCCCTTTTTGCCTCCCCAAGTGAGGCTAAAACCCACTTCACATAGTCCCAGTCCTCTGACATACCCAGAGACAGAGTACGTCCAAAGCAAAACAAGCTCCAATGCAGCGGCGCTTAAGGGTTAAAAGATAGAGATATCTCTAAAAAGAAACAAAAAAAAAAAAAAAAAAAAAGAAAAAAAAAAGGAGTTTTACACTTAAAATATATATATAGTCTTCAGCAATTTTAGTGCATTAAGATGATACACCCAGATAATAACCCCAGGGGATGGTATTAAAAAATGTGTCCAGAAGAAGCATAACCAGTCTTAATGCAGTAATAGCAATAACAGTAAACCTAGGGTATGATATTGAACAGTCTCGTTTAGGGTAGAGATGAGATAATTAGAAAAGAAAAAGAGAAAAATAAATAAATAGATAAATAAATAATTAAGCACAATAAAACATAAACAGATAGCGCCCTAGTAATACTAAGTAATAATGAGAATATATGCTGATAAAAACCCGTATTTTAAAACGAATAGATCAGACAAAAGATTATTAATCTTTGCTTCATCGTTTTACCCGCCATGACTCACTATTATGTATCAGAATAGTCCCGGGATCAGCTTTCTTAATTCTTTTTCTGCTTCATCCTTGCTAGCGAAGACATAGAATTGACCCTGCCATTCCACTTTCAGTTTTGCCGGATACAGGAGGCTGTATTTCACACTGGCTTGCCGTAGCCGCTGTTTAATATTATAGAAGGATGCGCGTTTAGTAGCTGTTGCTGGAGAGAAGTCAGGGAAGATAAGAATGCGGTTATTTTCAAATATAATATCTTCCTTGTTTCTGAGGAGTGCCATCACCTCTAGCTTAAATGATAATCGTTCAAAACGAACTATAAAAGATCTTGGTCGGGGTCTGACGGTGTTTGGTCCGCGTACGCGGTAAGCCGCTGCTATCTCAGATTCTGCTTTAAAGTCGTCCCCGATTATTTTAGAAAAAAGTTCAGCTGCGAATTTCACAGGGTTTGAACTTTCTCGATTCTCCGGCAGACCTTCAATTCTGACATTATACCGTCTACTGCCATCTTCTAAAGCAGCCAGTCTGTCTCCAAGTTTTTCTCCGAGTTTTTTGCATTCGGAACTAACATTTATTGCTCTTTCTTCGGCACTGGCAGCTGAATGTTCGACCATTTCAATCCGATTCGTGAATGTCTCCTTGAGATGCTCCAATTGATCAGTAAGCGTGCTCAATTTAACCGAGTTTTCCTGAATGCGCTCTTCAATTTTTCCCAGCACCTGTCGAAGCTCAAGTTGCACCTCTTGACGCAGCCTTTCATTTGCCTGTTGGAATTCCTGTTGGAATTCCTGTCGCAGCTTTTCAGTTGCCTGTTGGATTTCCTGTTTCAGGCCTGGTGCATTCTTTAACTGCCTTCTTGGCCTTATACGTCCAGCTGTCTCTCTCTCTCTCGTGTGTGTCTCTCTTGCGTGCCTGTGTGTGTGGTGTGTCTCGCTCTCTCGTGCGCTCCTGTGTGTGTCTCTCTCTTTCGCATGCACGTGTGTGTGTGTGTCTCTCTCTCTCGCGCACCAGTGTGTGTGTGTGTGTCTCTCTCTCTCGCGTGCGCGTATGTGTGTGTGTCTCTCTCTTTCTCTCTCTGCACAGGGAATGCACAGGGAGAGACTGAACACGTGCGCACAAACCGAAAGGGAAACTGGCTTGTTCGTATACCGAGTCTGTGGTCATGAAGAGATCCAAAAGTTTGACGAACTTTTTGGTCGTAAACCGATTTGTACATGTTCCTAGACGTTTGTGAACCGAGGTTCCACTGTAAGTGTTTGTATATGAAAGCTTTTGAATGTATTGGAATTAAAAGTGAATTTGGAATGGCCATTTTAGCAGTTAGTTGGAATGAAATTCTTATTGGTGTTTCAAGCAGCACATTCATATTGGGGAATAAGAAAATGGAAGGCAGTGGCTTACCATCCAGTTTCTAGTGCTCAGCATGTAGAACAAAAGGGATGGAAAAGCTGAAAAGCTGAAGAGTTGAAAGCTGTTTGTTTGATGTTAAGAAGGACATACTGAAAGGCCTGTTGTGATTCATACTAACAGCTGGGTATAGTTTTTAGGGTCTTTGTTACATGAGCACCAAAGTAGGAAGAAAGATAGGTGTCACATATTTGTTAAGCCTGTCTGGTAGATAAAGAGCTCTAGGAGTTATTGTGGAGCAGGGACAGAAGGCAGACATTCTAATAAAATATGTGAGTACTCTCTCTCTCAATTAGAAATGAATATTATTTCATTCACTCTGGTTGTGGACAAGGTATGGCAAGTTGAAGCACTGTTAATAATTACACCTGATAACAAGGTCTGGATTAATAGTCTAGGAAGAACAACATCCAGAAAATAAGAAACAGTGGCTTTTGGAAAAAAGGACATAAGACTTGATTTGACAGAAAGCCAGAAAATACTTTCTTGCATCCATTTCGATAGACTTTATTCGAACCGAAATAAACTGTTTACTTTGGATTGAATTCGTGTGCGACAAAGTTTTTTATAATAACATACCAAAACAGAAATGAAGACCACCTCGTCATTTTTAAGAGTTTGTGCACTGTCTCAAGGAGTTGGAATTGGTCACAGAGTACAGTAACTTTGAAATAAGGGCTTTGAAGTGGGACTGACAAGTTGGATCAGCTTGGGCATGCATCACCACTACTATGAGCTGGCATTCCGTAATGCAAATGCAAGACATCAGAGCCAGCTGAGGTGGAGCCTATAAAAACAGACACCTGCACAGACTCAAATAAATTCCAACTAATGCAGCAACATTTAGTGGACCTTCTAAGGACAGCAAACCACCTAAAAGAGCATTGTAAAGATTAAGAATCAATACCAAAGTGGTGCACCACTGTACTACAATATTGTTTTTTTTTTCTTAAGGTGTTTATTTAGTAAAAATTGCAATTATGCTGGTGTCATCTAGTGGATCAGAATAAGAATTAAATAAACTTGTTGAGTAAAGATTTTATACATTTAACAAGATTCTTCCCAGTGGTAATATGACACTGGAAAGAATCTTGGGTGGCTGCTATAATGCTAAAAATATAAACACAGACAAACCCTGTTACAAGACATTCATGAATGAATAAAAGGTATATTCCTTTTCTCTTCAGTGACTTTAAGAGGTCACCATGCATTGCTTTCACTTAGTATAATCAGTTTCAATTATTTTCCTTTCTGTTCCATTTGTTCAGAATCTGTGAAGTTAACCTCAGAGAGAATTTTTCTGAGGCTTCACCTTCTCTGCCCCAACAACCAAATGTAATGATCAGACCTGGGTTTGGGGGTGTCTGAGAGATAACAAAAAGTGTTGTCTCTTCTGCATTTTACTATAGATAAATGTGTGTATAATTCCATGTAAGGCTTTATTGTTGGTGTGACACTCATTTTTCAGTGATAGAATAATGTCTTTGTCTATTTGCCAAATTTCTCCTCAAGTATTTACTGTATCTGAACCGTTTCACAGTTAAACAGCAAAGGAAAGAAAAACCCTAGACTAAATTATGGGGTGTAACTTTATGAAATAGAATCTTTTCACACATGCAGATTTATGAGAAAAGTGTGGAAGATTATATCTTGGAAAGTCAACCTAAATTCTACTGTCTATAATAATGGTCATAACCTACAGAAGTGTAGTCAATAATGTGAAATGCAGGATGAAATGTCCATAACAGTTAGCTAGCCTGAGGAATAAATGTATCTGATTGAGGAGATTCAAGCTTTTAAATGTTTTCTACTTTATTAAAATATTACCTATCCATCATTTGAGTTATTATGTGTTAGACAGTCAAAGCAGTAATGGCTTTGTCATGAATGTCAGAATGTCATGGACTATTTGTATTATTGTAAAATATGAGTATGTCATGAAACTTTGATTATTCGGATTGTAGTCTCAAAATTTGGTCTATACTTCAGAAGCTAACTGAAACCCACAGGAAAAGTAAAATAATAATAATATTCCAATATTGCTTACTTTATGGTTAAGATGTTTAATGTTTTAAAGTAAGTTGCTTGTCCTACTTTTTCAGGAGGACATCAATATGAAATATGAATCAACTCTGAAAACATTATTGAGCTGTGCGAAAAACCAAATCCTGGCTTTGCTGTTTTGATAGCACCACTGAACACACTGTGGCACCTTCACATCTGATTGTCTGATTTTTATGGATGAGCATGAGCTTTTCCACCAGGTTAATTGAATGTGTTGCTTTTAATGAGATACTCTTATGAGGATAATGAAAAGATCGCCTTTTATTCCATTCAATTGTTCAAAATTTTTTGAGTGACATTCAAATTATTCAAAAGCAGTTGAACATTCCACATTTATGGAGACAGAACAGTTCTGAGTATTTTCCACCTTACTTCTTACTTTTACCTTTGCTCTGTATTCTTTTTATCTTTGGATGAGCTGCTTCTGGAGAGAAGCAACAGTACTATCTTGAATAGGCGTAAAAACTTTCCATGTGTTAGAATTTTTTGGAAGTTGCTAGAGCCAAGAGAGGTCAGTATTGAGGCTGAGTGACCAGCAATGGATTAAAGCCTCACTTAAAATTGTGGCAGACAAGTCACTGATGTCTCATGTGGAGAGCATATAAGTCAGTCAGTATATAAGTTCAGTGTTGTCTCCCAACTACAATTACATAACAGTCTTACAATTACAGATCAGAACTTACCTTTTATAAAGAAAACTTGTTTTTATTAAAATTTCTGCAAATGTTGTATCTCATCACCATTACATTTTTCATTTGCAAATGGTTCTGTTTTGATAAAGAAAACGGTGAATTAGTATAAGCCGCACTAATTTGGGGCGTTTATAAGAAATGTAATGATTTGCTTCATGAGGTAGAAGTACATAATAAATAAGAAGAGCTGCATCAGGTATTATTAAATATACTGTATATATATTGTGATGGACGGCCGGCAGGTTATTTCGGCCAGGACACCCAAGGAGTCGAAGGATGGGGGAAGGCAGCTACTTTGGGACACTGCCTCCCCCAGGACGCTAGATGGTGATTTCCCTACAACATAGCAGTACCTGCAGGGCACACTGGAACTTGGAGTTTGGCTTCACAGCCCTGCTGGGTACCATGGGTGCCGCCAGGAGACACTGCAGGAGGACCTTAGGACTCTTATTTTCTACATAGCCTGGAAGTGCTAGAAGGTCACAGGAATGGAAGCTCAAAAGTACTTCCAGGCTGAAGAAAAACTTAAGCTCTCCCTCTGAAAGTGAAAAGATGGAATACTTCTGGGTCGGACACTATTTAAAGGTCTGCTGAGAGCCCAGAAAGTGAGCCTGAGTCGGGACGATGTGGACAACACTTGCTGGGAGGTGTGGAGGAGAAAGAGTGAGAAAGAGTATTTTGTGTATTGTAGTTATTTACTTGCTTGTGTATTAGGGCCAGGACAAGGGTGAGGCAAACGAGACACTTGCCTCGGGTGAACAATGGGAAAGGGCGCCAAATTGATGAAAAATGAAAATGAATAAATTGCAAAATAAAAGAAAAAAGCCAAATGTATGTTGCAATGTTCGTCAAATGCCTTAAGCAAACTGATAATTTGCATCAGACGCTCTTGCTTGATACACTCATTCTTGGCTTCAGAAATGGAATTGTCAACAGATTTTGGAAACAATTGAAGACAAAATCATTAAATTAAATAATCAATCTCAGCAATCAGTTCTTTATAATGGTAAATATTTATTTACAATAGAAATGAAAGGAGTAATAGATATTTTAATATTACCACTTAGATGGAGATATGAAAAACTATATGGGATTTCGTCCGATTTCGAATTTTTAACAGGTGAAAAATTAAAGTCGATGGATACAGAAAATTTTAAAAGAGCAGCTTGTGATTTATCCCTTAAATATTCAAACAATATAAATTCTATACAATTCTTATTAGAAATAAAATCATGCAATGATGTTAATTCCAGACCTTAAAGCAGCTACAAGTTTAGATCTTTTAAAAATGATTCATGTATATAGTTTAGTTCAGTCCTATCCAAATTTAGAAGTTGCATTGAGAATATTCCTAACACTACCTGTTACAGTAGCTTCTGGTGAAAGAAGCTTTAGTAAACTAAAAATTATCAAAACATATTTAAGATGGTCACTTGCTCAGGAAAAATTTTCAAATATGGCAATTTTACCAATCGAACAGGAAGTGACAAAACAAATTAATTTTGATGAAATAATTGATGAATTTGCTTCACTAAAAGCATGAAAAGTAAAATTTAAAAAAAGATTGTATATTGGGCATTCATTTAATTATTTTGTCATTGTAATTATATTAAATTTTGTTTTGTCTAAAGTATTATTGATATTATTTTGTCTCTGTTATTAAATTAAATTACTGAAACATTTGTAATATTCTAATTCATCTCATGTGTAATACTTACTTTGTTTTTCTTTTGTTAAGGTTGGTGTGATTTTATCTATACTAATAAAAGGCAAAGCCCTCACTCACTCACTGACTGACTGACT
>JANRMT010062809.1:4471152-4481212 GCA_026402145.1 Polypterus bichir lapradei
TACCGTCCCCTCGCTCTTACTTTTTTACCGTTCATCTAATGAATACATTGAGTATGGCTTTACCAAAACAATCATTGATCGCGAATAAAGTATCCATTATTCATGAAGCTTCAATACGTGAATAGGTGATCTGTCTTTCTGCGTTAACCGCATGCGTTTTCATACGTCTCAAACTAAGGGGATGCGAGGTTAAAATAAATCGAGAAGCGCGCGTACATACTTAGTGCATCCCCTCTCGGGAATCGAACCTCGGACGTGGGCGCTACAGTCGAATGCTTTAGTATCGCGCCACGGCGTGTGGTTTATCTATTTGAGCGTAGCAGTGTAATTCAGTTTTTGTTCAGCACTCTTTGCAACTGTTACTTTTTGTCTGCGCACTGCGTCAGTTCACGTGAGCTGCTGAATATGGTTTTATATATATGTCACTCGCTCGCTTCTAATTGTTTCGCTGCCTTCTTAATTATATAATGCATGTTTTCTAAAGCGCGTTTTGTAGCTCTTCCTGGCTTTCTACGTAATGCGTGATTACGTGAGAGGCGTGATGATGTCATACGAACTCCGCCCCTCCAGCTGAACTCCATTACAGTAAATGGAGAAAAACAGCTTCCAGTTATGACCATTACGCGTAGAATTTCGAAATGAAACCTGCCCAACTTTTGTAAGGAAGCTGTAAGGAATAAGCCTGCCAAATTTCAGCCTTCTACCTACACGGGAAGTTGGAGAATTAGTGATGAGTGAGTGAGTGAATGAGTGAGGGCTTTGCCGTTTATTAGTATAGATATATATATTTAACCTCAACACACTGGTACCCACCTCAGAGCTAATGAATAAAATACGTCAGTGAAATCCCAGAGGCCCACACGTCTGACTGAGCAAGAGAAAAATGGTAAATTTTAATCAAGGGCCCGCTGTTGTCATGATCTGAGAGTCCTGAAAGCACAGGTACAAAAAATAATTCCAATGTTGTCCACTAGAGGGGGGAAACACCATAAAAATACCCCGACAAGAAACAAAAAGGGCCAAGACAAATCTTGATAAAAAATAAAAGTTTTATTTTCAAAAATGGTTGTGCACGCCCCAAAGCTCTGAAGAGGACAAGGAGATGCCTAAAGAGGAAAGGCAGATACAAAGTCTAAAAATGCAAGGTCAAAAAAACAGAGCAAAGGTTCAAAATAACAATAAACACAGTCCCAATACAAAAACCAAAGATACAGTCGCAAAGCAGAGCACAGGGTCAAAAATTCAGGAAATCAAAAGGCAAGGCAAAAGACACAGTAACACAAGAAACACTCCACTCCAAAGTGCGTTCAATGAACCACCAGGAACCATGGGAAGCCCTCCCTTAAAGAGGATGGAGGGCCATTCCTGGCAGTGATTGGCAGGAGACCCTACACCTTGGGAAGCCACACACAAAACACAAGGGACATAACCAAGGACAAATGAACACAAAGAAAAATGTACACAATGGACAAAATAAACATTAATACAAATAAATGGCATTAAAATACATTAAACAAACAAGAAACACAACTTTGATCACCAGCCAGGGGGAATATGCTGGCTGTACCATCACAGCTTTCATTCATGACTTAGTAAGTGGAAAGACACTATTTCCATGTTTGATAGCTTGAGCCAGTACCCCATTGATCCATATGGCTGACAGTTCTAACAGAATAAAGTTGGAAAAAGAGGACTTGTAGACAGAGAAAGTAACAAGGTCAGGGTTCTTCTATTGGGAAGCTGTAACAACTTTGGCTGGTATTGTAGCTGTTGTAATAATGTGCTGGTAATGACCAGAGAGGGAAAGAGTAGATAAAACTTAGAGTAGAGTAATAGGAGAGCAAGGAATAGAGACAGATAAAATGGAAGACAGCACAAACGCAACTGAGGCCCAAAGAACAGCAGCAGTGGGACATTTCCAGAACATGTGAAGAAAAGTGCCCTGTACATTAAGACAGCACTGGTGACAGAGTGGATCAGGAGCCAAAACCCTAGGAAACACTTTCTAGGGTAATGATAAGCTCTTTATATTGGATGTGTTGATAATTACAATTTCTAGAGGATTTTTTTTATATTTTTAAAAATTGTGTTCCAACACAATGGCATTGACAGGGAAGGATCAGTGATCCATTTCTGAGTGACTGGGACAGATGAAATTATGGAATCACAAAGGTAGGCATACAAAGAGAAAATGTGTTTAGTGGAAAATGAAGACAAGAAAAAAATAGTTAAATAATAGATGGCTAGGAACAGGGGCAGAACATCCTGAGAACAGATTTAATGTGTGTAAAGATAAAGAAACGGGAAGAAGGTATTGTAAATTTGTCTTTAAGAAACTGGAAAGAGGCAAGCCCGGTTCCATCAAAGAAATTTCTGTGTGTGCTGATACTTTGTGAAGCCCAAGCTGGATAGGAGATGGGTTGCCCACCAATGTTTAGAGAACTATTGTGAAACAGTGGTGTAAGAGACTGCCAACATGGAATGGAGCCAAGGTGCTTTTCTACCTTGTTCCTAACACGAAATAGATATGACAAATCTGAGTCTGTTAAAACTAAAGCAGAAGGTCAAGCATACAATGATTTGATCATATTAATAAATATAGTATTAAACCCCATTTCAATCATAACTCTCCACAAAAACATCCAATTCATCCTATTAGCAGCCTTTTCTACTTCAAGTGAGACAGGCTCTGTAGGGGCTGAGAATGAAGGAGCCGTGTTTAAAATATGCAAAAGCCCCTAACCTGCGAACACTGCAATCAAGTTCAAGCCTCACTGGGTCACATGTTTTGGGCCAGCACCAAATTGACATTATTCTGGAAAAAAATTTTTAAGTGCCTTTCAGACGGCCTTGGTGTCACAATCCCTCTTAACCCATTAACAGCTGTGTTTGGTGTACTCCCAGATGGGCTTAAGTGGAGGACAAACAAACCTATTGGCACGCAGACTTATTTTGCTAAACTGGAAGAATCCTAACTCCTCGTCTTTTAAGTCAGTGGGTAACTGATGTTTTATATTATTAGAAATTGGAAAAAATCTAATTCTCACTTAGAGGATCTGTGAAGAACTTTTTCAAAACCTGCCAGGATGTAATCAATAATATTTTAGAATAAGCTCTTAAAGCACTAAGGAAGCAGATTCTTTTCCAATTTCTTTTTCTTCTCCATTTATCTTTATCAGCTTATTAAACTCATCAATTTATGTATTTTTACTAGCTTTAAGTTTTACTCCGTTGGTCATGCTCTCTTTGTCAGGAGTAGGGGGTTGATTTGTTTTCAATCCTATTTTTTGTAGAAATTGATCTATTTGTATATAATGATTACAATAAACTCAATAAAATTAAAAAAAAATATTCAAAATCCTGTGCATACTGTTAGCTGCATAACAAGACACCATGGAGCCAGTCTAGTCAGAGTGAATCAGTTCTGGAATTACAGATTTGAACCAGAGAGCCAAAACGTTAGCTAATTACTTAGAGTCTGAATTCATTAATGATAATGGATGGTAGCTGGAGCAAAGTGTGTGATCTTTACCCTGATTGAGAAGAAGTAATATGATGGAGGAGTTTTACATTAGAGTGTAAATTAGAAGTGGAGAGAGCTGTGTTGATCTTTTGAATCAGCGAGTTGGATACAAGTAGCCAAAATGTACTTTTGGCTGAATAAAACCTGGACCAGAAGCTTTGTTTTTTGCAAATGAGTGTAAGGCAGATTTAATTTCTTCAGCTGAAACTGAGGCCTCTAAATGGGCTTTTTGTGAGAGTTTTGGCAAATCAATATAGTTGAAAAAACGCCCAGTGTGACTGATGATGGGGGTTCATTGGAAGTGAAAATTTCAGAATTGAACTCCAAACAAACTCTTATTAATTTCCAAGTAATATTACCAGATTTTAACTTGACTTGGGAAGTGGGGGTGAATGATTCACATCTGCGTAATCTAAGTGCTAACAACTTACTTGGTTTAGCACAGCACAGATAGTAACAAGTGTGTATACAATGAATTTTAAACTTCACATGACCCATAAGAAGGTCATTTAACTTGACTCTGGTTTGGCAATTTTTAGCTCACGTACTGGATATGAAACACACTGGCACATATTTTCAACATTATTAAGACATTTCTCAAGATTGTCAATATCCCTACATGCTGTGTGAGGTCACAGATATGCCCCTTAATATTTAGCCAGACATAAGTTGGATCCTAAATAGAGTCTTTGTTCAAAGCTATAAATTTCTGAAGTTTAGTGGAGGTGTGTACGATAAAATATGAATTTTATAAAAGAGAAGTGTTAAAACGCCAGTGGGGGGGTGGAGAAAAAGCTGAAAATGAATGCACTGTTGGTCAGCCAAAGAAGATGAGAATAAAAATGTATTAATAGTGCTGGGGGCAAGAGATTTTCAAATTAGGATATAATCTATTCTGGAAAAATACTTGAAACAAAGAGAAAAAAAACCAAAATTCTTTTGCAGAAAGATTTAATAACCTTAGAGACTGCAAGGGTTAGATCCATAATAATTTTGGCAAGCACGCATGAAGAGTGGTGAACGCAGTTGTTTAATCAAAGAAGGTGATTTATTGAGCAGAGGGTCGATAAATACATTTGCATCCATACCAATGATTAGTTGGAATTCAGAAAAAGAAAGGATGTGCATAGTAATAGCGAAAAACATATTATTAAATGGAGTTGGAGCATAGACTGAAACACAGGCGAGTTCCTTCCACTGATCTCCATCAAAGCTTAACAAAGCCTTCCAGATCCCCACCAGAACCAAGAAACTTTGGGTGCAAAGCATGATGAATAATACTCTACATTTTTTAATTGTGGTAGAGGAGGATGCAGCCACACAGTAGTGTCTGGAGGCAGCCTTATGAAACTCTTTAGCTAAAAGATATGATTCTTGTAAACAGACATATCTACCTTATTGTGATATAATAAATCAGCAAGACTCGAACGCTTGCAAGCAGACAAGAGTGATCTTAAATTTTAGGAAAAGACATTAAGATTAGGCATTAGAGATGAAAAGCAAAAGATATCAGCAAAAGGGAACTGTAAAAAAAATTAAATAGTGCAGACCATGTTTATCCCGTGTGGCCCTGCCAGCAAATGCCTATAATGTAGACGGCAGCTCTGGAATCCCACTCCCAATCCCCCTGGTATTAACATATCTGTAAATATACATAAAACTAAACCGTGCTCTCCTAAACAGAAAACAAATAGAACCCAACATATTATACCCACAAGTGGATGGCCATACACAGAGAGAGCTTGGCAAGCAATCCCACATTAACCTCATCTTCCACATCACAATGGTTAATGAGGCAAAAATTTAAAAAACGTATCAGAAGACAAAAATGATATGCAAGCAGATAATAAACAACTGTGGAATGAGACAAACACCTAGCATGTGGCACACTGTTGTCAGAGCATGCATGGCTCATGCCCTGATCTCTTAACAACCCTTGCAACTCTTTGACCTTTACAAGTGAATGCTAAACCCATAATAAAATCAATGAAAATATACTGTGATGATTAAACAGTACTGGAATAGCATACATAAAGCAGTCAAAGCGAACAAGTACCAGTGGACGCGAAGGGGTCAAGGGCATAAAGTGCTTGTTGAGGACCAGTGAACAGCTGCTGTCCTCCTGGGAAAGAAATCCAAAGCTTGGCTAGTTAAATCAGGAAAGTAGACAGATCAATTTGTTTAGCTTTTTTGACCACTGAAGACATGGCCTTTCGTGCTTGTGTGGTGTGGACTGAGTAATCTGCGAAGAAGTAGATCTTCCGACCTTAATAGGTCATATTTTGATTTTTGTGTGCCTCTTTCAAAATAGTAACTCGATCAGATTAACAAAATCAGCTTGACGACAATTGAAAACAGATTTGTACTGTCACCGTCCTTTGTATATATCCTATGTACCTGCATTATTTTAGACCTGAAATTAGGGATGGACAGAAACCAAATGGACCATTCTTTTCCCAGAAATCTGAGCATATTCCCACTCTTGGTATTATTAGAACTCAAATAATACTGATGTTGTCTCTCCTTAATGTGTCTTCCTGTTCTTAAAGTTTCTCACAGAGAGATTGGGCCTCAGCAAGAGGGAACATACCTCAATGTCATGCTGCTCCACTTCTGTTGTTCATTTCTGATTTCAACAATAGCAGCATGAAAGTCAGAAAAACTTCTCTGAATTGACCCCTTCAAAGTCACACTTAAAATAGCATTTTGCTCCAAAACAAAGACCTTAAACCGATCAACAATCAAAATTTACCTGTTGCCATGCCAGCTTCCACTGAAGTCCTCTGGGCTTTTTTCACTGTGCTTGAATGTGAAGAACCTGGTTTATTGTTCAACCTGAACAATCCATAAGTAACAGCAACAAGCAAGAAAGGTATATTGAGGTTTTGATAAGAAATTTTGGAGGTTAATTTGTGAAAACAGAGTAGTTGCGGGGTAGGGTCATGGATCAGTCCTAGAACACAACCATACTCCGCCGAGTGTCACGTGGTCCCCAATTTAACTGTTTAACATCTACATATTCTCAATTGTAATAGAAAAAAATCTATACTAAAATTATACTGTATTTGTAATCACTGACTTTAAAATAGTCTAACGTCTGTTCCCTACATGCTTATGTTTGTCTTTGTTAACCTTCTAAGAGTGGATCTTAGAGGGCTTGGATCACTGGTAAACAATCAAATATCAAAAATATTAGCATATTCATGATCAGCAGCCTCAAAATGACATAAAACGATACTCCACTTGCCTATACTACACTACTGATTCCCATTTTTTCAGTTTTGTGAACCTCTTATGTCCCATTAGGGGGTGAACCCCAGGGGCTTGTTGATATGGCATGCACAACTTTAAATTCCTTTAATTATTTTTGCTGAACACACTGATTGGTTTACATATTAACATAACAGTGTAATTTTCATCACAAAATATATTCCACGAATGGCCTAAAAATGAGGGGTTTTCAGGTCTAGCATTCCAAAAATTGGGTGTAATCCCAAAAATCTTGCAGTCTTAAATAACTAGATATCCAGGGCATCAATCAGTATATCAAATGTGAAGGTTTTCTTGTACTTTTGAGTCAGGAGGCTTCAGACAAGACAAAAAAATTGAAGTGATTCCAAAGCATTCAAAAGTAATTCTTATGAACACAATACCAGCTTTGATATTTGGTATTTGATTAGTGAGATGAGTACATGCACTACTTCAATTTTACATCTTAATATTTCATCTGACAAAGTTCAGGGAACAGGCAGATGTAACAGGCAGATGTAATTAGATATCAATGTATGCATTTCACTGAAAGATACAGGGTCAGGCAGCTTGTGTTCGAACTTCCATGATACGCCATGTGTGGCCTAACAAAACATACAATGTGTTCCCGCTGAGAGCAGGCCAGAAGTGCCTCCATGGCTGTCCTAAGCATCCACAGAAGAGCAGATAAATTAAACATTTTAGGGCATCATGTGACCTCCTTTTACGTCACATGCTTTTATCCTAAAGAATTGGAATGCATTTATTTAAACGCACAGTGTATTGCACCAAACAGGTGATTCAGAGGAGATCCTCCCCATCTTATTTTACCAAAGTTATGTGTTCTGTGCTTTCCAAACTGCTGTAAATTTATGCCATCATCACGACTTGGCTTAATGTCAGTCACACAGAAGAATCACAGAAGTCATCAAGTGGGCCCCCTTCTCAAGAATGTTTCAACAGTGAGTGTGACATCTTACATGAACTTCCCTCCTTTCCTGATGACAGAGGCCCAGGCAATTCTAACCAATAACCCCTTGTTAGTATTACAAAACCCGTTAATAATATTAAACTAACCCTCTTTTTCACTATACGAGCTGATACGAGGTAAACTCTGACTGTAGTCACACAAAAAGGACTTGTTCTGTGAGTTTATCTCTGCAGCCTTTGAGATAAACTCAGATCAGAGTTGTGCCGGCCATGCTCATACTTATCTAAAAGAACTATCTGAAACCACCCAATGTAGCTGCCATGAAAAATCGTTAAAAACCCTAAAATTAATCATTAAGCCATAAAATCCTAATATATTTGATACATACCTCATAAAAAACATTTATTGATATCTTAAAATACCATTAAAATTCTAAGAATAAAGTAAACACATGCTTCAAATTTAAACAAATTTTCTCCACTCCATATTCTGCCACCTTAGCCATATCCAACTGTTAGCTTCCTCAGTTTTTTTTATTACTTGCCGAAAGCTGACTTGCTTTGAAGCACAACTCTCTCAGTAATGATGTTACTGATCTAACTACAAAGCCATGGCAACTTACCTCAATTGCCAACAAGTGCCCAAGCTCTCCAGGTGCCATCAGCTGCCAAGTCTGCGTATCTCACTCTCTTCCTTTCATGTTTTTCCTCAATTAACCTTTAACACGGAACTGTTAATTCAATGAAGTACACCGTTTGTTTTCTTTCTGACCATAATATCATATCTGGCTGCAAGTTACTCGTGGCTATTTCTGTTGGTACCACTCGCCTTGCATTAAGGTCTACATTAAGCTTCCCTTCATTTGTCACACTTATTTGACCTGCCCCTCCCCATTTTCTTTAGCCTGGCCTACAGGGGTGTTATTCTCCCCCTCCTTAACAAACAACTGCCTAATTTACGCTTGCCTGCTTTACAGAATTTGATCCCTTTCTTTCTTCTTCCAACGCAGCAGCAATTTATGATAGCACTTTATTATGCCTCCATGTATATCTGCCTTGGTTCAGACTAACTTTGCAGCCTTACAGAATGTTCTGTAGTGAAGCAACATCTGCACACAGCACAGAATTTGGGTTTGCCCCTGTCCACACCATCTTATTTTTTGGAGATGGGAACACATCATAAACTGCTCTAAAAAGGAATTTCACCCTACAAGGCTCCATCTCCAACAATTCCCTCCAATTTAGCCTCCATTTCTCCAGGCTTTCCCATTTAAGCCACTGTCCTTGATTACCTTGAGATGCCACCTCCTGGATGAGGATGTGAAATTATACTAGAACTTCAGTATTAATAAAATTTACTATATGATAAGTGTGGACTGCCTGCTTTACCTGAAAAAGAAAAAAATAAAACGTCCAGCCTCTAAATGTTGGTTGTGTTAAACCTTGTAAAAATACCTGTAAGGCAATGTGCAACACATTCCATAAGATGGCAGTATATAAACAATAAACATGCTGCCTTCACACAGTGTTACAATTACAATGGGATAACTACTGCTTTTGTTTTTTTTTTTTTATAAATGGAGTTTATTCTATATTCAATTATCCTGATTTTCTTCTAATGTGTGGGCCAATGTGCTCTGGGGAGACTCAGACTTACATTGTCCTCCATAATGTTTGGAAGAGAGACACATTTTTCCTTGGTTTATAGACACATTTTTTCTTGGTTTACCCCTCTGTTGCACAGTTTAAAATTACAAATTTTGAATTTACTGTGTACATACTAACCACACATTAGTGAATACACTTCAGCATATTATATCAAATGTAATGTATGCTATGTACCCTCAAAAATACGTAGTTCTTTCTTTTTTGGTGAGTTCATTTTGAATTCACTGGAAGATGGGTTGCTGAATCTGCTCTCTGCATTTTCAGCGGCCTTGAATGTCCTCCACTGGAAGGAAGCCAATAAGGAGCACAGACAGAAAATAAAAAGTGCATTTATTAATTTGAACAATATATATTAACTTTTGAGTTACAAAGAGAAAAAGAGGTTGTTCCCAGCAATGAGATCCCTTTTCATTGGTTTCACCCTAATTGACATTAGTCATTAAAGCTTCCTGTTGAATTTCTTCAGTCTTTCCTGTGTTCTTCCTGGGGAGTCAACCAAATGGTGGGACAATGAATGAATGTGTAGGTACGGCACACTAATCCCCTTTACCAAAGAAGATTACCAAGTATCAATGAATATATTGTAAGTCCATAGGGTAGAATAAATCCAACATCAGGCAATACTCTGTATACACGAAATGATTATCTATCTATCTATCTATCTATCTATCTATCTATCTATCTATCTAT
>JANRMT010062809.1:4481222-4512316 GCA_026402145.1 Polypterus bichir lapradei
CTTGTGCAAGTACTGATATTCCTGAACAGAGGAAGGCCGAGACCTTTAAAAATATTGCTTACCTTGGTAGCATGTGTTTTACAGTAAACAATATGTCCTAGACAGATGGAAGAAGGGCATGAGTTGTATTTTGAACCCACTTCTCCATCCACTACATTGCACTGAATTCCTGAACTCAGCAGGTGCCATAACAGGATATTAAGAATCCAGTGAGGACAATGTTCACAGTGTTTTTACAAAAGCATCTGAGTAAAGATGGAGCAATTCAGGCTTTCTTCACCTTTCTTAGGTAGTGCAGATACTGGTGAACCTTCTTGATGATAGATGTGTTGCGCCCACTTTATTCAGGTCACCAGTGACGGTCTCTCAGAGAGATTTAAAGGTGGAAAAGCAAAACAATCGAGCAACTAAATAAATGAAGGTGCTTGGCTTTCTAGCATTAGCAAGTGCATTCTGAAAACATCTGCATCTCCAAAGAATTTAGAGGCAGCTAATTTTGCACCATAGGTTGTCAGGAAAAATGAACTTCTTTCTGAACTAGGGAGTTTATATGTTGCTCTCAGGCAGAGGTGCTAAAGATCAGTACAGTCATGATGTTTCCAAAATGAACTCTCAGAGTTAACTGTGAGGACCAAAGTTGAATCAGGATGGTGAAAGCCCATGGCACTTATCTTAGGACATGAACTGTATTAGATATTTTCACATCCTCAGAAAGCATCTTGCTCACTTTATTTCTTCTCCTGCTATACATTACTCTCTTTTTTTTTTCTTTTTTTTTTATTTCATTGTAATGATCCCATACAAATAGATCAATTGTTACAAAAAATAGAATTGAAAACAAATCAACCCCCACCCCTGAGAAAGAGAGCATGGCCAAAGGAATAAAACTTAAAGCTTGCAAAAATAAATTGGTGAGTTTAATAGGCAGGTAAAGATAAATGGAGAAGAAAAAGAAATGGGAACAGAATCTACTTCCTGAGTGCTTTAAGAGCTTATTCTAAAATATTATTGATTAGATCCTGCCAGGTTTTGAAAAAGTTCTGCACAGATCCTCTAACTGAGAATTCGATTTTTTCCAATTTCAAATAATATAAAACATCAGTTGCCCACTGACTTAAGAGTAATAAGAGAGTTAGGATTCTTCCAGTTGAGCAAGATAAGTCTGCGTGCCAATAGTGCAGTAAAGGCAATTATTTTAAGCCTATCTGGGAGTGCACCAACACAGCTATTAGTGGATTAGGAGGGATTGTGACACCAAGGCTGTCTGAAAGGTATTTAAAGAACCCTGGAAACATTTTGGACAATTTTAAGCGAGACAGATGTGCTCAATATACCTATAATTTTGAGTTGAATAACTGTATGCTTTGCGCATATGGAGGTCGAGTGAATTCTCTGCATTGCTACCTTCCACTCCTTTTCTGATATGTTGAGTGGGAGATTTCTTTCCCATTGTCCTCTTGGATCTTTAAAAGGGAGGGACTGTAAAATAATTTTATATATTGCAGAAATGCTGTCTGAGTCCTTGAAACTGAGCAATATTTTTTCCAGCATAGAGGAAGGTGGGAGATGAGGAAAATTGGGCAGGTTCTGTTTAACAAAGTTTCTAATTTGAAGATAGTGAAAGAAATGTTTTTCTGGAAAATTAAATTTGGAATGTAATTGTTCATAGGATGCAAAGATGTTGTCTATATAAAGATCTCTAAGCAATTTAATCCCAAATGTTTTCCAGATATTAAAAACTGAATATGTTTTCGAGTGTTGAAAAAGGTCGCTCTCAAGCAGAGGTGCTACAGATAAAAGATTCTCCATCTTAAAATGCTTTCTACATTGGTTCCATATTCTGAGTGAGTGAAGCACAATTGGGTTATTAGTATATTGGCGATAACTTGCATTTATTGGGGCACAAAGCAGGGAATATTAAGAAGTACTGCAGGACTTTATTTCTATTGCGGACCAAGCCTGTGTATGTTCATCTATTTGTGTCCAGGTTTTTATAACTTGTATGTTTGCTGCCCAGTAATAAAACTGAAAGTTAGGTAGAGCCATGTCACCTTCTGCCTTAGGTCTTTGTAGGGTCGCTCTTTGGATACGTGGATGTTTTAAGTTCCAAATAAATGAGGTTATGGTTGAATCTAATTGCTTAAAGAATGATTTATTGATGCATATTGGAATGTTTTGAAATAAAAATAGAAGCTTAGGTTAGGATATTCATCTTAACAATGTTAATTCTTCCAGCTAGAGTGAGATGAAGGGTTGACCATCTATGCAAGTCTTGCTTCATTTTTTCTATACAAATGGTGAAATTTTGTTGATAAAGAGCTTTATGTTTACTTGTGATATTTACCCCTAAGGTATTTAAACTGATCTGCAATAATAAAAGGGAATGTGTATGCTTGAGAATTCACTGGAAAGAGCACACTTTTATTCAAATTAATTCTGAGACCAGAGATCTTTTGATATTCTGTAAGTGCTTTTAAGACTGCAGGCACAGTATTTTGTGGGTCTGATGTATACAAAACCATATCATCTGCATATAGAGAAATTTTCTGTTCAAATCCTTCTCTGATAATCCCCTTTATCAGATAAGCATTTTGACAGTGAACTTCCAGTGGTTCAATGGCAATTGCAAATAGCAGCGGTGACAAGGGGCATCCTTGTCTGGTACCATGTTATAGTTTAAAGTAATCTGAACAAATGTTGTTAATACAAACTGAAGCTTCTGGATTGGAATACAGTAGTTTGATCCATGCACAAATGTTCGGGCCAAACCCAAATTTCTCTAATGTAGTGGAAAGGTAGTTCCATTCAATCATATCAAATGCTTTTTCTGCATCCATCGATAATAATAATATCTCCGGGGTGTTTGACTTTACAGATTAATATATTACATTAAACAGGCATTACAGATTGGAAGTTAAGTGTCGGCATTTAATAAATCCAGGTTGATCTTGTGATTTTACCGAAGGCAGCACTTTCTCCATCCTTCTAGCTAGGACTTTGGAGAGTATCTTAACATCATTATTCAGAAGTGAAATTGGTCTGTATGATGCACATTGTAGTAAGTCCTTATTTTGTTTAGGAAAGAAGGTGATTATTGCTTGGTGAAAAGTTTGAGGAATAATTTGATTGTCTCTAGCTTCTCTAAATGTTGCTAATAAGAGGGTAGCTAGCTGAGTGGAGAATTTCTTATAAAATTCAACGGGATAGCCATCAGGGCCTGCTGCTTTCCCGCTCTGAAGTGACTTTATAGCATCTAGTAATTCTGATAGCACCAGAGGTTTATCCAGTTCCTCTGCAGTAAAAGTATCTATTTGTGGTATCTGTAATGTATCCAGAAATGCATTAGATTGTGTGTTGTCTTCTTTGAACTCAGTAGAATATAAGGATTTATAGTAGTCTCTAAATGTGTGCATTATATTTTTATGGTCAATGATTTTATCTCCATTCGTGTTGGTGATTGCTGGGATTGCATTGCGAGCTTCTTGCTTCTGGATTTGTTGAGCTAAAAGCTTATTAGCTTTCTCTCCGTGTTCATAGTAATGATGTCTTGATTTAAAAAAGAGTTGTTCAGTTTCTTTGGTTGTTAAGAGGTTGAGCTCTGAATGCAGAGCCTGTCTTTTCTTATGAAGAGCCTCACTTGGACACCTGGCATGTTCTTGATCTATTCTAGTAATTTCCCTATTTAGCTCTGATACCTTCTTGGTTTCTAATTTATTTCTGTGGGAAAAATATGAAATAATCTGTGCTCTTAAGAAGGCTTTTAGAGTTTCCCAGAGTATTCCTGCAGAGAGCTCTGAGGATGTATTTGTCTCTAGGAAGAAACTGATTTGTTTTGATACAAATTCTATACAGTTCTCATCTGCTAATAGAAGTATGTTAAAATGCCATCTGTGAGATGAGTATGTGGGGCATAATGATTTTAGCTCCAAGATCAGAGGTGCATGGTCAGAAATAACAATAGCATTGTACTTGTAAGATTTAATCATAGGCAAGAAAATATTATCTATAAAGAAATAATCAATTCTTGAGTAGCAATGATGCACTGGTGAGTAGAAGGAATATGTTCTCAAGTTTGGGTGTAGAAACCTCCAGGGGTCTGATAAGTTGTGGTCAGTTAAAAACTGTGTAATTGTCTTTGCAGTGTTAGATTTCATCCCCCCTGTGACTGGAGACCTATCTAAGAGTGGATTTAAAACACAATTGAAGTCCCCAGCCATTATAATTTTATGTGTGTTCACATTGGGAATAGATGCAAATATATTTTGCATGAATTCCCTATCATCGGCATTGGGTACATAAACATTTATCAAAATCATTTTACAATTAAATAAGTTGCCCATGACAATCACATATCTCCCTTCAGGATCAGATACTACATCTGATGCTACAAATGAGACTGTTCTATGTATGAGAATTCCCACACCTCTAGTTTTCTTTGTAAAGCTGGAATGGAACATTTGGCCTGTCCAGTCTTTTTATACATTACTCTCTTACATGTGCAGATACTCAGTGGCCACTAGAGGGAGTGCACTCCACATAAGTCAGCAGCAATAATGGTGCTTTGCTGTCTGCACTCATTTCATCAGCCAATTGTTTTTTTCAAAATGAATATGGACATTTGCTCCTTCTCGAACTGCCACCTTATCGTGGTGGAGGGGTTTGCGTGTCCCAATGATCCTAGGAGCTCTGTTGTCCGGGGCTTTATGCCCCTGGTAGAGTCACCCAAGGCAAACTGGTCCTAGGTCAGGGATGAGACAAAGAGTGGTTCAACCAAACCTCCTATGAAGAACAAAAACCTTGGATGATGTTTTCCCTTGCCCTGACGCAGGTCACTCGGGCCCCCCTCTGGAGTCAGGTCTGGAGTTGGGGCTGAATGGCGAGCGCCTGGTGGGTCCCTCTTCCCATGGGCTCACAAACCTGTAGGAGGGGCCAGTGAGGTCGGGTGCAGTGTGAGTTGGGTGATGGCCGAAGGCGGGGACCTTGGCGGTCCAATCCTCGGCTACAGAAGCTGGCTCTTGGGACGTGGAATGTCACCTCTCTGAAGGGGAAGGAGCCTAAGCTAGTGCACGAGTCGAGAGGTTCCGGCTAGATATAGTCGGGCTCACCTCAACGCACAGCTTGGACTCTGGAACCAATCTCCTTGAGAGGGGCTGGACTCTCTACCACTCTGGAGTTGCCCCTGGTGAGAGGTGCCGAGCGGGTGTGGGCATACTTATTGCCTCCCGACTTGGAGCCTGTTCATTGGGGTTTATCCCGGTGGACGAGAGGGTGGCCTCCCTCCACCTTCGGGTGGGGGGACGGGTCCTAACTGTTGTTTGTGAGTATGCACCGAACAGCAGTTTGGAGTGCCCACCCTTTTTGGAGTCCCTGGAGGAGGTGCTAGAGGGCATACCTTCTGGGGACTCCCTCATACTGCTGGGAGACTTCAATGCTCACGTGGGCAATGACAGTGAAAAATGGAAGGGCGTGAATGGGAGGAATGGCACCCCAGATCTGAACCCAAGCGGTGTTTTGTTATTGGACTTCTGTGCTCATCACAGATTGTCCATAACGAACACCATGTTTAAGCATAGGGGTGTTCATATGTGCACTTGGCACCAGGACACCCTAGGCCTTAGTTCGATAATCGACTTTGTGGTCGTGTCGTCGGACTTGCGGCCACATGTCTTGGACACTCGGGTGAAGAGAGGGGCGGAGTTGTCAACTGATCACCACCTGGTGGTGAGTAGGCTTCGATGGTGGGGGAGGATGCCGGTCAGGTCTGGTAGGCCAAAACGTGTTGTGAGGGTTTGCTGGGAACGTACCGAGGGAGGTGGGGGACATCGAGTCCGAATGGGCCATGTTCCGTGCCTCTATTGTTGAGGCGGCTGACCGGAGCTGTGGCCGTAAGGTGGTTGGTGCCTGTCGTGGTGGCAATCCCCGAACCCGTTGGTGGACACCGGCAGTGAGGGATGCCATCAAGCTGAAGAAGGAGTCCTACCAGACCCTTTTGTCCTGTGGGACTCTAGAGGCAGCTAATAGGTACCGGCAGGCCAAGCGGAATGCAGCTTTGGTGGTTGCTGAGGCAAAAACTTGGGCGTGGGAGGAGTTTGGGGAGGCCATGGAGAACGACTTTCGGAAGGCTTTGAGGAGATTCTGGTCCACCGTCCAGCGTCTCAGAAGGGGGAAGCAGTGCAGTGTCATCACTGTATATGGTGGGGATGGTGCGCTGCTGACCTCGACTCGGGATGTTGTGGGTCAGTGGGGGGAGTACTTCGAAGACCTCCTCAATCCCACTAACATGCCTTCCAATGTGGAAGCAGAGCCTGGGTCCCCCATCTCTGGGACTGAAGTCACTGAGGTGGTCAAAAAACTCCTTGGTGGCAGGGCCCCGGGGGTGGATGAGATACGCCCGGAGTTTCTTAAGGCTCTGGATGTTGTAGGACTGTCTTGGTTGACACGTCTCTGCAACATCGCATGGACATCGGGGACAGTGCCTCTGGATTGGCAGATCGGGGTGGTGGTCCCCCTGTTTAAGAAGGGGGACCGGAGGGTGTGTTCCAACTACAGAGGGATCACACTCCTCAGCCGCCCTGAAAAAGTCTATTCGGGGGTTCTGGAGAGGAGGGTCTGTCAGATAGTTGAACCTCGGATTCAGGAGGAACAGTGTGGTTTTTGTCCCGGTCGCGGAACAGTGGACCAGCTCTACACCCTTAGAAGGGTCCTGGAGGATGCATGGGAGTTTGCCCAACCAGTCTACATGTGTTTTGTGGACTTGGAAAAGGCGTTAGATCGTGTCCCTCGGGGAATCCTGTGGGGGGTGCTCCGGGAGTATGGGGTACCGGACCCCCTGATAAGGGCTGTTCGGTCCTTGTACAGCCGGTGTTAGAGCTTGGTCCGCATCGCCGGCAGTAAATCGAACCCGTTTCCAGTGAGAGTTGGACTCCGCCAGGGCTGCCCTTTGTCATCGATTCTGTTCATAACTTTTATGGACAGAATTTCTAGGCACAGCCAGGGTGTTGAGGGACTCTGGTTTGGTGGATTCAGGATTGGGTCACTGCTTTTTGCAGATGATGTTATCCTGTTTGCTTCATCAGGCCGTGATCTTCAGCTCTCTCTGAATTGGTTCGCAGCTGAATGTGAAGTGGCTGGGATGGGAATCAGCACCTCCAAATCCGAGACCATGGTCCTCTGCCGGAAAAGGGTGGAGTGCCCTCTCAGGGTTGGGAGCGAGATCCTGCCCCAAGTGGATGAGTTCAAGTATCTTGGGGTCTTGTTCACGAGGGAGGGAAGAATGGAGCATGAGATCGACAGGCGGATCGGTGCAGCGTCTGCTGTGATGCGGGCTCTGCATCGGTCTGTCGTGGTGAAAAAGGAGCTGAGCCGTAAGGCAAAGCTCTCAATTTACCAGTCGATCTATGTTCCTACCCTCACCTATGGTCATGAGCTATGGGTAGTGACTGAAAGAACGAGATTGCGAATACAAGCGGCTGAAATGAGTTTCCTCCGCAGGGTGTCTGGGCTTTCCCTTAAAGATAGGGTGAGAAGCTTAGTCATCCGAGAGGGGCTCAGAGTAGAGCCGCTGCTCCTCCGCATCGAGAGGTGTCAGATGAGGTGGCTCGGGCATCTGATCATGATGCCTCCTGGACGCCTCCCTGGCGAGGTGTTCCAAGCACGCCCAAATGGGAGGAGGCCCCGTGGAAGACCCAGGACACACTGGAGGGACTATGTTTCCCAGCTGGCCTGGGAACGCCTCGGGATTCCCCCAGAAGAGCTAGAAGAAATGGCCGGGGAGAGGGAAGTCTCGGCATCCCTGCTCAGGCTGCTGGCCCCGCGACCCGACCTTGGATAAGCAGAAGAGAATGAATGGATGGATGGATGGATGAATATGGACATTTGAGGCTTAGCCCTTGTCAGATGTTTATCATCATAATAATTTTTTGTATTTATTTTTTAAGTAAAATGCACTTAGAGACAATCAGATTCACGTATTTATCCCATTTTGTATTGTTTATTATTTGAAAACAATTAGATAGGATGACTGAAGGGACAACCAGTAATCTGCATGTTCAAGATGGTCGACAAAACTTCCTTCAATGTTTAAATTTATCACAATTATTTCCACAATTTGGTGAATAAATAAATGATAGTAAAGTGTAAACTGCACATAACAAAATCTAGAAGTAAAAGTCTGATGTGCCCAGCTCATGACAGCAGTAAAATATTGCAGGTCAATGTTTTATTATGCAGAATGAACTAAAATAATCATATATTTTTGAAAAATGTTGTATTTTACTTCCCTAGTTGTGCAGCAGTTGGAGCAGAAATGTGTGCAAAAAACATTTAATCATGACATGTATAGAGACATATCTGGTGGTGCAATTGTGCACAAAATTCAAAGATTCCTTTTAATTATTCTGATTTTGGAACCTCTTGTTCTCAGGGAAAATACCCTGTAAATAAAGAATATTCATGAGTTACCATTACAAATATTTATACTAAGCGGTGGAGCATCGCCAATTGAGCATCAGTGTTCTCCATAGCAAGACTGACTAAAATTAATAAGGCCTTGTCTTATCATTTAGCTTCATTTATATAACACATTCAAATGTATTTTTATTTACACCAACTAGCACATAAAAGGTATTTTTTTCAATAATATACTGTACCTATTTTTGTTAATGTGAAGGACAAGCGCAGTCCTTCATCAATCAGCTTCTGTCCCAGCCACCTCAGCTGGTAACTGCGGGGATGCCCAAAGCCCATCTTCATTGTCCCACCACCATCCCTTGATGATCTGGGGAGCCATTGGCCTGTCTTGCTCCCCAAATGCTCAACATGCGCGAACCACCCCTGGAGTTCCATTCCTCTCACTCACTGCAGGGCCTACTGACCAACTTACCTCCCGTTTACTGCACTGGCACACACTCTCAATCTTCCTCTCAGCTCTTTAATTTCTCAGACCTCTCAGTCTCTTTGTCTATTCTCTTGCTTCCTTCTTTCTTTCTTTTTTGATCCATTCTTTTTTCTTCTTTCTGTCCTATTCTTATTCACAATGATGTCTGCTTATATGTGCATGCGTCAGAAGATAAGTCTACAAACACAAAAGTTCAAAAACAAATCACTCAATCCAAAACATTAGACTTGTAAAATGCTAGACGCCTGGTGATTTTAAACAAAATCACTCCCTTACTCCAGCATATTTTGCTCACAGCTAGACTGTCTGTATTGTGTAGTATGTACAGACAGACAGACAGAGAGAGAGTTAGGTAAAGCATTATGATGGGATCAAAAGTTCAGAATGATGTGTGTGTGTGTCTAGATGTGAACCACTGGAAAAAATAACTCAAAAATGAATCACTTAATTGGAGTGAAACGTCAAGGCATATTATAGTCCGTAGATGATAAGCTCTAAAAAACAGCAGGCGGTGAGGTCCGAGTCCAAACAATAGGAGAAGTGATGGAACTGGGAAAACAAAACGAAATCCAGAAGCATGTAGTCTGTAAAATGGGAAAGGATGTCTAAATGCTACATACCTCTTGGAAGCACCTTCTAACTTCCTTTAAATAAAGAAGATTGCCAAAAGATGGGTACTGTAGCAAAAATGTGCACATAATCAGGCAAGTGGTTAGTAAGCTAACAAGATCCAAACCCAACCAAAACTCAAGGACATTAAACAGAAGTCTGTGGTGAAAAGAGGCATCTGTGGGGATGCAGGACTTTGTATAAAACAGTGAGATTCAATCTTAGTGGGATTGGGGGCATGCCATCGAGAAGCTGTGTGGCCCCAGAGTGTTTAAATGGGAAATTGGCTGATTGCTTGCTAATGTGCAAGCTCAATCACCACAGCCATTCCCCTTTGTTGCACCTGCATCCACAAAAAGTCTGAGTAGGACAGAAAGAAGAAAAAAGAATGGGTTGAGAGAAAGAAAGAAGAGACATAGAGACAGAAACTAAGATAGACCGTTGTTAAAGAGCTAAGAGGAGGATCAAGTGCACTAGCACAGTAAACAGGAGGTAAGATGGTTGGCAATCCCTGCAGTGAGCGAAAGGAATGGAGCTCTAGGGGTGGGTCGCTCATGTTGAGCATTGAGGGAGCAGGACAGGCCAATGGGATCAGATCATCAAGAGATGGTAATGGGACAGTGAAGCTGGGCTTCGGGCATCCCAGCAGGTACCGGCTAAGGTGGCTGGGATAGTAGCCGATTGAGGAAGGTCTGCACATGCCTTCCACATTAAAAGAAATAGGTATGCTATTGAAAAAAATGCAATTTATTGGTGTGCTGATTGGTGTAAATAAAAATGCATTTGAATGTGATACAGTGGTGCTTGAATGTTTGTGAGCCCTTTAGAATTTTCTATATTTCTGCATAAATATGTCCTAAAACATCATCAGATTTTCACTCAAGTCCTAAAATTAGATAAAGAGAAACCAGTTAAACAAATGAGACAAAAATATTATACTTGGTCATTTATATATTAAGTAAAATGATCGAATATTACATACAAAAGTATGTGAACCTTTGCTTTCAGTATCTGGTGTGACCCCCCTTTGCAGCAATAACTGCAACTAAATGTTTCCGGTAACCTTTGGTCATTCCTGCACACTGGCTTGGAGAAATTTTAGCCCATTCCCCCGTACAGAACAGCTTCATCTCTGGGATGTTGGTGGGTTTCCTCACATGAACTGCTCGCTTCAGGTCCTTCCACAACATTTCGATTGGATTAAGGACAGGACTTTGACTTGGCCATTCCAAAACATTAACTTTATTCTTCTTCAACCATTCTTTGGTAGAACGACTTGTGTGCTTAGGGTCGTTGTCTTGCTGCATGATCGACCTTCTCTTGAGATTCTGTTCATGGCCAGATGTCCTGACATTTTCCTTTAGAATTCTCTGATATAATTCAGAATTCATTGTTCCATCAATGAAGGCAAGCCATCTTGGCCCAGATGCAGAAAAACAGGCCCAAACCATGATACTACCACCACCATGTATCACAGATGGGATAAGGTTCTTATGCTGGAATGCAGTGTTTTCCTTTCTCCAAACATAACGCTTTTCATTTAAACCAAAAAGTTCTATTTTGGTCTCATCCATCCACAAAACTTTCTTCCAATAGCCTTCTGGTTTGTCCGCGTGATCTTTAGCAAACTGCAGACGAGCAGCAATTTTTCTTTGGACAGCAGTGGCTTTCTCCTTGATGGTTTTGTAACCTTTTCCAGCCTGATGAGCATTAACAACTCTTTTTCTGAGGTCCTCAGAAATCTCCTTTGTTCGTGCCATGATACACTTCCACAAACATGTGTTGTGAAGAGCAGACTTTGATAGATCCCTGTTCTTTAAATAACACAGGGTACCCACTCACACCTGATTGTCATCCCATTGATGGGAAACACCTGACTCTAATTTCATCTTCAAACTAACTGCTAATCCTAGAGGTTCACATACTTTTGCCACTCACAAATATGTAAATAAATGACCAAGTATAATATTTTTGTCTCATTTGTTTAACTGGTTTCTCTTTATCTACTTTTAAGACTTGAATGAAAATCTGATGATGTTTTAGGTCATATTTATGCAGAAATATAGAAAATTCTAAAGGGTTCACAAACTTTCAAGCACAACTGTATGTAAATAAGCCTAAAAGATAGGACACTGCCCTATTCATTTTAGATGCCAAGAACAACTTAGCTGCTCACATGGCGATGCTTCACCCCTTGGTGTAAATAAGGGATATACCTTCTAGAATTTTATTTTAAATATTGATTCATGAATCTTCTTTATTTATGGAGCATTTTGCATTACAAAATCCAAGAGCAAGAGGTTCCAAAACCAGGATTATTAAAAGAAATCTTTTGATTTTGTGCACAATTGCCCCACCAGATACGTGTCTATACATATCATGTTTAAATGTTTTTGCACACCATTTCTGCTCCAACTGCTGCACATCTGGGGAAGTAAAATACAGCATTGTCCAACAATATATGATTTTTTCCGTTCATTCCGCAAAATAAAACATTGGCCTGCAATATTTTATTGCTGTCATGGGCTGGGGACATCAGACATTTACTTCTAGTTTTATACGCAGTTTACACTTAACTATCAAATACAGTGCATTAATTTATTCACCAGTTTGTCAAAATAATTGTGATAATTGAATAATGTTTTCATGACCATCTTGAGCATGCAGATTACTGGTTGTTCCTTCAGTCAACCTGCTTGGTTGTTTTCAAATAATATATTATAAAAATAGGATAAATAAGAGGCTCCTTTTGACTATAAGTCTGTTTATTTTAAAAATAGATACAAAGAATTATTATGATGATTAACACCTGACAAGGGCTAAACCTCAAATGTCCATATTCAGTTTAAAAAAACAATTGGTTGATGAGGAAATGAGTGCAGACAGCAAAGCACCATTATTGCTGCTGACTTATGTGGAGTGCACTCCCTCTAGTGGCCATTGAGTATCTGCACAGGTAAGAAGTTGAAAAAATAAGATGGGCAAGATGCTTTGTGAAGATATGAAAATATCTAATACGGTTCATGTTTTAACATAAGTGCCATTTTCTTTTATCATCTCCTTCTCATCCTGATTCAGCTTTGTTTCTCACAGACAACTCTGAGATTTCTTTTTGGAAACATCATGACTGTACTGAGCTTTTGCACCTCTGCCTAAAAGTTGAGAAGGATTCTAAGAAACATCCCTAGTTGTTTTTTTCCTGACAATCTATGGTGCAAAACTAGCTGCCTCTAAATCCTTAGCAGATGCTTTTGGAACACACTTGCCAATGATAAAAAGCAGTGCATCTTAATTTTTCCAAGTGGCTGATTGCTCTGCTGCCTCAAATAATTTTCCAGCTTTAAATTTCTCACAATGACCATCACTGGTGACGTAAATGAGGTGTGTGCAACACGTTTATCGTCAAGAAGGTTCATCAGTTTCTTCACTTCTTATGACAGGTGAGGAAAGCTTGGATTGCTCCATCTGTGCTCAGCTGTTTCTACAGAAGCACCATGAATATTGTCCTGACTGAATGCTTAATATCCTGTTATGGCACCTGCTCAGCTCAGGACTTCAGTGCACTGCAGTGGGTGGGAAAGATGGTTTAAAATACAACTGATGGTCATCTCCTGTCTGTCGAGGACATATACTGTAAAACACATGCTACCTTAAAAAGGTAACCAATATTTTTAAAGGTCTTGGCCATCGGGCACAATCAATTGTCTCCTTCCTCTGTTCTGGTAAAGAACAGGAACATCAGTGCAGGCCGAATACATAAGGATCAGACACATGGGACAGCGCCAATCAAAACAAATCTTATATGGCCCTCCAAAAGTCAGAAAACATAATAATAACACAAGATTTATTAAAGTGGCTAGTTTTATAATTTTCTTGAACATTATTACCCTATTGTATTCCTATACCCCTCGGCCATAAGTACAAATCACCTCAACTTGGTCAGCTGTAAATCAACACATGACTATATATATTGTGATAATAATTGAGTTCAGACATCATAAAAAGTTTTGGGGCAGCCACCCGTATAATATCCCTAGCTGCAAAAGGCTTTTTAGTAACAGAGATGTTCACCAGACTGAGTCCAAAACAGAACTGATTACATTTGGCAAAGATGGCGGCTATAAAGGTCCTATAGAAAGTGACGTCATCAAAGGGGCTAGAACCGGAAGTGACATTGTCTGGGCCGGAAGTGACGTCATCAAAGGCCCCGGAAGTGACATTGTCTGGACCAGACATGACATCATCAAAGGCCAACCCACCCCCCTTCCCCATATATATATATTTTGGGGAATAACATAACATAAAATATACCTATTTATGTTAGGTACAATGCCTAGAAGGGGCTGGGTGGTCTCATGGCCTGGAACCCCTGCAGATTTTTCCAGCAGCTCTGTATATGACTATCTTTTTACCTTTTTATCTCTATTTTTATCTATTTCACTGATCACTTCTACCACTTTCTTTTATGTGGAATTGCTCCCTGGACACTTTTTACTATTTTTACTACTTGACATGGATTTTTACACTCCGAGAATCGCCTATTCAAGTAGTCAGCTTAAAGCACTGAGAAGAAATGCACATGCCGGTGTGGTTGCTTATTTACCTGACGAGGTAAGAAGACGATATCGGGGCAGCCGAGCCGGCGCAAAGATAAAAGATAAGATTAAATCGAGACAACTTGAGAGAAAATGGCGTTATAAACCGTCGGTGCCTTCTGTGATCCTGGGAAATGTGAACTCACTACCAAATAAGATTGACGAACTGGCTGTGCTGGTGAAAACTGTCAGAACCTACAGAGAATGCAGCTTGCTGTGTTTTAGTGAAACGTGGCTAACAACTACCATCCCAGATGCTAACGTGGAGCTACCCGGGTTTAGCACAGTTAGAGCGGACAGAGACGCAAGTACCTGCGGGAAGAAGAAAGGAGGAGGACTCGCTCTCTATGTCAATACAAAGTGGTGCAACTCAGGACATGTAAACGTTAAAATCTCCAATTGCTGCAGGGACATCGAACTGTTGGCCGTAAGTCTGCGTCCGTATTACTTGCCCAGAGAGTTTGGACACGTGATTGTTATCATTGTTTACATCCCCCCTCAAGCGAACGCGGAGATAGCGAGTGACATCATCCATTCCGCAGTTGCTAAGTTACAAACGCAGCACCCTGAGGCACTTGTGCTAATCGCTGGAGACTTTAACCATGTAACGCTGGACAAAACATTACCTGCCTTCTCCCAGTATGTGGATTGTAACACCAGGGGAAACAGGACTATCGACCTACTGTATGCAAATGTTAAAGACGCATACAGCGCCACCCCGCTGCCTGCGCTTGGGAAAGCAGATCATAACCTGGTTCTGCTACAGCCTCAATACAAACCAAGAGTGAGGGCGCTACCTACAACCACATGCTCATTCAGGAAGTGGTCCCCTGAGGCAGAGCAGGCTCTGAGAGACTGCTTTGGAACTACAGACTGGGATATATTCCTGGGGTCACATAGTGAGAACATTGAAGAGGCTGTTGAATGCACAACTGATTACATCAACTTCTGTATGGACATTGTAGTTCCAGTAAGAACAGTACGCTGCTATGCTAACAACAAGCCATGGGTTACAAGTGACATCAAGGGCCTTTTGAACCAGAAGAAAAGGGCTTTTAAAGGTGGTGATCAGCTTGAGCTCAAGCGCGTGCAGAAGGAACTCCGAGTCCAACTCAGGGCGGCGAAAGAGCAGTGCAGGAGAAAGCTGGAGCAGAAGTTGCAGAACAACAGCATGAAGGAAGTGTGGGATGGGATGAAGATTATCACTGGCTGTAGCTCGAAGCGGGGTGCCGCCATCGAGACAGACGTGGAGAGAGCAAACCAAATGAACAACTTCTTTAATAGGTTTGATCACCCTAACCCACTATCACCTCGAAGTACTGCATCCTCCAACCATCCTTCTGCTGGTACCAGCATAGGTGAGACATCCCCACCCACAATTACAGCAGCCCATGTGAGCAGAGAGTTGAAAAGACTTCGTGCCAGCAAAGCAGCGGGTCCAGATGGTGTATCGCCACGACTGCTGAAGGCCTGTGCGTTGGAACTGGGGAGTCATCTACAGCGCATCTTCAACCTGAGCCTGGATCAGGGGAGAGTCCCAAGGCTTTGGAAAACATCTTGTATCACCCCTGTCCCAAAGGTATCACGACCTAGTGAGCTGAATGACTTCCGGCCTGTTGCTCTGACGTCACATCTGATGAAGACCATGGAGCGGCTGCTGCTTCACCACCTGAGGCCACAGGTCCGCCACGCCCTCGACCCTCTGCAGTTCGCATACCAGGAGAAGGTGGGAGCGGAGGATGCCATCATCTATATGCTACACCGATCCCTCTCCCACCTGGACAGAGGCAGTGGTGCTGTAAGAATTATGTTTTTGGACTTCTCTAGCGCCTTCAACACCATCCAACCTCTGCTCCTTAGAGACAAGCTGACTGAGATGGGAGTAGACTCACACCTGGTGGCATGGATTGTGGACTATCTTACAGACAGACCTCAATATGTGCGTCTTGGGAACTGCAGGTCTGACATTGTGTTCAGCAATACAGGGGCACCGCAGGGGACTGTACTTTCTCCGGTCCTGTTCAATCTATATACATCAGACTTCCAATATGACTCAGAGTCCTGTCACGTGCAAAAGTTCGCTGATGACACTGCTATTGTGGGCTGCATCAGGAGTGGGCAGGAGGAGGAGTACAGGAAGCTAATCAAAGACTTTGTTAAATGGTGCGACTCAAACCACTTACATCTTAACACCAGCAAAACCAAGGAACTGGTGGTGGATTTTAGGAGGCCCAGGCCCCTCATGGACCCTGTGATCATCAGAGGTGACTGTGTGCAGAGGGTACAGACCTATAAATACCTGGGAGTGCAGCTGGATGACAAATTGGACTGGACTGCCAATACTGATGCTCTATGTAAGAAAGGTCAGAGCAGACTATACTTTCTGAGAAGGTTGGCATCGTTCAACATCTGCAGTAAGATGCTGCAGATGTTCTACCAGACGGTTGTGGCGAGTGCCCTCTTCTACGCGGTGGTGTGCTGGGGTGGCAGCATAAAGATGAAAGACGCCTCACGCCTGGACAAACTTGTTAAGAAGGCAGGCTCTATTGTAGGAGTAAAGTTGGACAGTTTAACATCTGTGGCAGAGCAACGGGCACTAAGCAAACTCCTGTCAATCATGAATAATCCACTGCATCCACTGAACAGTGTCATCTCCAGGCAGAGGAGTAGCTTCAGTGACAGACTTTTGTCACTGTCCTGCTCCACTGACAGACTGAGGAGATCGTTCCTCCCCCACACTATGCGACTCTTCAATTCCACCCGGGGGAGTAAATGCTAACTTTTTTTTTTTTTTTTCATTTTTATTACTATTTAATTTAATATTGTTTCTTTGTATCAGTATACTGCTGCTGGATTATGTGAATTTCCCCTTGGGATTAATAAAGTATCTATCTATCTATCTATCTATCTATCTATCTATCTATCTATCTATCTATCTATCTATCTATTTATCTATCTAGATTTTATTTTTTCTCCAGCTGTCTGGAGTTTTTTGGTTTTTTCTGTCCTCCCTAGCCATCGGACCTTATTTTTATTCTATGTTAATTAGTGCTCTCTTATTTTAATTCTTACTTTGTCTTTTTTTCCTCTTTCTTCATCATGCAAAGCACCTTGAGCTACATTATATGTATGAAAATGTGCTATATAAATAAATGTTATTGTTGTTATATATGACCAAGACCTTTGGAGTAAATCATTTCTACACCCAATCTACATTTTATGCTCAATAATTAGTACATGTGGTTTGACTCATTAGTGTACATGTTACTATAATAGTTTAGAGGTACAGTATATCCTGCTTACATATGTGTAATAAGATATCCATCTGATTTTGACTTTTTGACTAATATATTTTTACTTTTAGTCAACTAAAATCAATTTACTTGACTCAGCTAAAATTAATTTACTTTTTCTCAACTAAAACTAGAGTAAAACTACTAATAATTGAATGACTAAAATGTGACTAAAACTAAAATGCAATTTAGTCAGAAGACAAAGACTAAAACTAAATTATTGTATTGTCAAAAGTAACACTGCTGTTAGCCAGTTCCCTGAGAAGTGAAAACAGGTCTCATCCTGCGGGTGATTCAAAACAGCCACAAACATATATTTGGGTTTGATTTAAAGCAGGCATGACTGGCTTCATCATAAAACCAAGTGCATCATCGCCGGGGTTTTGTGAGCCGTTCTAGACTCCAGAAAAGAGCAACAGACACTTGCGTTTCAAGTCTCACAGCACTTATCCCTTAAACACTTCTAGGAAGGCTCCACTTCTATAATCACCTTCACAGTTAAAACTAAGCCTTTAATTGAGAGGAGACGTGCTGCACAACAGCAGGAATGGGTTTGTTTAGCTCTGGCACTTCCTCTTTAGAGTCAACGCGGACATTAATGCTTTAAACAGGACAGAATATGACGGGTGTGCAAAACAAAATAGCCCTCTATACTCTCATCCTGCTGGTGAATCGAATCATCCACAAACATATATTTATGTTCGATTTAATGCAGGCATTACTGGCTTCAAAATAAAACCAAACGCGTCATCCTGGTGTTTTGTGGGCCGTTCTAGTCTTTGCAAAAGAGCAATAGACACTCGCATTTCAAGTCCCACAGCAATTACCTTAAACACTTCTAGGAAGGCTCCGCTTCTGCAATCGACTTCACAGTTAAATCTAAGCCTTTAATTGAGAGACTTGTTGCACAACAGCAGAAATGGGTTCATTTAGCTCTGGGTTCTACCTCTTTAGAGTCAACATTAATGTTTAAATCAGAACGGAATATGGCGGGAGTGCAAAACAAAATAGCCCTAAAGAGTCTATTCCTATTGATGAATCGAATCAGCCACAAACGTATCTTTAGGTTCGATTTAAAGTAGGCATGACTGGCTTCAAAATAAAACCAAAAGCGTCATAGGCAGTTCTAGACTCCACAAAATAGCAATAGACACTCGCGTTTCAAGTCTCACAGCATCAGGAGTCACTTCACTGCGGGGAGCTCAGGACTGCAGCTCGGGTCTCCACTTTCTACTCCATCACATCACATCGAGTCAGAACCTGCAGGGAGTGACCATCCAGCACACAGTAGTCATCCACATCTGCACTGACATTTATAATAATATTTCTATCTAAATCTAAACATATTTATACAAATAGTTTAAAAAAAAAAGGAAAGTCAATATGCAAATGAAAAACCTCTAACACTGGATATGTGTAAATGCTACCCTCTTGTGGTCTCATAGGCAATTTAAATAAAAACTTTTCTGACATTTTTTAATCCTTTTCCATAAAGGTTATTGTCATACACCAGTCTAAAAAGACAGTGGGCAGTAGATCCGGTTTATTCTGTACAGCACCACAGAGGAATCCATGTTCTGTTAGTTATTTTCAGGAAGATATACACAAAGTTTAACAAGAAGATATATGTATTATTAAGGGATTTCATTATAATATATTGCTTTTTATTAACTTGGCGTTCCATTTAGTATGTAATATAAATTGGTTATAGAGGACTGAGGGCATGTTAACTTCATTTCTAAGTATATCACAATTCTGAAAACAAAACCTCCAAATATTATGAGCAATTTGTACAATTCAAAAACAGTTTAGTTTATTTATGAGAGGGTGCTGAGCCGTCACCTATGGCCACAAACTGTTTGTAATGACCGAATCACTAGATTGCAGATACGAGCTGTGAAAATGAGTTTCAGGGTGTCTGGTCTCAGCCTTCGAGAAGGGATGAGGAGCGCATACAAGATGTTTCTGATAGGATGCCTTCTGGACGCCAGCCTGGGGAGATGTTTCAGCCATGTCCAACCAGGAGGGGACCTCGGGGAAGACCAAGGCTGGGAGGGAATGAGTCAGTGTCCCCCAAGGGCATTTGCAGCAGGTGGCAGGAAAAAGAGAAGTATGGGTGTCTTTGCTTAGACTGCTGCCCCAATGACCCAGACCAGACTCGCTGCAGAAAATCAAAGAGTGGGTGGATAATTTTACCACAAACAAAAGTTAAGGAATTTTTCAGTGATCAGATGTAGGTTAAGTAGTGTAGCAACCCCTGACATACGACATGGATTGCTGTGCTCTGATGGCTAACAAATACGCACACGTCAAACACGCACTGTGGCTAACGTAGAGTCGGCAGTTCACCTAGCTAAAAGACCTATGTCTTTGGACATTGTGAGGAAACCGGTGCACCCGCAGGAAACACATGCAGGTATGGAAAGAAAAGGAAAATTCCTTAGTGTGAGGCAGCAGTGCAACCACTTCGCCAGTGTGTTGTCTTGTCAGCCCAGATGTCACATTTTAAAATGCTGATATCAGAATTAGGAAGCAATATCAATTTTTAAAATGATGATATCTTGTCAATATCAAATTTCGAAGACATACAATGTCAGAAATTTTAATTTGGATATCAAGAAAGACGATTCAATTCTGAAAAGGCTTCTCATATCCGAATCCCATTGTCCACAACAGCGGCAGATGACAGGCAGCTTTCTCCACCTCCTCTAAATCCTATTGGATACTACTGGGCGGTGTAGTCCTGCCCCCTCTTCGCCCATTGGGTGCAGTCAGACTATGTGGAAAATTAGTGGAAAACGGGTTCACCTATGTGGGAGGTGTCACCTTCGGCCTTTCACACTGACGGATCAGACAAAACGCTAGGAGTTCTTTAATGTTTTTGATATGAACGTTAGTGTTTTTCTAACAAAATTATTAAAGTTTAGTTGAGGAGAGGCGGCCGTGACCTGCTTACTTTCCTAATTTTTAAACCTAAGCCAGAAGCAAAAAGAATTTGTGTCACATCAGCAACGCGAAACAGGTAATTGTTGTTATTATTATTATTTGCATTATTACAGTAAGTAAGTCAGGTGGAATTCTGCATTATTGCCTGTGCTACTGTGGTTGTTGAAGCTAATAGATGGCGCTCATCCGAATGAGCCATCAGCACGGAAGATCAGGTGACAGCCCATGCAGAGCTGCAAATGAGCATAAAAATGTAAAACTGGAACAAGTGTACAGATGTCAAGTCTTCTGACTGGCACGCATTGCTTCAGTTACTTGGACGTGTGTGATGTGCATGACAAGCATGTTGTTTAGTTTTGAAGTGAGGTATCTGCGTATCCATTGTGTTAGTAAGGAAGGCTTCTTTTTGGTAACGAACCCTAAGCTTTAAATTCTGAGTTATAATCGTGATGACACTGTCCAGAAGACAGGTGTGTGTCAGTGGACAAGTCGAGCTGTTAGATCTCGAGTTGTGTTTTTGAAGTGATCTTTCCAGATTCCAGTAACCCTGCTCTGCTGTACGAGACACTTAAGGTGGGTTTCTACCCACAGTTCCCAATTTGGCATACGAGGACAGAGGCCGAGGTGACTTACTGACTTAAAAACTGTAGTTCATTTATTGTTACAAGGTAAGGATCCAATCGAGATGCGACATCTCCTGTTTTGAGGCCCCACACCGAAGGGGCTCACTGCTCGTCTTTAGATTTGTGAAGCACACCACCAAGTTATAAGAGAACATGCGGACTGCACTTGGATCACACGGTGTGCTCGAGTCAAGACCCCATGAGCTCTGCCTCCTTCGAGATGCCATGAACTTGTTTCTGTTCAAGTTGCTTCGCTGCTTTAGGAGGCTTAAATAACGGGACTGTTTAGAATGTTAATATGTTTAAGTGACTGTTTTATTTGAATGGGTCTCATGGATGTGAAATAATGTTTATAATACCGCACGTTCATGATCAACCACTATTGACCTAAATAACAATCCCCCCCACCCCTCTTTCATGCTCTAGTTGCCCTGTACCAATGCGTATTAAATTCGATTTACCTGATTTTGCAGCAGGATTTAGAGCGTCAGTGTGTCGGTTGTGCGAGTCAATGCCTCGCCTTGCATTACAGGTCACCGAGGTGGCTTCTCGCACTCCATAGAACTCCGGGCTGAGGTGCAGTAGAGACCACCTAATGGCGCAGGATTCACATTACAATGCTCGGGGGTATTAATACGCCAGTGCTTTTGCCGTTGTTAACACGTAACCTTTTGTCTTGTTCTTCTTCTGATCGTAAACCGCATTACACCACAATATGTAACGTTTGCAATTAAAACGGACACGACAAAAAAATAAAGAGGGTTACAGAAGCCCTCTGTACTGTTTCCTTTCCCAGACCAATGCTCATCTAAAAAGTTTTTGCTGTTATTTATTTTTTTACACCTGAGGAGGAATTAGGGTGTACAAATAATTGATTTTTAAATCTCTTTTGTTAATTTCTTTCATTTTAAAAAGAACAGTACAATGAAACAGATACAATTTGTACACCAAATAATTTCAAAATTAGTCCATAAGAACAAACAGAAAATTTTAATTATAAAAAAGGACAGAGATGAAACAAAACCTAACAAAACTTGAACAAAAATTCAACTCCCACCCAAGAGGAGAGGAATGCCCCCCTATACTTTCCCACACACAATATGTATGCTTATTCTAAGATTTTTTAAATGAAGTGCTGCGATGTTTTAAAGATGTTTTGGACAGACCGTCTAGGCAAGAATTAGATTTTTTTCCAATTTCCAATAATGTACAACATTAGTTTCTCAGTTACACAAGGTGGGATGGGAGTCTTCCAGTTAAGCAAGATAATTGTTCATGCTAGTAGTGTGGTATAGGCTGGTACGATCCATTTGTTCCCTTTGCTGTAAGCCCACCTTTGAGTCCTCCAAATACAGCTGATGATGGGCTACGAAGTATTGAGACCCTACTGCTGTCTAGTAAACATTCACAGAGTTTTGGTCCACAATGATGTTAATTTGACGCATTCCCAAAATGTTTATTGTGTAGACTTTACTAGAGAGCCATAAATTCCACACACTTCAGCACTTTTATCAGGTATTGTACTTTAGCACTTCTTGCTTCACTCGTATGTCTATAACCTCAGGCAATTTGACACAATAAAAGAACAAGCAGGAGTCAAATTACACATTTAATAATGTATTATTGATAACCAGTAATGGCACACTGCACAATAACGTGCAGTGAATACGCTTGACTTGAACTGAGCATTCCTAGTTTTCATCCTCTTTCTCTGTATGTTTAGCATTCGTTTGCTCAGAGTTTAATGCGTTTGCTGATTCCTGAGCAGCTCTTCTTTTTTCCACCCTAGTGGCCCACTTCTCTTCTTTTATTGGCATGCTTTCATGTTAAAACTGATTAAGTCAGTGTTTGTGTTGCAATTAGTACGTTTTCCTTAATTTTTCATTTCAGCTGGCACTTAAGTCTTCAATCTGCCTCAAGAATGAGTTAAGATATGAAGAGGTAGGGGAAGTGACGGCGAAGGTGGTAGGGATGAGAACGGTGCCCGTATGCATGCGCAGCATGGCCGCCCTGCTGGCTCCTTTCGAGAGCTGATTCTATAGGGTGGTCCAGATCTAATTGTGCAACTTTTAATGCAATGGAGGAAAACAATACAAGACAAAAGAATTGCTGTTCGATGACAACCGTCTCCCAGCCATTTTGGAATGCAGGGCAGGTGCTGCGATCTATCGGCAACAAAAATAATTTTTTGTGAATTCTCTATGTAATAAACTTAATTAGTTATAGCATAATGAAAACTGCATAATTAGATCTGGACCACCCTGTACAATACCATAAAATAAAAATAAAAAGAGAAATAACCTTGAAGGTCAATCATCACCACGAAAGAAAGTGGATAGTAGACGTCAAGTAATATATGTGTACCAAATTTCAGGTCAATAGTTCAAATGGTATGCAAGCTATAGGTGATTTAAAATCCTGGACAGACAAACGGACAGCCATCGTAGCGTATTATATAAGAAGATATTCATAAAAATAATATGGAAATTATAATGTTAATGTTGGCAAACCATAACCATACGACCTGATAAATAAATGTGAGATATGTAGTTTCAGGCAACACATAAATGTCTCTGGTCAAGTCATCATTTCTGGTCAGCTCTTTTCAGGATGGACAGAAATGCAAGGAAGGGGGAGAAAAGCTAAAGTACAATACCTGATAAACAGTGGAAGTCTGTGGGATTTGAGTCCTTCTGATAAAGTTTACGCAATAAGGAGTAGAAAAGGGGAGCACAGAGTCACAGAGGACAAAGGCAAAACAATCCTTCTCCATAGAAATCCTTTTTAAATAAAGAGATTTTATGTAAAAGTGGTATAAGACTGAGAGCAGAAGCATCCATTGATAACAAGGAACATATTCTTTAAATACAGCATATGGGGCAGCACTGTGGGTGAAACTAAAAAGGACCATCATGTTTGGAAAACAGTCATCTAGGTAGGCAATCAGGACACAGGGAAAGAAATTCTAAATAAAGACACAGACAGACAAGGGAGGAGGATATTACAGGTGTTAAGTAATGGCAATACTTAATTTAAATCAAGATTTATTTTTTAATTAAAAAGGGAGCTAATACAAATTTGGATTATAAGGCCCCAGAATTTGAGATATCAAACCGTTTTCAGCAACTTGTGGAACTGGAGAGTGACTGAAAACTCTGAGGTGGTAGGCTGCTATGTGGTAGGCTTAGTGTGTAGAGGTATTGAAATACAGGTTTCCTCCGGGTGCAGACACGGTAGTACTGTGTATTGTCTTTTGGGTCCACAGGTGGAGAAATCCCCCGAAACTGTGGACAGGTTCTTGGCGAGAGTGGGGATAGATCTAGATGTCATTGTCCATGTTGGAACAAATGACAGGAATGAACGTAGGTTATCTGTTCTGCATTCGAATTTAGAATTGACAAGGTGGACTTCTCTGAAGGTCATCCTGTGCTGCCCAGCCATCCAGGTAAAACCTTGGAGTAGGATAGACAGGTGTAGGTTTATGGGACATTGGGACTCTTTCTGGAAAAGACGCCACCTGTCCCGCTGTCATGGCTTACATTTGGACAGCAGGAGTATCAATATTTTGAAGAAATAAATGTGAGGGCATCAATGCTGTTTTGAACATTTACAAAGACACCACCACTTCCCTGTCTTCATGTCAACTGTGACCGTCATCCACACCAAATAACTCCAGGCTTCCTCTATTTCTTTAAATACTGAGAAGTAAACATATCTCCCCGAATAGCCATACCTCTCATATTAAACAGGGTACACTGTACATGCTCCTTCCCTGGATGCTGCATTATTTAACTCAATACACTCATTTCTTCTGGGCCTAGAAATGAGCCCTTTCAACAACACATACTGTATTGCCTCAATCTGCAAACAGAACTCAAGCCAAGTGCTTGCAATCGACACCAGGTTGCCCACTTGGCATTGCTAGAGCCATTAAATCTATGCAGTCTTCCACATCACAGGCAATTATCTATGAGGTTGATGATTTGGAACCCTGACACCTTTTTTTGGTTTTGAAGTGAAAAATATAGCATTTGTTACATGAACACAAAATATATGTTAATTTCAGTTGGAATGATAATGTCTTTCATGCTTTCTGAAGTTTATAGAAGTAGCAAATGAGGAATGGCAAGAACTGCAAATTAACTGCGCTTCCAATGGGGTTTTAATTGAAGTGACCTCATTATTACCTTGTATCTTTGTTTGGTCACGTAAAAGCATTGTTTGGCCTATTAAAAGGACTTGACACCAGAATATTAAGAACTTATCAAACTGTGATATGAACTTTGTATATGCTATTATTTTTATATTAAGAGCACTGCCCCGTGAGAGCCAAATGTAACAGTACAGTACTGCACACTCAGTGCTCAAAAAACACTTTTAAAGAGGAAGAAATTATTGCAAAAGTGCCCCCTTAGGGAAAAAAAAAGCTTTATGGTAAAAATTACAACTGAATTACCTGCCATACAGAACTAACACGCAGCACTTGGCATCGCTTATTATTCAAACATTGCAAACAAAAACACATATTGTGGTGTGATGCTGTTTAAATTCAGAAGAAAAAATTGTTACCACGGCAACTGTACCTACGTAATGGCTCCTATCTGTTGTAATGAGTGTTCTGCGCCATTAGGGGTCTATACTGGACCTCAGCCCGGCGTGCTATGGAGTACCAACAGAGTGAAGGACCTCAGTAAGCTGTTAATGCAAGGCGAGGCACTGGCCCGTGTCACTGTCTTGTACGTGCGTGCCACTGGCCTGGAAAACATAATATTACGGTACACTGACGCGCTAAGCTCGTCTATGACTTCGGCTTCAGTTGTTCCCCTTCTAAGTGTTAGTTCAGCAGGGGACGTTTCTATGTCAAAGTTTAATTCTGTACGTCCATCTGCGAAGCCTATTGGAGATTCGAGTAGCAGGCGGTTCTTTCTGTCTGCTTCTAAATTCTATTGGATATTGGACTAATGGGTGTTTCTGCTCCGCCGCTTTTGGCTGTCAGTAAAACGCTGGGTACGTGTGGGCCCCTCTGCCTTCCCCCGGGTCCCCACATGCCAAAACCTTCAAATATGTATACAAAATGATCGAAATGTAGTTTATCCGACAGCAACAATGCTGCATTTATGAATACCATACTTGATGAGTTAAGCCTTCTCGCACATCAAAGTTTGACTGCAAGAAGGAAAGCCAGTGCTAACGGAAGCTCGTAGCGGAATTGAAACAATACATTAATGAGATAGGCCTATGTATTATCTAACGTGTAATGGTACTATTATACCAATGCAATGAATAGGAGTAACATCTGAACATTTTAATATATACTAACGGTTAGGGTTATCTATCTGATTGTACACATGGTGTACAATCAGTATGGAAACTCGCTGTATCAAACTTCAAAGTTTTCAAAAAATCCGGGTGTTCCAGAATCTTTAGTGATGCACACAAAACCAACGCACACTCGTCACTGCTTTAAAAGCAACAATAAACACCCAAGCGAATGAATTATCAAACTACAGAGACGGACTTCTGCTACACCATACATGTCAACATCCACGATAGTACACAACAATATTGCTGTTGTCTGAGACAGAACAGCGCCTGTGTGTGTGAAATGGAATTATTCAGTTACAGTGGCGAAGTCAATCCATTATCCATGCACCCTGTACAACAAACATACTACTCAACGTCAAGCTCAAGGACGTCGGCGTCGGCTCTCCTTTGTCTTTGAGAAGCGTGCCGCTGCCAGCTCCCTTTGACAAGCATGCTTTACACGACACGAGCACGATATCTACTTGCGCGGAGCATGCGGCTATTAAAACACTCACTTGTATTGTTGTAAGCTAAATGATTTAATAAATGAATAATTGTCCGAATATATATCTACGCACACAACATCAGCATAAAAAAAATCAAGCGTGAAGGGGCCCCCTTCCGTTAGGGCCAGAGTCCCTGTTCATCTCTTAGGTTCCCATCTTCTCTCTGTGTCTTTTATCGCAGTGCTTTGAACTGGAAAAGATGTTATGGCTGGAGACACCAGAAAAGATGTAGCCTGCCAGACGTTTTTTTTTTTTTTAGCTATCCTTTGGAAGCAGTAAGATCACCGCACACATAAACTCTTGTTTTAGATTTATTTTTGATATCTCCCGATGTAGACTGTACTTAATCTATCCATTCTGAAACTTTAGAAGTATATTTTTTCAAGGAAGTCTTGTTTTGCTTTTTTTAAAAATACCTTTTAAGTCCCTACTTGAACTGTGTTAATAACAATAATAGCAGTGTTTTATACATTGCATTTATACAACCATTCCATGTACATAAAATACTGAACATCTCTTACAGGTACGCCAAGTCAATGAGAGAGACGTACAGTAGGCTTTGACCACAGGCACATTGTCAAAAAAACAAACACAACGAAAAACAGTATTATGTACTGCGATGTTGTATATCTTCCACAAGAGGGCAGCAAGATGGCAGTTTTGCCTTTAATCATCATTTACCATTACTCTTGTTTCTTTCTTAGTTTCTGTCATTTTTATTTCATATAATGACAATTTCATATTTCATAGATGACAATATCGTATACTACTTAATGAAGGTCTAGTCGTTTTTTCTTCTTTTTCTTTTATATAGCGTCTCCAATATTTCATTTGTTCATATATCTCCTTTCACACACTATTATATAGCGCTTAATGACTGTTCTAACATTCTTCATTAGTTTCTTCTTTACAGTATATTACCTGTTAGTGTGGACACTAATGTATGGCACTTGTATCACATGCAATTATTCTTAGTTAGAAAGAGACGTATTTTTTTGACCAAAAGTGCATCTTCTAAAAATAATTTTTATGTACTGGAACTTTCTATGGCTACCAGAAGAGGGCGACAAGACGTCAACTTTACCTTTTGTTATTTATCATCTCATTTTCATATTGGACACTATTGAATACCTCTTAAAGCTGTTAATATTTCTTTCTTTTATCTTTTATACTGGATGCTATTATATAACTAAATTTAAAGGCACTAAATTACCTTTCTATCATTCTTTTTTACTTTCGTTCTTTTTCATATTGTGCCTTTCAAAGTGGACATTAATGTATAGCAGTTGTAGCACACAATGATATGCTGAATATTTGAGAGAACTTTTTTTACCATAGGTACATCTTTTTACAGTATTTATGAACTGCATCTTTGTATTTCAACCACAAGAGAGCGACAATATGTGAACTTTGCCTTCTTTAGTTTGTCATCATCATTCCCCATTACTCTCATTTCTTTCTTACTTCCTGATTTTTTTTTCTTTCATATGGCACCTTTCATACAGGACAGGCTGTGTTGATGATGAGGCATTTCCCGGTTCAGATGTGCCACTTAAGAGCATTGAATTTTCACTGCCCACCTCATTTCCTTCTTCACTCCCACTTTCTCTGTCAGTTGTAGTAGATAATGTGTCGTAAGGTCCTGGCTGATCCATTCCTTCGCCTGTCTCCTCAAGCTCGTCTCCAAACCTTTTATTAGAATGTCCAATATGTTGTCACCCATATAATATTTCAAAAGGTGAGAAAACCATGGAGGCTTGGGGGACTTCCCGATAGGCAAATAATACAATGGGAAGCAACTGGTCCCAGTTTCTTCCATCCTCACTGACCACTTTGCATAGCATTTGTTTTAGGGTCTGGTTAAACCTCTCTATAACACCTTCGCTTTGAGGATGGTATACCAAGTTTTTTAAATGATTCTTCCGGAGTAACAGCCATTTCCCTGAATGTCTTCATGGTAAAATGCATCCCTTGGTCTGTTAGGACTTCTTTAGGGATGACACTCTCACAAAGACCACTACCAATTCTTGTGTGATTGCTTTTGTAGCAGCTGTATGCAGAGGTACAGCTTCAGGATATCGGGTAGCGTAATTAACATGGACTAAAAATGATTTATGTCTTCTAGCCGAGGGCTCTTGGGGTCCTACTAGGTTAACCCCGATTCACTCAAAGGAAATATGAATAAGGGGAATGGGGCTATCATAGCTCGGTCCATTTTAGGAATTTGACTCAATTGACAGTCCGGGAAGGAAGTGCAAAAGCGCCAAACCTCCTCATTAATCCCCGAATCAGAGCTTAATGCGCTCTATAGTCTTTTCAGTTCTCAAATGGGCTCATAGAAGATGGGTGTGTCCTAGTTCATAGACTTGCCACCAGTAAGACTGCGGAACTAACATCAATGATCGTACCTCCCCCTCACACTTGACTCCTCAATAGAGAAGACTGTAATTTAGGGCAAAGTGTGGGCCCTGTGGAATAGGATGCTGAGTGTGTTGGAAATTAACCAGAACAACTGCATTTTTTAGCAAACTTAATAGAATCATCATTCCATTGCTCCTTTTTTAAGGAGTCCAGAGTTTAACTGAATTGAAATTGTAATGTAGTGAGAGGATCAAAGTCGACCTCAATCAGCATGGTTTCATCCTGAGACTTGGCTTGCGACATTCCAGGAGTCACCACATCACACTGAATGGCCACATGACTCCTCAAGGCTGGCTGTAAACATGGCATGGAGGCAGCTTGTGATGAAATATTCTCATTTGTTACTAGGCCCAAAACTTTCTTAGGAGTGGGTTGTGTAAAACCACTTTCAATGTCAGACAAGTCTCGGCACAGTATCACCAGATATGGAGGATTCTGGAGGACTTCTACTGTGAGTGTTTTAAGTGAGCCCTCGTATTTGATGAAACCTGTACCACTGTTGCTGTAGCACAAAACGACAAGCAAAAATGGAAATGTTACTGGTGGAATCAATTAAAGCTGTCACCTTATGCACATTAACTAGTACCACTCCTGTGCAGGGAAGAGACAGAGGGTTAGAAAGTGCACAATACCCTTTTCCCTTCATCCAGTGATATTGCATGGGCTCGCGAGTTGAAGGCAGTGGGGGTATGGTGTACCAAACGTCCCTGTATTTGAAACAGCGCGGTCTCCATGCTGTGGCCAGCGGGCTCTTCATTCAGAACACGTCCTGTCCTGGTTTGGTATTTAGACCATTCTGCCTTCTCAGATAGCTGTCCAGTGATGTTCTGTGGTAAAGACGGAAGCCTCTATATTTGTAACAGACTGGACCAACTGGGTAAGGTAATTGGGAAGGAGATCAAAAGATATTTGCTCAAGGACTTGTTGCAAGTCATTTACGACTGGCCGTAGCCAGTGCCCTGCCTTGCTTCACAAATCAAAGTCCTGTCCTGGGTAAGGTAATCGGGAAGGGCATTTATTAGGAGATCAAAAGAGATTTGCTCAAGGACTTGTTGCAACTCATTTACGACTGGCCGTAGCCAGTGTCCTGCCTTGCTTCACAAATCAAAGTCCTGTGAGCGTGTTGGCTTCTCTGGGTCAAATCACCATTCATGACAAATCCTTGCCTGCTGGTCCGGGGAAATGGCGTACCTTTTAAGGACATGAGTCTTCAGAGCATCATAATTGGCATCTGTCTCCTCTGAGAGGTCATAGTAAGTCTCCCGTAATTCCCCCTTTTGAAATGGCACTATTATGTTAGCCCATTCTGCACACTCTCAGTGACTCCTGTTGGCTGTACGTTCAAATATTAAAAAATAAGATTCAATATTGTCATTACTCTGGAGGGACAGAGCCCACACCTTGTTGGACAGTGACACGTGCTTGTGCTCGCACCTTAGACTCTGCATGCTGCATTTATTATTCTCCCACACCTGGAGTTTCAGGGTCAGAAACTCTGAGGCCATATTAACCAGAATTGTGTTGAGGTGCTGCTCCTGGCTCATCTTCGGAGCAAATCCTGCTGAATATGCAAACTGTGGAAATAAAGAGCAGAAGAAACAGAATGAAGATTGAGGTAGCCAGCCCAAGTAGGTTGAGTGAAAAATATGGTCTTTACAGACTGGAGTCCAAAACAGAACAGAGTAATAGTATTGAAAATGGCAGTTATAGGAGAACTGGTGGAACTGGAACTGGAAATAATGTTAGTGAAATAAGTGACATCCTTAGACTCAGGCAGGATTTCCTTCAGCTGATCTGCAGAGAAAAGAGAGGAAGGATCATTGCACACTGCCACTCCCTGATTACAACCATTTGAGCCTCCCATGCGCATGTGTGTGACTATATATATATATATATATATA
>JANRMT010062809.1:4512416-4566771 GCA_026402145.1 Polypterus bichir lapradei
ATATATATATATATATATATATATATATATATATACACAACCCCAATTCCAATAAAGTTGGGACGTTGTGTAAAACATAAATAAAAACATAATACAATGATTTGCAAATCCTTTTCAAACTATATTCAATTGAATACACTACGAAGACAAGATATCTAATGTTCACACTGATAAACTTTATTGTTGTTTTGTAAATCTTCACTCATTTTGACATCATTTTTCGTGGTGATGAAAAAATGGCAGACTGCGTAGATCCAGACTCCCACCTGGATAAACGTCTGTCATATGCTTCCCGTCTGTAACCGCGTCAACCGTCAGTAAATGTAAGCTAAACTATATTTTTCTATATTTTAACTATATTATACCGCTGTAATGACGATGGGAGGGATATCGCCTTTTCTGTTATATTACTATATTGTTTAGTTACTTAATGTACCGCAATTTCAAAAGAACACATTTCCAGATGGCTAATGCCTCTTAAGGAAACAAAATTGGCGTAGCTGGCAGGATTGTGGCTACATTAATAACTATATATTATTTATAATATTCTATATATATATATAAGTATGCTTCTGATAATGACGATATGAGAGGTTCAGTCAAAATATTTGTTATATTTGGGATGGTTGCGCGCACTGTCATGGACTCCCGTGACTGAGATAAATTGCCTTAAAATGCCTGGCCCGAATTGGAATAGGGATATTAATTAATCCCATCAAAATACAAGAGGCGGTCTTGTCAAAATAGGCACAGTGCATGAGGCTGGAAAGAAAACCCAACACCTGTCGGCGACTCGTGGTAGCGTCTTCTACCTGCAAGTTGACTTTTAAGTTCAAAGCATAAGTACAAATATGGGAATAAATAAAATGAAACTAAACCGGACAAAAAAAATTGAAAATAACAAAGTTTAAATTTATAGCACGAGACTGGCTGTCCAGTAAAATGAAACGGCACCCACGGGGCCAGCACAGATTAATGAACTGCCGTATGAAGTCCAAAACCTGCCTGAAAAGTAAATGCCGTGTTGGGGAACACTATTATTTAAATAAATTACATTACTAGCCATTAGAAAAGAATATTGAAAAGCTATAAAGAACTGCACGTTATTGTTTTTAGTTGCGGCAGGCAGACAGACATGCAGGCAATGCACTTACCTGAAAAACTTATAGATGAAAATAAAGCCAACAGCGATAAAATCCATAAAGGCTCTTAAAGATGAAAATAAAGCCAACAGCGATAAAATCCCTAAAGGCTCTATCACACTCGCTAAAATAACTTGTAGAAATCTTTAATGGCATTATAGCAGCAACATAAAAATACACGGTTCGCCCACGTGTTAAAAAGCAGTCTGAAAGTTGCCCAGCTGTTCGAATCACTCTGCCTAAACGAGTAAAGGTTAAAGGTTAAACGTTTTGTCAAAACTCCCACCTATTATTGTACTTTTAAGTATATGCCGTGTGTTTGCCTTTTAAATATAGCTTAAATTGATTTTGGTCTCGTCCGTTGCGAGAGATGGATGTCTGAAGTGGAGCTCCGCTAGCAGCGGTGTTATTTTTCATATTATCTGCTTATTATCCTGAGATATCCTGTATTTATTCAACCCGAGGGGCACTGTTACAGTATATGTAAGCATATATAAGCATGGCCAACAAGAAAGGGGGTCCGAAAGAACCGAAAACTAAAGCTGCACCCAAGCTAAGATCAGCAAGCCCTAGTTCAAGATACGGCCTTTCAGAGACAGACCTGGATCAGATCAGCGAAAGTACAGACTCCTCGGGACCACAGTCCGCTATATCGTCTCCGGCTGAGAGCGAAAAGGGGAGCGAATGTACGATCGTGAGTGCAGGTCTCGATAGCTCGCCGATTGTAGAAGATCACCTGAAACTGGAAAAGGCCTTGCAGTCCGCGGTTTCAATTACTCCACGCGAGCCGGGAACAGCGGGGAAACTGGCTACAATAGAGCCTGCCGCTTCACCTATGGTGCAAGAAAGCACAATTGAACTGTCTGAACTGAAGGTGATGTTCGCTGAGCTCATGCAAGAGATAAAGAAAAGCGAGAAGGCAAATGAGAAGGCAAGGGTAAAGGCAAATGAGAAACTGCGACAGGAGGTGCAACAGACAAATGAAAGGCTGCGACAGGAGCTGCAACAGGAGCTGCGACAGATGCTGGGTAAAATTCAAGAGCACATTCAGGCCAGTTATATATATTCTAAGTGCACAGTTTTTAGACTATATTGTTAATAGATATCTCTACTTTTTAATCCTAAAAATGCGTGGGGGCTTGTTTTGCTTTGGACGTGCTGTCTCTGGGTATGTCAGAGGACCGGGACTGTGTGAAGTGGGTTCTAGCCTCATGTGGGAAGGCAAAAAGGGTGGGTGGGGGGTTAAGGGGGGGAGAGAAAGAGAGCAGGCTTGATCTATACCTAATCTATCCTTTTAATCTTAATAATTATAACTACCAACGTAATAATAGGCTTCATGGCAATAATTCTTGGGGAAATAGGAAATTAAGGCCGAAGCTGTCTCACTTCCAGTTAAGACTATAAAATGACATCAAAAACTCAGAATCAATGTCTCCATGATGGGACAGTTAACTTCGTGAGCTGAAATGTTAAAGGCCTGAATCACGAATTAAAGAGAAAGAAAGTAGTCTCTCACCTAACAGATCTAAACGCTAAAATAGTATTTTTACAGGAGACCCATTTACTAAGCAAGGATCAGTTCCGGCTGCAAAAAGACAGGACTGGCCAAATGTTCCATTCTAGTTTTACAAAGAAAACTAGAGGTGTGGGAATTCTCATACATAGAACAGTTTCATTTGTAGCATCAGATGTAGTATTGAATCCTGAAGGGAGATATGTAATGGTCATGGGAGACTTATCTAACTGTAAAATGATTTTGATAAATGTTTATGCACCTAATGTTGATGATAAGGAATTTATACAAAATTTATTTGCATACATTCCCAATCTGAACACTCATAAAATTATAATGGCTGGGGACTTTAATTGTGTTTTAAATCCACTCTTAGATAGGACATCTTCCACAGGGGGAACAGCATCTAACACCGCAAAGATAATTACAAAGTTTATAACTGATCACAACTTATCAAACCCCTGGAAGTTTTTAAACCCAAACTCAAGAACATATTCTTTCTACTCACCAGTACATCATTGCTACTCAAGGATTGATTATTTCTTTATAGATAATAACTTCTTGCCTATGATTAAATCTTGCAAATACGATGCTATTGTTATTTCTGACCACGCACCTCTGATCTTGGAGCTAAAGTTACTAAGCCCCACACACTTACCTCGCAGATGGCATCTCAACCCGCTTCTATTAGCAGTCAAGAATTGTACAGAATTCATATCCAAACAAATCAATTTCTTCCTAGAGACAAATACATCCTCAAGAGACTTCTGCAGGAATACTCTGGGAAACTCTTAAGGCCTTCTTAAGAGGACAGATTATCTCATATCTTTCCCACAGAAATAAATTAGAAACCAAGAAAGTAGCAGAGATAAAAAGCGAAATTACTAGAATAGATGAAGAACATGCCAGACTACCAAGCGAGACTCTACATATGAAAAAGCAGGCTCTGCATTCAGAACTAAACCTCTTGACAACTAAAGAAACTGAACAACTAATTTATAAATCCAGACATCATTACTATGAACATGGAGAGAAAGCTAATAAGGTTTTAGCTCAACAAATTCACAAGCAAGAAGTGCGCAACGCAATCTCAGTAATCACCAATGCAAACGGAGATAAAATCATCGACCACAAAAATATAATGCACACTTTCAGAGATTACTATAAATCCCTATATACTACTGAGTTTAAAGAAGATAATACACAATCTAAAGCATTTCTGGATACATTACAAATACCACAAATAGACACTTTTAGTGCGTAGGAACTTGATAAAACTCTGGCGTTAGCAGAATTACTAGATGCTATAAAGTCACTTCAAGGCGGGAAAGCAGCAGGCCCTGATGGCTACCCTGCAGAATTTTACAAGAAATTTTCCGCTCAGCTAGCTCCCCTCCTATTAGCAACATTTACAGAAGCCAGAGATAACCAAACTCTTCCTGAAACTTTTCGCCAAGCACTAATCACCGTTTTTCCAAAACAAAATAAGGACTTATTACAATGTGCATCATACAGACCAATTTCACTTCTAAATAATGACGTTAAAATACTCTCTAAAATCATAGCTAGAAGGATGGAGAAAGTGCTCCCCTCGGTAATATCACAAGATCAAACTGGATTTATCAGGGACCGATACTTATCTTCAAATCTTCGACGCCTGTTTAATGTAATATACTCACCAACTAAATCAAACACCCCAGAAATATTATTATCATTGGATGCAGAAAAAGCATTTGACATGATTGAATGGAAATACCTTTTTACTACATTGGAGAAGTTTGGGTTTGGCCTGAACATTTGTGCATGGATCAAATTACTGTATACTAACCCAGAAGCTTCAGTTTGTATCAACAAAATTTGTTCAGACTACTTTAAACTAGAACGTGGTACTAGACAAGGATGCCCCTTGTCATCGCTACTGTTTGCAATTGCCATTGAACCACTGGCAATACATTGTCGAAATACTGATCAGATAAAGGGGATTATCAGAGAAGGACTGGAACAGAAAATTTCATTATATGCAGATGATATGGTACTATATATATCAGACCCAGAAAATTCTGTGCTTGCAGTCTTAACAGCACTCACAGAATTTCAAAAGATCTCTGGTCTCGGAATTAATTTGAATAAAAGTATACTCTTTCCAGTGAATTCTCAAGCATATAATATTAGATTAGACACCCTACCTTTTATCATTGCAGAACAGTTTAAATACGTAGGGGTAAACATCACAAGTAAACATAAAGCTCTATTTCAACAAAATTTTGCCGTCTGCATGGAAAAAATTAAGCAAAACTTGCATAGATGGTCAACCCTTCATCTCACACTAGCTGGAAGAATTAACACTGTTAAGATGAATATTCTTCCTAAGCTCCTTTTTTATTTCAAAACATTCCAATATACATTAATAAATCATTCTTTAAGCAATTAGATTCAACAATAACCTCGTTTATTTGGAACTCAAAACATCCACGCATCCAAAGAGCGACCCTACAAAGACAAAAGACAGAAGGCGGCATGGCTCTACCTAACTTCCAGTTTTATTACTGGGCAGCAAATATACAAGCGATAAAAACATGGACACAAATAGAAGAACATACACAGGCTTGGTCCGCAATAGAAGTAAAATCCTTCAGTATTTCTTTGTATTCCCTGCTCTGTGCTCCAATAAACAGAAGTTATCGGCAATATACTAATAACCCAATTGTGCTTCACTCACTTAGAATATGGAACCAATGTAGAAAGCACGGAGAAGCTTCTATCTGTGGCACCTCTGCAAGAGAACCACCTCTTTCAACCTTTGCGAACATATGCAGTTTTTAATATCTGGAAAAAATTTGGAATTAACTTGCTTAGAGATCTTTATATAGACAACGTCTTTGCATCCTATGAACAATTACATTCCAAATTTAACATTCCAGCTACACATTTCTTTCACTATCTTCAAATCATGAACTTTGTTTAACAGAACCTTCCCGATTTTCCTCATCTTGCACCCTCAATCTCAAGGACTCAGACACCATTTCTGCAATATATAAAATCATTTTACAGTCCCTCCCTTTCAAAGATCCAAGAGGACACTGGGAAAAAGATCTCTCAATTAATATATCAGAAAAGGAGTGGAAAGTAGCAATGCAGAGAATTCGCTCGAGCTCCATATGCGCAAAGCATACAATTATACAACTCAAAATTATATATCATGCACATCTGTCTCCTCTAAAACTCTCCAAAATGTTTCCAGGGCATGATCCAACCTGCGAACGCTGCAACCAAGTCCCAGTCTCACTGGGTCACATGTTCTGGGCTTGCACCAAATTAACATTATTCTGGACCAAAATTTTTAATTACCTTTCAGACAGCATAGGTCTCACAATCCCTCCTAGCACAATTAACAGCTGTGTTTGGGGTTCTTCCAGATGGGTTTAAAATGGAGAAAGACAAATTGTGATTGTATTCACTACACTTTTGGCATGCAGACTTATTCTGCTAAACTGGAAGAACCCAAACTCTCCTCTTTTAAGTCAGTGGGAAACCAATGTGTTATACTATTTGAAACTGGATAAAATCAAATACTCAGTTAGAGGATCTGTACAGACTTTTTTCAAAACATGGCAGGATCTAATCTAATCTAATGCTCTCTCTCAGGGGTGAGGATCGATTTGTCCCTAACTCAGTTTTTCTATTTGTAAAAAATTGATTGATTTGTATGGATTGAAATAAAATTAATAAAACTTCAAAAAATAAATAAATAAATATAGCTTAAATTACGAACCTATGTTATAGGCTAATGTTTAAAAAGAAACTGTAAAACGGTGTACACATATAGCACTAAAATGCAAAAGAGTTCTAACTAAAAATTGGAAAAAGAAGAAATACATTTGGGTTTAAAACTTGCAATGAGAAACATGTCTTTGTACCTTCTGGTAAGTACTGGCCAAACTTTGTTTTAAGAAGGGATTAATTGGATAAGTGTGAAGTTTAAAAAAAAAAAAATGAGGCAGTTTCTCACATGACAAAGAAAGATAATTATTGATATGTTTAATTGGTTTAAAGCAAATAAAAAGAAAGTGTCTCCACTTTTGTTTAAGGCTTGTAAACGTGCAAAACATTTTTCCTTTTGAACCCTGATCAAGTTTAAAGGAAAATGCTCTTTTAATAACACTAAATGAGAAGGGAGACAAGTTCTTGTGATAAGCAGCATGTGCCCAATTGTGCATGAATGGAGATTGTGTATTTTGGGAACTCTTAAGGGAACAGTATGGTGGCGCAAGGGTTAGCACACTTGCCCGGTGATACGAGATAAAAGTTCAAGCATGCATGTTTTCCTTATTGAGTCAGGATATTCTTTGTGACCGTGTAACTTTTTCTGGGAATACTTTCTTGTTGTGGAATTGTGCTGCGTTATTTTCCCCACAAGTGGATTTTTCTTGCTGTCGCTTAATCCAAGAGATCGCCACGGAAAATTTTTTTTTTTTTTTCCTTGCTGCCGCTGAATCCGGGGGTACGCCACGAAATTTCCATGATCTGGAAAGTAGCACTTATGAAACTGAGGTAAGAAGTACTCCTAATAATTACAGTAGTATCAGCTTGCGGCCTGAGATGTTGTTTGATTAATAATAAGCATGAAGGAAAAGACGCGTTTAAGTGTGTTTCACGGTGAAACCTTATAGATAAACAAAAAAGCACAACCTAGAGTGAGTTTATAGCACGTGCGCTAGAGATCTTTGTGAATGAAATATAAGTGGAAGAGAACTTTATTCTGTGAATGAAGTGTTATTGTAAAAGAGAACATGAGTATGTGAAGATATGTGAAAGAATGAAGTAATTGCCAAATACTGTGTGTAGAAATGACTGAAACAAGTGAAGGTTGATTGTCTGTTCTCCAGTGAACGAATTTCTGCTTTAGCCAAGTAATTTTGTTTGGGCATAAAGTGGGATTTAGAATCTAGCAAAGAAAAATAAAAGACGAATAAATTATTTTTATTCAGGGTCTGGGGTGGCAGATGCGTATGTCATTTGTAAGTCTGTCTTTCTATGTTCGTCAGCTGACTAATTAAGAATGTGAAATAAAAACAAAATGGGAGACGTCCCATATAATAATATAACATAAGAATATAATTGTTATAGTAACAGGGATCATATACAAATTTTAATTCTATTAGATATACAGTGGTGTGAAAAACTATTTGTCCCCTTCCTGATTTCTTATTCTTTTGCATGTTTGTCACACAAAATGTTTCTGATCATCAAACACATTTAACCATTAGTCAAATATAACACAAGTAAACACAAAATGCAGTTTTTAAATGATGGTTTTTATTATTTAGGGAGAAAAAAAAATCCAAACTTACATGGCCCTGTGTGAAAAAGTAATTGCCCCCTGAACCTAATAACTGGTTGGGCCACCCTTAGCAGCAAAAACTGCAATCAAGCGTTTGCAATAACTTGCAATGAGTCTTTTACCCCTCTCTGGAGGAATTTTGGCCCACTCATCTTTGTAGAATTGTTGTAATTCAGCTTTATTTGAGGGTTTTCTAGCATGAACTGCCTTTTTAAGGTCATGCCATAGCATCTCAATTGGATTAAGGTCAGGACTTTGACTAGGCCACTCCAAAGTCTTCATTTTGTTTTTCTTCAGCCATTCAGAGGTGGATTTGCTGGTGTGTTTTGGGTCATTGTCCTGTTGCAGCACCCAAGATCGCTTCAGCTTGAGTTGACGAACAGATGGCCGGACATTCTCCTTCAGGATTTTTTGGTAGACAGTAGAATTCATGGTTCCATCTATCACAGCAAGCCTTCCAGGTCCTGAAGCAGCAAAACAACCCCAGACCATCACACTACCACCACCATATTTTACTGTTGGTATGATGTTCTTTTTCTGAAATGCTGTGTTCCTTTTACGCCAGATATAACGGGACATTTGCCTTCCAAAAAGTACAACTTTTGTCTCATCAGTCCACAAGGTATTTTCCCAAAAGTCTTGGCAATCATTGAGATGTTTCTTAGCAAAATTGAGATGAGCCCTAATGTTCTTTTTGCTTAACAGTGGTTAGCGTCTTGGAAATCTGCCATGCAGGCCGTTTTTGCCCAGTCTCTTTCTTATTGTGGAGTCGTGAACACTGACCTTAATTGAGGCAAGTGAGGCCTGCAGTTCTTTAGACGTTGTCCTGGGGTCTTTTGTGACCTCTCGGATGAGTCGTCTCTGCGCTCTTGGGGTAATTTTGGTCAGCCGGCCACTCCTGGGAAGGTTCACCACTGTTCCATGTTTTTGCCATTTGTGGATAATGGCTCTCACTGTGGTTCGCTGGAGTCCCAAAGCTTTAGAAATGGCTTTATAACCTTTACCAGACTGATAGATCTCAATTACTTCTGTTCTCATTTGTTCCTGAATTTCTTTGGATCTTGGCATGATGTCTAGCTTTTGAGGTGCTTTTGGTCTACTTCTCTGTGTCAGGCAGCTCCTATTTAAGTGATTTCTTGATTGAAACAGGTGTGGCAGTAATCAGGCCTGGGGGTGGCTACGGAAATTGAACTCAGGTGTGATACACCACAGTTAGGTTATTTTTTAACAAGGGGGCAATTACTTTTTCACACAGGGCCATGTAGGTTTGGATTTTTTTTCTCCCTAAATAATAAAAACCATCATTTAAAAACTGCATTTTGTGTTTACTTGTGTTATATTTGACTAATGGTTACATGTGTTTGATGATCAGAAACATTTTGTGTGACAAACATGCAAAAGAATAAGAAATCAGGAAGGGGGCAAATAGTTTTTCACACCACTGTACATGTGAATATCAACAGTGATCATGAGTGGTGATTGATAACACAATCTGTGCCTGGTCTGTGTCTTTGAAGCCTGCAAGCAGATGCAGAGTTTAAATAAAGCCATGGCTTATTGACCTAGATGAATCTCAGAATAGCCTGTAGCATGGTCAGTTAAAGAGTTAAGAATTTTAAAATCTGAATTTCAAGAAAAGCATTATAAGCATTGTGAAAGCTGGCCCAGACACAGATAGACGGACATCTTTTTTGCACCCAACACACTCATTTATTATATACACTATGTACAGTTACTTTACGTGCACCCCTAGTGCCTCCAGCACCGATCCCCCAAAGTCCAGGCCTCACAGTCTAACTGCCTTTCTCCTGGCCGCCTCCAGTCCTCTGTCCAGCCCTGTCCTTCTTCCACCTGACTTCCGCTACTGAATGAAGGGAGGCGGCCCCTTATATAGGAACCCGGATGGGCTCCAGCTGCTTCCCGGCATTCCTCTGCCGACACGCCCCAGTGTGGCGGAAGTCCCGGCTGCGCACCCGGAAGCCCTTCGTGTCCTTGCTCCTCTTCCCCCCAGCACTTCCTGGTGTGGCGGAAGTGCTGAGGTCCAGGGTTGTTCAGGCACCGGGGCGCCGCCTGGCGGTGGCTACGGGCCCCTACAGGGTTGGGCTTCCAAGCCCTCTACCCGTGGCCCCCAATACAACCAGGGCAGTCGCCCCCTCACGGTCTGGAGGAGGTACAAGCCCTCCTCCGGTCGTCCTGGGCGTCCCGGCTGGGCTCCACCCCCAGCCAGATGCCACAGCATAAAAGTATAACTTAAATCTATAGATGTTCTTTTTCTCCAGATTCAGCAAATCCGGTGACCAACGGATGAAAAACACAAACTATGTTTCTATACAAGCTGCGAGAAATAGCTTAATAGCAAGTTTGGGCAGAGAAATTAGAAATAATCTAATCAAAGGGTGGTGAATGTTTATCAATCATAAATTAATGAACAGCAGCTACTGGAATCATTTTCTTGCATGCCGATTAGTGCAAGTGTAAAATGTTTAAATGAAAATGCAAACACATTAAAACTAGACTGATTTCTTTTTCTAGTCTTCATATAAAACAGTATAGAGGGTTTACATATTTTGATGTATAAGAAATGATTATTATTATCACTTCAGTAATTACAAAATGTATTAGAATTGAAATACATGTATTGATTTGTCTCTGTAAGTGATTCATTTTAGGAAGAGTTGTTATTACATCAATGTATTAAGTTAATGCTTAGTGATAATGCACATAGCTAAATGGATTATTCAGTTATACATTAAGAACCATTAGTCTATATGAACTGTTGTAAAATCTTACAGACATTTAAAAGATTTGTCTCTTAATAAGATGAGCTACAGGTTGTTATATGGTATAGATGTTATAAGATATTTTGTTTTAGAAAAAAAAAAAAAAAAAAATGAAAACACTTAAATTCAAATATGTAACATCCTGTTACAACGTAGCCTGGTTTAAATATAGTAATCTATTTCTTACTGTTATTTTATGAGACTGAACTGCGGGTCTAGAATTTTCATTCATAATGCTGCATTGTATGATACATATGATTGGGAAAGAATTGTTTTATGTTATGTATTTGCTCTACCTTGCACCCTTCTTTAGTTAGCCTAGCACATATTTTAGTTTGGCCACTCAATTTAGTGGTTAAAGCCTCTCCATTCATTGGTAAAGTTTTATCAATGAAGAAAAAGGTTGTGTACACACAATTGAAGATTTAAAGAGACTGTACTGCACTAATGAGTTTTGATCTGCTGCACATACCTGAAAATAGCTGGTGAAGAAACATTTGCTTTTTCAGAGGAAAAGGAGTACAAAACCAAAAGAAGGATTGTAAGTCCAGCTACTCAAATTTGATGCCATGATGTGGGCAGACATTTTTGCTGCAGAGACAAGTTTTATGAACTCTGGCAGGGACAGGCTGTAGCCACTTTGGTGATGTGACAGCTGTTGAAGGCTCCCATGAATGACTACTGAATACAGTGCAAGCCTAAAAAATGGAACAGCCACCAAGTGTACATCTCATAAGCTCCCTAATGGCAAAAGGACTGTTTAATTTTCTGTTCTAGTAACAAAAGACTTTAATGTCTTGAAGCAGTCACACTTTGTTCAGAAGGATCTGCAAAGCTACCAATCTGCAAAGCCACCAAGAAAAAGAATTTGTTAACAAACCACTGGGTTGGACAAGGCATGTACTGTATATAGAAAGCCTAGGAATATACTTGAAACTGTTATAAGAAGGGCTCAAAGGTATGAGGATATGCATGATTTATCAATGATGTTTAAATTGTAAATTGAAAGGGAATAGAACATCTGTTAGTGAAGCTGGGGAGGATAAAAGATAGTGAACGAACAATTATGCAATAATCCTAGTTAAGAACAATTAATAATCATAGCAATAGATCTAGAATAGCATCTGAGTTATGCTACAACTATTGTAACTCATAAAGGGATCAGACACCAAAGGGTGGGGCACATATAGCAACATACTGAAGCTAGAAATAATAGGAGTGCCAAAGAATAGTGTAATCCATCAAGATGATATATAGGATTGTAATATAATCTGATGCTATGACACCCACTGCATGAATTCAGTAATATATAGATACAACACAGACTATGTAACAAATAACAGGGCAAAAATCTCCACTAACACCATTGATGAGAAACATTGATCACTACTTGGTAACACCATGTTAAATGTAACTGTTTGTCCATGTTTACACTGGTTTTAAATGACTGGTACAGAAGCTATAGTGGTACTACATCTCACATTTCCACAAATGATCTTGAAATGTCTACACTGTGACGGGGGATCAAGTACCCTTCAAGTATTGTTTTTTCACAGATCCAATGACAAAGAGTGGTTTGTTATAATACATTTTTCTTTAATATTTATGTCACTATATCTGGACAATACTGTTAAGAGTCATTGTAACTGTCTGAGTGCAAGCTGTCATGAGTTTCATTCACATGCACATGCTAAGTTTGGCACTCAGGGGCTCAGCATTTAGAATTGCTAGCCAAGCATAGACTAGATAGCAAAAGACAACTGGAGGATTGTATAGTCAGCTTAAACACAGAACAGTATTTCTGTCTTCTGTCAGTACAAAATCTTCTTTCCTTGTTGGGAGAATGACAACCGGCATGTAGGCATTATGCTATTTCTGTGTTTTGTGAAGGTGGAGTTCAGCCCTTTCCTGCCCTTGTTTGGAGACAGAGAAGATCAGCAAGTGAAGAAGAACAGTATAAAAGGCTTGGACAACAGCCAAACCCTTTGAAGCTGTGTCAGACCTCCGTCCGAAAGCCCTCTCAGCATGGTGATGAAAAAATGGCAGACTGCGTAGATCCAGACTCCCACCTGGATAAACGTCTGTCATATGCTTCCCGTCTGTAACCGCGTCAACCGTCAGTAAATGTAAGCTAAAGTATATTTTTCTCATGTGATTCTTATACCGCCGTAATCACGACGGGAGGGATATCGCCTTTTCTGTTATATTACTATATTGTTTAGTTACTTAATGTGCCACAATTTCAAAAGAACACATCGCCGGAGAGCTAATGCCTCTTAAGGAAACAGTGGGGAGCTACAGTTCATTGAGGGAACCATGAATACCAACATGTACTGTGACATACTGAAGCAGACCATGATTCCCTCCCTTCAGAAACTGGGCCGCAGGGCAGTATTCCAACATGACCCCAAACACACCTCCAAGACCTTGCTAAAGAAACTGAGGGTAAAGGTGCTTGACTGGTCAAGTATGTCTCCAGACCTAAACCCTATTGAGCATCTCTGCGGCATCCTCAAACGGAAGGTGGAGGAGCGCAAGGTCTCTAACATCCACCAGCTCCATGATGTCGTCATGGAGGAGTGGAAGAGGATTCCAGTAGCAACATGTGAAGCTCTAGTGAACTCCATGCCCAAGAGAGTTAAGGCCGTGCTGGAAAATAATGGTGACCACACAAAATACTGACACTTTGGGCACAATTTGGACATTTTTCATTTAGGGGTGTACTCACTTTTGTTGCCAACGGTTTAGACATTAATGGCCGTGTGTTGAGTTATTTTGAGGGGACAGCAAAGCTGTACACTGACTACTTTACATTGTATCAAAGTGTCATATCTTCAGTGTTGTCCCATGAAAAGATATAATAAAATTTTTACAAAGAAGTGAGGGGTGTACTCACTTTTGTGAGATACTGTATATAGTCGATTAAAAAAATGAACTAATTATTTGCATAAATGTATGTAATTAATCAAGAGTAATTGCATCTAACATTAAAACAGGTAATTAAAAAATTAATATATATATATTAAATACACACTGAATAACAAAAGTAATGTATAATCAACACAAAGAAAAAATAAAAATAAAATAATAGCACGGTTTAAACTGAAATTTCTTCTTCTTCTTTCAGCTGCTCCCATTAAGGGGTTGCCACAGAGGATTATCTTTTTCCATGTCTCCTGCCTGTCCTCTCTCACCACATCCATAAAACTTCTCTTAGGCCTTCCTTTTTTCCTCTTGCCTGGCAGCTCTATCTTTAGCATCCTTTTCCCAGTATATCCAGCATTTCTCCTTAGGACATGTCCAAACCAACACAATCTTGCCTTCGAGGCACCCTGTGATATGCATTCTCCAGGTCCACAAAGACACAATGCAACTCCTTCTGGCCTCCTCTATACTTCTCCATTAACACCCTCAGAACAAACATTGCATCTGTGATCCTCTTTCCTGGCACGAAATCATACTGCTGCTCACTTATCATCACCTCCCTACTCAACGTGGCTTCCATTACTCTTTCCCATAACATCATGCTGTGGCTCATCAATTTTATCCCCCATGTATTTACTACAGCCCTGCACATCCCCCTTATTCTTAAAAATCAGTACCAGTACACTTCTTCTCCACGTCTCAGGCATCCTCTCACTTTCCAAAATTCCATTAAACAATCTGGTTAAAAACTCCACTGCCATCTCTCCTAAACACGTCCATGCTTCCACAGGTATGTCATCTAGACCAACAGCCTTTCCATTCTTCATCCTCTTCATAGCTGTCCTTACTTCTTCCTTGCTAATGCATTGCACTTCTTGATTCACTGTCAAAACATCATCCAGACGCCTCTCTCTCTCATTCTCTTCATTCATCAGCCTCTCAATGTACTCTTTCCATCTGCTCAACACACCCTTGTGAGTCCATTTCCATCTTTATCCTTTATCACCCTAACCTGCTGCACATTGTCACAGATGGCCAGGATCCTTGTCTGGCCGGGACGCTTCTTCACTGTATGGACCGGGGGAGCAAGCCTGGTCAGAACAATACCTCCTTCGGGACACTAGATGGCAGCCCCCCTGGGTGGCAGTGGTGCCTTCGATTCCCGTAGAGCTCCATGGGAGATGGAGTTCCCTACAACCTTGTTTGGATCCGGGGGTGCTGCCAGGGGGTGCTGCAGTTGTTCCTGAGCTCATATGGGTGGTTCTTCTGCCACACCCGGAAGTGCAGCCGGAAATAGGTCATCAAACACCTGGAGCACTTCCAGGTAGGCTATAAAAGGAGCCAGCAGCCACCACTCCGAGAGCCAGAGTCGGGAGGAGAGGGACTAAGCTTGCGGGAGAGGAGTGGTGAAGATAGAGGGTGAAGAAAGGAAAGTATTGTGTGCATTGTTGTGCTTTGGACTGTGTTGTGGTCTCATGTGGATGGGGAAGACACTCCACATGGGCGAAAAAGAAAATAAAAGCACTTTATTTTAGTAGTGTGCCTCCAGTGTCTGTCTCTGTCGGGTGAAGTGCTGATATAACACCATCTACAGTCACAACATCTTTCCCAGTTCGGTTCCTCTGTCTAGCCAATCGGTACAGGTCCTTTTCTCCCTCCTTAGTGTCCAACCTCTCATACAACTCATCATACTCCTATTCTTTAGCCTTTGCTTCTCTCTTCACCTTACTCATTATCTCCTTGTACTTTTGTCTATTTTCCTCATCTCTCTGATTATCCTACTTCTTTTTTGCCAACCTCTTCCTCTGTATACTCTACTGTACTTCCTAATCCCTCAACTCAAAGTTGCAGTTTTCCATTTTCAACTTCTACCATTTTATCCTTGGCTATGCTCTCACTCTCCTCCTCTTCTTGATCTCCAATGTCACCTACAGATCACCATCATATACTGCCTAACTACACTTTCCTCTGTCACCACTTTGCAGTCTTCGATCCCCTTCAGATTGTCCCTTCTGCATAGGATATAATCTACCTGTGTGCATCTTCCTCCAATCGTCACCCTATGTTCCTTCCTCTTCTTAAAATATGTATTAACCACAGCCATGTTCATCCTTTTCACAAAATCCACTATCATCTCATCTTCTTCACTCTTCTCCTTGACACCATACCGGTCTTTTACCTCCACATCCCCTCTTTTTCCTTCACCAACATGTCCATTGAAGTCTACTCCAATCAACACACTCTGTCCCTTCAGTACACTGTCCATCACTTCATCCAACTCACTCCAAAAATCTTCTTTCTCATCCATCGCGCACCCAACTTGTGGGGCAAATGCATTAACAACATTCGTTATCACATCTCCAATTTCCATCTTCATAATCATCACTCTGTCTGACACTCTTTACATCTCCAAAACACTCTTGACATACGGTTCCTTCAGAATAATTTGTAACCCATTTCTCCTTCAATCCACATTATGATAGAACAATTTGAATTCACCTCCAGTCCACCTGGCCTTACTCCCCTTCCATTTAGTATCTTGCACGTACAATATATCAACCTTCCTTCTCTTCATCACATCAACTAACTCTCTCCCCTTACCAGTCATACTGGCAACCTTCAAAGTTCCAATCCTCAGTCCCACTCCCTTTACCTTCCTCAGCTTTTCTGGTCTCCAGAAATATCTCCCCATTCTTCTTCAGCAAACAGTAGCCCAATTTTAGCCAGCACCCTGTTGGCTAACAGTAGTGGTGGTGGCCAGTTAACCCGTGCCTCGAACAATCAGGTATGGAAATCTGTATCGTTGGCCACATATTAATCTGGCAAAATTTTACACCGGATGCCCTTCCTGATGTAGCCCCCCCCTCCCCCCCATAAAAAAGTTCCATTTTTTCTATTGGCTTTTTTAAAATTTCTTCTTCCTCCTGTTCCCATTATTTATAACAAAAACATTATGTCATTTATTTAAGCATTTTATTTTATTACGCTATTCAGCCATCTGTTCTTATTTTTTTCACTTAGACCCTAAAGAAGGAAAGGTCATCTTTCCTGTGTGAAATAAACACATTCCTAAAGAAACTGGAAATTTTCCTGGGTCACCTTACTGCACCATCTTATGACAGATGCATGGATGAATAACCTGCCATTATAGCAAAACGGCTTTGTCAGCTACTAACCCTAAGTAGGTTGTAAGCAGTTAATTTTTGTTTCACAGCTGTCATCCCTGGTGTTTCGTATTCACTGCCAGTGTCACTAAGAAAGGAAGGGAGAGGCACGCTTCAACTCTCACATTACCTATCTCTAAAAAATATTAAAATACCCTTTTCTTGTGTATTCGGCATCAAAGTTAAAATTACGAGGTGAAATGTTGGTCAAGAATAGAAATTGGTCCATGTAGCTCTGAGTTTAAGCTCTTTAGAGTAAACGTGGCAAAATGCAGGACAGCATGTGACGAGATTGCAAAGCGACACAGCCCAAAATTGGTCACTTAATCCTTGTGCAACGAAACAGTCAGACATGTACTTTAAAGTTCTCTTGAATGCAGGCATCATTGGTATCAAAATAAACCAAACTCGTCATCCCCGGTGTTTCGTGGACACTTTCAACCTTCGTATTGGGCGTGCTAATTGATAATGTTCTTGACATAGTAAATTCGTCATTAGATACGGGGGTCTTCCCAGACTGTCTTAAGACTGCTGTAGTTAAACCCCTACTTAAGAAACATAATCCCGACCCCTTGGCTCTTGAAAATTTTAGACCCATCTCTAACCTGCCTTTCTTAAGGAAAATTCTAGAGAAGGCAGTCATTATGCAGTTAAATGACCACCTCAATAAACATGCTATTCTTGATAAATTTCAGTCAGGTTTTAGAACAAATCACAGCACAGAAACTGCACTCGTTAAAGTAGTAAATGATTTGCAGGTGAATGCAGGCAGAGGCCATTTATCTGTTCTCATCTTCTTAGATCTGAGTGCCGCATTTGACACCATTGATCATAATATTCTTAGAAATCGCCTTAGTCAATGGGTGGGCTTTTCTGGCAGTGTCTTAAATTGGTTTGAATCCTACCTGGCAGGGAAAAAATTCTTTGTTAGTTGTGGTAATTATAACTCAAAGACACATGATATCCAATATGGTGTTCCACAAGGCTCTATCCTGGGTCCGCTGTTATTCTCAATCTACATGCTTCCGTTAGGTCAGATTATCTCAGGGCACAACGTGAGTTACCACAGCTATGCTGATGGCACACAGTTGTACTTATCAATAGCACCTGATGACCCCGATTCTCTTGATTCACTAACACAATGTCTGACTTGTATCTCAGAATGGATGAATAGTAACTTTCTCAAGTTAAATAAAGAGAAAACTGAAATCTTAGTGATTGGCAATAATGGATACAATGAGGCTATTAGAAATACACTGGATGCATTAGGATTAAAAGTCAAGACGGAGGTAAAAAGCTTAGGGGTAATTGTTGACTGTAATCTGAATTTTAAATCGCATATTAATCAGATCACTAGGACAGCATTTTTTCATTTAAGAAACATAGCAAAAGTTACACCTCTTATATCACTGAAAGATGCTGAGAAATTAGTTCACGCGTTTGTTTTCAGTCGACTAGATTACTGTAACGCACTCCTTTCTGGACTACCCAAAAAAGACATAAATCGTTTGCAACTAGTGCAGAATACAGCTGCTAGAATCCTAACTAGGAAAAGAAAATCCGAGCACATTTCTCCAGTTTTGATGTCACTACACTGGTTACCTGTGTCATTCAGGATTGACTTTAAAATTCAGCTTATGGTTTATAAAGCCTTAAATAATCTCGCCCCATCTTATATATCGGAATGTCTGACACCTTATATTCCAAATCGTAACCTCAGATCCTCAAATGAGTGTCTCCTTAGAATTCCAAGAACAAAACTTAAAAGAAGTGGTGAGGCGGCCTTTTGCTGTTATGCACTTAAAATCTGGAATAGCCTGCCAATGGGAATTTGCCGGGCTGATACAGTGGAGCACATTAAAAAACTGCTGAAAACACATTATTTTAACATGGCCTTCTCATAACTTCGCTGTAATCAAAATCCTGATATTCTGTATATCCAACTCATTATAATAACTATTCATGGTGGCTCTAAAATCTGTACTAACCTCTACTCTCTCTTCTGTTTCCTTTTCCGGTATCCATTTGGTGGTGGCTACAGTATATCGCACTTCAACTTTCGCGGCTTCACTCTATCGCGGATTTTAAATGTAAGCATATCTAAATATATATCACGGATTTTTCGCTGGTTCGCGGATTTCTGCGGACAATGGGTCTTTTAATTTATGGTACATGCTTCCTCAGTTTGTTTGCCCAGTTGATTTCATACAAGGGACGCTATTGGTGGATGGCTTAGAAGCTACCCAATCAGAGCATGTATTACATATTAACTAAAACTCCTCAATGATATGCTTCCCGCGCGGTGCTTGATTGTTTGCTTTTCTTGGTCTCTCACCCTCTCTTACATTCTCTGTGCCTGACAGAGAAGCTGTTTGCACAGAGGATACGGATGCTCCTCCACAAAATGCCGATTTATCGCGGAGCTTCCGTACTTCGGCATACTTAAAAGCACGTATTGATTTTTTGATTGTTTGCTTTTCTTATCTCGCGCTCTCTCTCTTTGACATTCTCTGCTCCTGACGGCGCTCCTTTGAAGAGAAGATATGTTTGCATTCTTTTAATTGTGAGAAAGAACTGCTATCTCTGTCTTGTCATGGAGCACAGTTTAAACTTTTGACTAAAGGGTGTTATTTCATGTCTAGAGGGCTCTAATAATGTTAACAGTATGGGAGAGTTTATAAGGGCTTAAAATATATAAAAATAACCATACAAACATGTGGTTTCTACTTCGTGGATTTTCACCTATCGCGGGGGGGTCTGGACCGCAACCCCCATGATCGAGGAGGTATAACTGTATTTCATTTATGTTAGGTAGAATGCCCAGAGGGGACTGGGCGGTTCCGTGGCCTGGAACCCCTGCAGATTTTTTTTTTCTCCAGCCGTCTGGAGTTTTTTTTCTGTTTTTTCTGTCCACCCTGGCCATTGGACCTTACTTCTTTTCTATGTTAACTAATGTTGTCTTATTTTAATTTCTTATTTTGTCTTTTATTTTTCTTTTCTTCATTATGTAAAGCACTTTGAGCTACTTTTTGTATGAAAATGTGCTATATAAATAAATGTTGTTGTTGTTGTAAAATAGCAATTGAGACTTGCTTTTCAAGAATAATAACATTTATCCCTTGACAACGTCTAAGAACGCATAGCTTCCATAATGGACTTCACAGTTAAAACTAAGCACTTAATCGAGAGGAGATATGTGGGTCTACACCAGGAAAGGGTTCATTTACCTCTCGGTTCAAGATGTTTTGAGTAAATGCGACCAGTAACTCTTTAATAGGACACTATGTGATGACAGTGCAAAGCCAAACAGCACTAAATGCTCATCTACTAATGATACAATGCAACATCCAGACAAGTATCTCTAGGTTCCCTTGAATTCAGGCATGACTGGCTTCAATATAAAACCAAACTTATCATCTCAGGTGTTTCGTGGGCACATCCAGCATCTAAAAAATAGCCATTGAGACACTCGTTTCAAGTGTCACAGCATTTGTCTCTTAAAAATGTGTAGGAGTGCAAAGCTTCCGTTATAGATTTCACAGTAAAAACTAAGCACTTGATTAAGAGGATTACGTGCTGCTCAACAGCAGGAATGGGTTTGTTTAGCTCTGGGTTCTGACAATGCGTTTCAAGTCTCAAAGCACTTACCCCTTAAACACTTCTAGGAAGGCTCCGCTTCTGACTGGCTTCAAAATAAATCCAAACACGTTACCCCAGTGTTTTCTGGGCCGTTGTAGACTCCATGATAGAGCAACGGACACTCACGTTTCAAGTCTCAAAGCACTTACCCCTTGAACACTTCTAGGAAGGCTCCGCTTCTGTAATCGACTTCACAGTTAAACCTAAGCCTTTATTTCAGAGTAGACGTGAAGCTCAACAGCATGTTTAGCTCTTGGTTCTGGCTGTTTAGAGAAAATGAGGACATTATTGCTTAAAACAGGATGACTTGTGATGGGAGTGCATAACAAAATAGCGCTATATAGTCTCATCCTGCTGGTGAACAGAAACAGCCACAAACCTATCTTTTGGTTCAATTTAATGCAGGCATGACTGGCTTCAAAAATAAAACCAAACATGTCATCCCCGGTTTTTTGTGGGCCTTTCTAGACTCCATAAAAGAGCAACGGACACTCAAGTTTCAAGTGTCACAGCACATATCCCTTAAACAAATCTAGGAAGGCTCCACTTCTGTAATCGATTTCACAGTTAAACCTAAGCCTTTATATGAGAGTATACATGTAGCTCAACAGCAGGAATTGGGTCATTTAGCTCTGGGTTCTGGCAGTTTAGAGAAAACGCGAACATTAATGCTTAAAACAGGACAGCATGTGACGGGAATGCATAACAAAATAGTGCAATATAGTCTCATCCAGATGGTGAACCAAAAGAACAACAAACCTATCTTTGGGTTCGATTTAAAGCGGGCATGACTGGCTTCATAATAAAACGAAACACATCATCCCCGGGGTTTTGTGGGCCGTTCTAGAATCTGTGAAAGTGCAACGGAAACTTGTGTTTCAAGTCTGAAAGCACTTACCCCTTAAACACTTCTAGGAAGGCTCCGCTTCTGTAATCGACTTCACAGTTAAACCTAAGCCTTTAACTGAGAGTAGACGTGTAGCTCAACAGCAGGAATTGGGTCATTTAGCTCTGGGTTCTGGCTGTTTAGAGAAAACGCGGACATTAATGCTTAAACAGGAGGGCATGTGACGGGAGTGCAACAACAACAACATTTATTTATATAGCACATTTTCATACAAATAATGTAGCTCAAAGTGCTTACATGATGAAGAAAATAGAAAAAAAAGACAAAGAAAGAATTAAAATAAGACAACACTAATTAACATAGAATAAGAGTAAGGTCAGATGGCCAGGGAGGACAGAAAAAAACAAAAAAAAACTCCATACTTCTGGAGAGAAAAAATAAAATCTGCACAGGTTCCAGACCATGAGACCGCCCAGCCCCTTCTGGGCATTCTACCTAACATAAATGAAACAGTCCGTTTTGTATTTAGGGTTCTCATGGAAGGACTTGCTGATAATGGTCATGTAGACCTCTGGCTTTTAATCCATCAATGTAGGAACATCATGGTGCTTTGATTAGGTGGTGGTGGCGCAGGTCGCCACCACAGAAAACCAGGAAAAGAAACCAAAGAGAGAGTAGGGGTTAGTACAGATTTTAGAGCCACCATGAATAGTTGTGATAATAAATTGAATATACAGAGTATCAGGATTAAATTAAAGTGAAGTTATAAGAAGGCCATGTTAAAGTAATGTGTTTTCAGCAGTTTTTTAAAGTGCTCCACTGTATTAGTCTGGCGAATTCCTATTGGCAGGCTATTCCAGATTTTAGTGCATAAAAGCAGAAGGCTGCCTCTCCACTTCTTTTAAGTTTAGCTCTTGGAATTCTAAGCAGATACTCATTTGAGGATCTAAGGTTAAGGTGTCAGACATTCCTATATATAAGATGGAGCGAGATTATTTAAGGCTTTGTAAACCATAAGCATTATTTTAAAGTCAATTCTGAATGACACAGGTAACCAGTGTAGTGACATCAAAACTGAAGAAATGTGCTCGGATTTTCTTTTCCTAGTTAGGATTCTAGCAGCTGCATTCTGCACTCGTTGCAAACGATTTATGTCTTTTTTGGGTAGTCCTGAGAGGAGTGCGTTACAGTAATCTAGTCAACTGAAAACAAAAGCGTGAACTAATTTCTCAGCATCTTTCAGTGATTTGAGAGGTGTAACTTTTGCTATGTTTCTTAAATGAAAAAATGCTGTCCTAGTGATCTGATTAATATGTGATTTAAAATTCAGGTTACAGTCAACAGTTACCCCTAAGTTCTTTACCTCCGTCTTGACTTTTAATCCTAATGCATCAAGTTTATTTCTAATAACCTCATTATATCCGTTATTGCCAATCACTAAAAGTTCTGTTTTCTCTTTATTTAGCTTGAGAAAATTTCTATTCATCCATTTAGAAACACAAGTAAGACATTGTGTTAGTGAAACCACATAGTCGGGGTTCACCAGGTGCTATTGATAAATACAGCTGCGTGTCATCAGCATAGCTGTGGTAATTCACATTATGCCCTGAGATAATCTGACCTAACGGAAGCATGTAGATCGAAAAGAGCAACGGACCCAGGATAGAGCCTTGTGGAACAACATATTGAATATCGTGTGTCTTTGACTTGTAATTACCACAAGTAACATAGAATTTTCTACCTGCCAGGTAGGATTCAAGCCAATTTAAGACACTACCAGAGAGGCTCGCCCATTGACTAAGGCGATTTCTAAGAATGTTGTGATGAATGGTGTCATATGCAGCATTCAGATCTAAGAGGATGAGAACTGATAAATTGCCTCTGTCTGCATTTACCCGCAAGTCTTTTACTACTTTAACGAGTGCAGTTTCTGTACTGTGATTTGTTCTAAAACCCGACTGAAATTTATCAAGAATAGCATGTTTACTGAGGTGGTCATTTAGCTGCATAATGACTGCCTTCTCTACGATTTTACTTAAGAAAGGCAGGTTAGAAATGGGTCTAAAATTTTCAAAAGCAGAGGGGTCACGATTATTTTTCTTGAGTAGGGGTTTAACTGCAGCAGTCTTAAGACAGTCTGGGAAGACCCCCGTATCTAATGACGAGTTTACTATGTCAAGAATACTATCAATTAGCACGCCCGATACTTCTTTGAAAAACCTTGTTGGTATTGGGTCACGGACACAGGTGGAGGGTCTCAGTTGAGAAATTATTCTATGTAAATCAGGTAAATCTTTCCTGGTGAAAGAACTTAATTTGTTTATAATGGAGTACTGGGGCTTAGGAGGGTCTGCAGTATTGGGAAGATATACTATATTATTTCTAATATCATTAATTTTTTGATTGAAAAATACAGCAATAGCCTCACAGGTTTCACTGGAAGTATTTTGGAAGCATTCCTTTGCGTTACCTGGTTTTAGCAGACGATCAATCGTAGAGAATAAGATTCTGGGATTGCTAGCATTGTTATTTATAATCTTAGAAAAATATCCACGCCTCTCAAGACGGACTGTGTTATTGTATTCTGTTATTTTGACCTTCAGTATCTCATAGTGGATAGTTAGTTTAGTTTTTCTCCAATTTCGCTCAGCTCTGCGACATGTTCTCTTTAAATCAGACACTCTTTGAGTCTTCCATGGTATAACAATGCTAGAAGATTTTTAACTGTCTTTTCAGGTGCAACTACAGTATGTCAACAGCAGCTGACACCTTAGTATTAAATTTTCCACCTTACTATTTACATTATCCTCGCTATTGTAGTTAGCATTATAAACGGACTGATTGCTTAGAATGTTTGTAAGTTTTAAAGCTGCTGATGAATAAAAGAAGCGTTTTTTAACAATATGCTTCTCATGAATTTTTCTATCAATACTTCTACAGTATATTAAATAGTAAAAGAAAATGGTCTGATAGACCAATATCAATGATCTGCTTTACATCAACTTTTAGTCCTTTGGTAATTACTAAGTCTAACGTATGACCTGCTTTATGTGTAGGCTGATTAACGAGCTGTCTCAAATCAAGAGTCCAGGAGGTTCATGAATTCTTTTACTTTTTGGTGACACTGATTATCAATATGAAAGTTAAAGTTGCCAACTATTAGGAGTGTGTCATAGTTCATAATTATAATTGACACTAAATCTGAGAAATCCTCAAAAAAAGACACATTAAATTTAGGAGGTCTATACACGGATAATACTAGAAAGTGAGAATCTCCATGAATAACAATGGCAAGATACTCAAAGGACTTGAATTTACCAAAACTGACATCTTTACACTTTAACTGGCTTGAGTAAATGTTTGCTAAACTGCCACCCTTCTTTCCCTGGCGGTCTGCACGAGTAAAACTGTAATTCAGAGGCGCAGATTCGATTAAAACAGCCACGCCATCGGAGCTAAGCCACGTTTCACTTAGTGCAATAAAATCCATTTTTCTATCACTAATAAGATTGAAAATGAAAATGTTTACATGTTTTTCACATTTTTTAATGAAGATTGAAGCTGGCATTTTCTCTTTCTAGTTGGCATTCAGGTTCCTAAAGACACAGAGGCCATTGAGACAACTGGAGTAAGTGTGTTGTATTTAAACACGTTCTTCATGAAGGAAAAGTTATTATATCAGCACAGGTTAATTACAGCCAATAATCGTCTCTAATATTTTGATCAAATCTTTGTTCTGATTTTCTATATCAGAATATTGACATGGTGGTCTTCTCTAGTCTAAGGCTTATACCATTTGAGGTGACACTGAACAGATCAGAAGGGCTATTTCATGTCTTTTTTTTTTTTTTTACTGCATTGGAGCGTCATTTGAAACAGATAGTACTTACACTTGTGTGGAGTGTGGACTGTTTAAAAAAGTAAAATGGCAGGGATGTAGGGTCCAGGTAGCTTTTGAAGGGCTGAGTTTTCTAAAAAAAGGAAATTTCTTCTTTTTCTTAATCTTTTCATTCTCTTATCAACCGTCTTAAGCAAAATGGTAGATGTAATTATGGGGACTAGGACAAAGGTTATAATAAAACAATACAAAATGTGGATAGATGTTTTAACATTGTGATAGTTTAGGCTGCTGGCCAAGGATGGATGGATAGATAGATAGATAGATAGATAGATAGATAGATAGATAGATAGATAGATAGATAGATAGGTACTTTATTAATCCCAAGGGGAAATTCACATAATCCAGCAGCAGCATACTGATACAAAAAACAGTTTTAAAGAGTAATAAAAATGCAGGTAAAAACAGACAATAACTTTGAATAATGTTAGCGTTTATCCCCCCCCGGGGGGAATTGAAGAGTCGAATAGTGTGGAGGAGGAACGATCTCCTCAGTCTGTTAGTGGAGCAGGACAGTGACAGCAGTCTGTCTTTGAAGCTGCTCCTCTGTCTGGAGATGACACTGTTCAGTGGATTCTCCATGATTGGCAGGAGCTTGCTCAGCGCCCGTCGCTCCGCCACAGATGTTAAACTGTCCAGCTTCATTCCTACAATAGAGCCTGCCTTCCTCACAAGTTTGTCCAGGTGTGAGGCATCCTTCTTCTTTATGCTGCCTCCCCAGCACACCACCACGTAGAAGAGGGCACTCACCACAACCGTCTGGTAGAACATCTGCAGCATCTTATTGCAGATGTTGAAGGACGCCAACATTCTAAGGAAGTATAGTCGGCTCTGACCTTTCTTACACAGAGCATCAGTATTGGCAGTCCAGTCCAATTTATCATCCAGCTGCTCTCCCAGGTATTAATAGGTCTGTACCCTCTGCACACAGTCTCCTCTGATGATGACCCAGTAGACCCTATGATTCACCTCCACTTTCCACAGGGCTGGGAGGCAAGAAGTGAACTGGGACATATGCCTGGCTGGCAGGATGTAGAGCAGCAAGAATGGTGAGAAGAATTTCTGACAAAAAAGTCTGAGAGATAAACTATTCTGTGCTAGAGGCACTGTGGTTTTACGTGTTGGGCAAGTGGGAAAGCCACCTCATCTTATAGAATTGAACATTAACCTGTATAAGTATACTCAGTGGGTTTGTTTTGTAGTTTATTTACTTGACACTTACATAGTCTTTTTTTAATCTTCCCTTGTTATATTTTTAATCTCTTAATTCCGCATATCAGAAATTCAAGATCTCCATCAGTACAATTTTCAAGTGAGGCTAGACACTTGCAGATTTATCCAAGCGGATTTATTCTCATTTAAAGACTACATCTGGAGTACTGTGTACAGTTTTGAAAAAGGAAACAGCAGCTCTAGGAAAAGTCCAGAGAAGAGCGAATAGGCTGATTCCAGGGCTACAGGGGATGAATTATGAGGAAATAATAAAAGAGCTGAGCCTATACAGTTTAAGCAAAAGGAGATTAAGAGGAGACATGATTGGAGTGTTTAAAATTATGAAGGGAATCAGCACAGTGGATTGAGATTGTTACTGTAAAGTGAGTTCATAAAGAACATGGGGACACAGCTGGAAAGTAGTTAATGGTAAATTTTGCACAGATAATAGGATGTTTTTCTTTACACAGAGAACCATAGTTACATGGAAGATTACATGGTAGATGGCAGGACTTTTAAAACTAGACTTGATGTTATTTTGGGGGAATTAAGTGAACAGGACTGATGAGCATTGTTGGACTGAATGGTCTGTTCTCATCTTGATTGTTCTAATGAGAATAATACTCAGAAGGCAGCTTTTCCAATTAAATACTGAACTTTACCATTTGCACCAGCCACAGCAATGGCTGTCTTTTAAAACCAAACATTGTTTGTTTAATGTTGAAAATATACCTGATGTTGTTCCGGAGAGAGTTCACTCCTTTACAGTGCTGAATTGGAGTAAAACAGGCCCATATGTTAGGCAGGGAAATTCATCCCCATGAGACGGCCAAGTCCAGTGATGGGAAATGCCTGTGAAAACGTAGTTCTGCTTGAAGTAACTAATCAAAGCCACAATGGTAGCAAAATAACCACTACAGCAACCAAATCAATCTTGACTAATTCAAATTTCTTAGTAAAAGATAACATTTAATAAATGAAATACAAATTTCATATTTAGCGTGTATTAAATAATCATTCAGCATACAGTCCACATCAGGCTCTGCCTGGAAAATTCTACTGGGTCTCCACAGATTGGATGCAGTTGGAGGAGTTAGGATGGCATCAGCTGAGGTGTTCTCAGTGCTCTGCTATTGTCTCTTCCAGATGCTGTTGGAGGGTGGAGATGTTTGGTGGGTAGATTCAAAAGTTCCAGAGTTAAGCAAGTCAGCAGTTGTGGTTCTGTAGCATGTCCAGGGTCAGTGGGGTGATTTTGTTTAAACTCCAGAGAGTGGTAAAGCTTTTTGTAACTTTAAAATAATTTAAAACTGTTTTGGTAAAAGAAATCATAGCAGCCTCATCCCTTTGCTAGAATCTCTGGTAAAAATGAACTTTTTCAACGCTTCTCCTAGCAAACACCAGAATGTACAGTAAAACAATTTACAAAAAGTAGCATATTTTGATGGTTGTGTAAGGTCTATATTTTTTAAAAATACTATGCAATTTCTGAAAGAAATACCTGACAGAGAGTAAAACTCTGCTTTGAAATGCTTGTGACAGTAGGTTTCTGGCTGAGTTGACAACTCCGATGACATTTCAAGAATGTGCATTGGAGATATGTTTTGATGTCTGGAGCAGCTATCGGATGTGTAAAAGAAGACAATTACATGTTGAAAATGAGCCCTCTTAAGTTAAATTTGAGAAAGTAAATTAATCAGTACTCAACTTCACACAAAATGTTTCTGTTTCAAGACCATTTTGAAAATCCACCACTGCTTTTTAAATAAGTGTTTTTGAAACCTCAGACATTTGTACAATATAGCTCAGCTTGAGATATCTGAATAAAAACAGAGCTTTCTGGACAATTTTTCCTCAAGAATAAGTATGCCAAATTTCAACAAAAACAGGTTAAAAACAGCTTTCTTATCTCAGGTATTCTACTAATGTTACCCTTTTCAGTTTGAAATGCAGAATAATGACCAGTTTTTGAAGGATTTCCTAATTTTGCACTCTTCAGATACTGTAAATATCAAACCTATAAGCAAGATGAAGACCAAAGTTAAGATAAACTTTTATATCCTACCAGTAACAGCACACTACACGATAACATGCAATGAATACACTTGACTTGAGCATATAGTTTTCATACTCTTTCTCTGTACATTTAGCATTTGTTTGCTCAGAAGTTGATGCACTTGCAGCTTGTGAGCAGATCTTCTTGTCTCCATCCTAGTGGCCCGCTTCTTGTCTTCTTTCGTCATCATCTTTTCGCATTAAAACTGATTAAGTCAGTGTTTGTGTTGCAATTATTTAGAACGTTTTCTTTAATTTTTCATTTAAGCTGGCACTTAAGTCTTCAATCTGCCTCAAGAATGATTTAAGATATGAAGAGGTAGAGGAAGTGATGTTGAAGGTGGTAGGAATGAGAAAGGCACCCATACGCATGCGCTGCACGGCCCCCCTGCTGGCCGCTGCTGAGAGTTGATTCTACAATGAAATAAATTAAAATAAAAATAAAAAGAGGAATAACCTTGGAGGTCAATCATCACCCCAAAAGCGGATAGTAGACGTCACATAGTATATGTGTACCAAATGCCAGGTGAATAGGTCAAACCGTGTGCAAGTTAAAGGTGGTTTAAAATCCTGGACAAACAAACGAACAGCCACGGTAGCGTATTATATATAAAGATAAGGATAATTAATTTATGTTCACAAATATATCAGACAATAAGAAAAACAAACAGCTGGATAGAAGTCCTTTAATCATATACAGTAAGCACAGCAAATCCTTTGCAGCCCTTGTTTGAGATACTTTTTACCTTTAATTAGTCTTGAAGCTGTAAATCCTCCATATTAAATTGCATTTATTCTGCATTTCAGACCTCTATTCCTTGCCAAATTGCTCCAATGAAATTTATAGTGGAGAAAAAGAGTGAGGTCATTAAGGATTTGAGCATTGTTTTCTAAGTATTTGATCCACATAAGTACAGAATGCTCTACATAGCGGTGAGATCATTTGGGGAGTCTCTCGGCGATCTGTCCTCGGACTGTTATTGTGCGAAATCTGCAGAAGACAACAAGCAGATATTGAAGAGGTAGAAACACGATTCAAAAAGACCCAGGCAATCATAATTATATAGCTCATGTCTTTTGGGATACAGCAGATTACATTTTTTTCATTTATCCCATTGGAGCCCAGGCAGGTGCTGTGCCCACGGTCACACAGAGTCAGTAGTGGCATTTGAACCCACAGCTTGAGTTTGAAGTACAAAGCCTTAACTATTATGCATCAGTGCCTACTAGCAAATCATAAAAATGAAGCAAACATGCAGAAAATTCAGTGTGAGTCAGTAAAGTATTAAGTGCTGTGCACAAGCTAAAGGAACATTAATTATACTGGACATACTGTATACATTGGGCAGTGCTATCTAATGGAAGGATCTCAGACTATGAAAAGAACGTATGAGTAATGTACCATTCTCATTATGTAGGTAATATGCAGAACCAAGTAAAAACACAAATAAAGGCTATATTTTAAAAATATTTGAATATAAATCAAGAGATGTTATATTCAGACTGTTAAAAGTATAGTAATAGTGAAACTGCATCTGAAGTACTATATAATAATAATAATAATACATTTTATTTAAATAGCACTTTTAGAAACCATGCTACATATTTGTAACAACTTTCATATTGTAATGATGTGAGGGTAACTGGAGGGGATGGTGCACCTCTATGCACCGATTGCTGGTGAGTGGCCCTAACTAAAAAGACCATTGGCTTCTTCGACACCGATTATGCCATGCCACTCGGGACTTCAGCGCACCCAGCCACTTCTTGTTGCTTTATATGCTCACACACATCACCCAGCTTCACTTCATTCCACTCACCTCAGGTCAGAGGCAACCTGTATGTCACTGTTCCCCTTGCTCTCAAGGAACTGACCTAACCCTAAGGTCCAAATCCAAGGTTTGTCTGATTGACTCAACCAGCTAGTAAATGCATCCAAAGAGCTCTCAAAGTGCTGTGACTGTGCTCATCATACCTGATGGTTTATAGCTGGCTTCTCCAAGTATTCTTTTTTTTTTTTTGATTTTATTAAAATCACACAACATTCCATACAAATAAATCAATTTCTACAAATCAACCCCCACCCCTGAGAAAGAGAGCTAAGTCAGCAGAGTAAAACTTAAAGCTAGTAAAAATAAGTAAGTAGATAAATTAATAAGTGAATAATGATAAATGGAGAAGAAAAAAGGTTTTGAAAAAGTTCTGCACAGATCCTCTAAGTGAGAATTTCATTTTTTCCAGTTTCAAATAGTATATAACATCAGTTACCCACTGACTTAGAATAGGAGAGTTAGGATTCTTCCAGTTGAACAAGATAAGTCTACGTGCCAATAGTGTAGTAAAGGCAATCACAGTTTGTTTGTCCTTCTCCACTTTAAGCCCATCTGGGAGTACACCAAACACAGCTGTTAATGGGTTAGGAGGGATTGTGACACCAAGGCTGTCTGAAAGGCATTTAAAGATTTTGGCCCAAAATGATGTTAATTTGGTGCAGGCCCAAAACATGTGGCCTAGTAAAGCTGGAACTTGATTGCAACGTTCGCAGGTTGGATCTTGCCCTGGAAACATTTTGGACAATTTTAAGCGCGAGAGATGCGCTTGATATATAATTTTAAGTTGAGTAGTCATATGCTTTGTGTGGATTCTCCAAGTATTCTTATCCATCAGGTCCACAGACAACTGAGGAGCATGTCCCTAACAGGTCTTGACCCTGAGGTCATTACAATATTTTGACAGACTAAGCAATTAAATCTTTTTAATCTTGAGCATTAGAAGGCTGTGTAGGGACCTAATCCAGGTCTTTAAAACACTAAAAGCCATTGATAAATTTGAATCAGCAAAATTAATTTAATTAAATAATAAGTCAAGCAAGTACTTGACAAAAAAACTGGTGGAAATTAAGAGGAAGTATATTTAAGACTGAAAGGACTGTCGGTATCTGGAACAAACAACTGTGTTCAGGCAGAACCACTTTTAAAAGTATCCAGATAAAATATTGGGCCAACTTAACTGCAGCCAAAAAAGCTTGATGGGCTGAATGGTATCTACTTATATGTCAAACTTTTTATAAGCAGTCTGGCTGCATGAATCTCAGAAAGTGCAAGGGAGGGAAGAAAGAATATAAAATGAGTTCAAGATAAATCATCCTGGTGTTATATTAGGTTCAATAATAATTAAGAAAATAAAAAGTATTTCCAAGTTTGTGCATTTTTATTGATAAATAAGACAATACAATTTATTTTAAAGCTTGTATAAATAAATAACATATAAAAAAGATATCATGAAAGATTAAATATGCATACTTACAAATTATACTTGTATAATAATACAAACATTAGTAGACCTCAGTATGAGGCAAGTTTCTGTTTTTTAGGCAAATGCTCAGGAAGAATCAGGTTTATCACCTTAAGACAGAGTCTTGAACATTCTGAATACTTTAAAAGAGCTAACAGCAGGTGGTGCTGTTGTCCTGCATACTAGTTACAAAACATAAAAAAAAACACCTTTCTATACAGACAGGCTATTGAGGGAAATTAAAACATGTAATATACCAAATGCCTTTCTATGTATAATCATATTCAATCTTATATAATTTATATGTATATTACGCATTTAAATTTACAAAGTTTAAGAAAACATGAAGGTTACGTGTATATGTGTGTTTGGGTCTATTTGTTTTAGTGAAACTGTAAAACCATGTGAAAAGAAAACTTTTCAATTAGTATTTTGCAGAATAAATAAAAATCATATTGGTTGGGAGTCTGAACAGAAATGTTATCAGTGCACATACAGAATTTAAGTATAAATCCCATTGCTTCCAATATAAATTATATTCTGATATTCACTGCTAGACAATTGCAATAAATTATATTAAACAGAGCAGCAGCACAAATAAACGACAAAGTAATTATCAGCTCACAGACTGCATCCCCAGTGGGTCCCTTTTTTGGATAATATCTTAGCTTCAGCTAGTGTTAAAATATTAGCTTTGGTCAGGAAACACACCAATTATCATTGATATAATCAACTCCTAACAAATGCACAATAGTTGTTCTTTCATTAACATAAATGGCATTTCTTAATTGTACAATTTCTGATAAATACCAGTTATTAATACTTTATAGACAAGGAAATAAAAATACTCTATAAAATTATACATTGGTTGCTATTTTAGATTGGACTATTATACTGTAAATAATAGCCATGTATTTTTAGCATATTTTAAGATTTATCAATAACACTCTTAAAAAATAAATATATTAAGAAATAATAAAGAAATAATGAACAATAAAAACTATTTGGTCCATTGAATAGTGTTTTTGTAAACAGAGTCTTCCAGCTTTTCAGTTTTTCAACAGGTCAGAATGAACTGGATATTATCTGGGAAAAAAATTAAAAAAATGGAGTGTTAAAATGGAGTGAATGAAAAAAACAATAACTGCACAGACTACTGTTTCTTGTGACTCTGATGTTAGTATGTAGTTTTATCCCGTACCCTTTGCACAAGTGTGATTAGATTTTCAATGAAGTCATTGCTTTTCATCTTTGCATATGACGTGCAGGGTTGGCAGCTTTGCTCCTGAAAAACACCACATTAAAATATGGTAAATAAAAAAAGAAACTAAAAAGTTATAACTTTTTTAATACACAGTACAGTCAGAGTTTAGTAGGATATACATATTTAAAAAACATTCATAGTTTAACAATATTTAAATTTAAAAAGTTTGCCTTGCACCCTGTGTTGGCTGGGATTGGCTCCAGCAGACCCCTGTGACCCTTAAGTTAGGATATAGCGGGTTGGATAATGGATGGATGGAAGTAAAAAGCATGTAAAATAAAAGAAGCAAGCAAACTATTGTCAAGACTGGAAAAAATATATATAGGCATTTATATACAAAGGTTTTTAGATTCTAAATGATAGCATGAATTAATGAAATAGAAAAGAAAACCATTTAACCATCTGCTTTGCAAAAGGCTATGCTGGCACCACTGGGCACAAGGCAGAAACTAACACTGGACAGATTACGTATTAAATGCTGGAAAACACTTATGCATACATAAAGTCACATTCACAACAGGCCAATTGAGAGTCACCAATAAACTCAACACAAACATAAGACACGCAAATTTAACACATATCCTTGGGAAGTGGGAGGAAAACCGAAATACCCAATAAACCACGCTAACACATTAGACACACTGACTGTAAACATTTCTTACATTTCTCCTTCACTTGCACTACATACCTTACTGTCAGGCACTCTTGCTTTCATTCGATCAAGAAGGTTTTGTGGGATTTTAAGTTTGCTCATGTTGTCAACAAAACACTTCAGAGCAGGTATTTGGCATTCGTCCTGGAAGAGGAGGCACAGGTTTAATTAGTTTAAAGGTCACTTTGTTACAAAACAAAAATTTGTGCTGACAACAATAGCTGTAAAAACAATTCACAATTGAACAAGTTTTCTGGCTGTATTCAAGGTAGTAAGGCATACAAGATAGCGAAGGTTCTGTCGGAGTCTTTTAAAGAACATTTTACTTGAAAAGTGCATTTATTTGAAATAAATATTGCTCATACAACTAAATCCAACAAATACACTAAATTAAAAGCAAGGCATGTTCCCGATTTTAAGATCAATGACAGCTTAAATCTAGTGACATTGTAGAGCAAAAAAGCCCCCCATTTCCTCTTACATTTTCCTCTGTTCATGTAGATAGTTGCGTACTTGGCCTAACCATCTTAATTTTATGTGTTTTTAAATCTGCCCTCTGACGCATGCTGTTTATCATTGATTTCAGATATGAAGAACAGTGTGAAGTGAAGTGAGGTGTGAAGCATGCACATGCACTGCTGTAAACAAAGATACTTTCCATAAATGTGGCATTTTTCTTGTCATCACTTACACATTATGTTGCAGGTATATTTCTGTTCAGAAAGTTTACTCAGCTTATTTTCACATTTTACCGTAACCAAGCACTCTTACTGGAAAATATTTTCTGGAAAAAACAAATTTTCCAAACGAAACTGAAAAGTACTTTCAGTGTTTACAGAACAAAGTTTAGTAGTTTTGTTTGTGAAAGAGATGTATTTTGCTAAGCTAACGTCCTTGTGTAACGAAAAAATATATTATTTTTCCTGTCTATTTTTAAATTTTGGTTTACTGTATCTGGTGCAACTGAACATGAACAAAAAAAATAATTTTCTGTACACTTTATGTGCTTGCTATTACTGAGTCTGAGTAAAGCTGCCATGTATATAAATTAATAAGCATGCACAAAATAAAATCAAGCAAACATTAACCTCGGGGGAAAGAATTTATACAAAACTTAAAGGTTATTTCTTTTTGTTATCATTTTAAGTAAATGTAGGCACAAATCAACTCTATGCACAGCCACGCACACTGAGTCAACAATTGAAAAAATAGGAGGCCACTTATGAGTGTGCAAAGAATCCACAATACACAGAGACTAAAATGCAGTGTAAGCACTGTGAGACAGCTATGTTTCCTGCCGGACCAAAGTGGAAACTTCTTTTAATCATTTAAATAATTATTTTAAATTTATATTCTTTGACTCTTTATCTTTGTTTCTTTGTGCTTATTCTTTATACCATTGATTTATTAGCTCATTTTACTGGAATCGTAAATCCATCTATTTGTTTTCAAAATAAGCTTATTCTGGTATGGTTCAAAGAAAGTCAGAAATTGTAACTTTTCCTGGAAGCACTGGGTATGAAAAAAGAATCAACTGCAAATGGAATGCCAAGATACTAGATAACACATTCACTCAGGCACCCATATTAATTCATAAAGGGAAAGTCTGTAGTTGTGTGTTCATATATGTTCATGAGAGTGTGAGTATGCGACTGCAGCAAGTGGTTTTATCACCTTAACTTTATGAATGAAGAGAAATTATAAAAAATCTAAAACGTGATCTAGAGTCCAAGTAAATGGAAAAAAAAACATTTGCTGTCAAGTAAGAAAAGAGAGAGCAACTGGAAAAGAGGATGAACAATGAAATGTATTAAGGTATGACAATAAACACTGGGATATCCTGCACATTTTGCTTAAATAAATTAGCTGACTTTTGTTTAATACTTAAATACGCACATTTCTGATGTGCTGGAGATATTTTTTGATGATCCTTTGTATACATCAATCACATAGACATGCATCCATTTTTTAGCATGGGTGGCAAGGTGGGAGCACTCACAGTCACTGCCACACTCTTCCTCATCTGATCAATTAATGTCATTCTGAAGTTTACAGCCAAGTCTCTGGAGCCGTCGGCAGGCAGTGCTTACTACTGCCTCACAATGCTGTATATTTAGCTTTGGGCTTTGCTATTATGTGTTTTCTTATGCTACTGTGGTCACTGCACCTGGTTTTTCATTGCTGCTAGGGGGCTTTAAAAAGGAAGCTGCAGGATATGGGTCATAACCACCAACTACTGCATGAGAAAAAAAAAATAACAGCCTGTGAAACCTGAGGGACTGCTAAAACATTTCCACTAAATGATCGTCATTGTTCTTATCAGACCAAAATTGTAACTGTCAGCAATATACTGTATATAAAATGATCTTGTTTAAAAATATTTTACGCAACTGAATTATCCATCAACTGTCATGATTGTGTATAAGTTAGAAAATGTTTTATTAAAAGTCTAGCATATGCACCAGACTGCAAACAATTTTTGGATATATTAATGTTTCTACTGCGTTAAAATAATTATTTATGAAGTCATAGCATGAGAATACAATGAATATACATTTAAAACCATATTTTTGTTTATTCACAGATCGGCCTTGAGATTTATTTGCTTAAGTTTTTTTTTTTTCTGTTTTTCTTGAGAATCTGAGCTTACGATATAAAAATAATGGTTTAAGATTTGTCACGAGCCAAATGGCAAGACTAATCACATCAGTAGCACTTCTGCAATGATTAGTCACCAGGTTTTTCAGATGGTGACAATAAATGTAATCACCAACTGAATTTTCACTATGACATGACATGGGGAACATTAACCCCATCTTTTACAAAAAAAGAAGGCAATTTACTGTTATTAACCTCTGTATGACAAAAATGGAGAAGTACAAAATGCCTCAGAAAAAAACGAAATTGAGCTTTTTCATAATGCGTAGTAAATGCTGGAGCACCCAAGCTTTTCCTGACTGACTCATCTATTTGAATTTTGAGAGAAAACTGGCCTGAGAAATGAAAACACATAAAAACTGTTTTTAAGATAAGTTATTTCATGTACAGTATCAATTCCCCGAAACAGAATAAATGTAATATTTGAAATGAGGTGGCTGTGCACTCATTTGTTGAGAAATATACACACACACACACGGGCACAAACACACATATACAGTATATGTAAAGCACAAACAAAGACTACACTTTTGAAAACAATAACAAAGTTCTTGAGAAAATCCATTTGCAAAATAAAAAAAGTATATTTTGTAAATTTCAGCATCTTTTCCCCCTTATGCCAAGTATTAATAAAACTTGCACCAACATATTTTTTATTTTAACTAATCAGCAGACTTTCAACTAACATTGACTTGCTGTTGTTTGTTTACTATTGCTACACGCTGAATGTGGGTGAAGAACCACACAAAACGTGACTCATTCACTTTCTAAAATGTTCATGGTAGTAAGAAACAAAAAATAAAAGCTTTGTCAGGTAAACTGATTTTAGATAATGTTAATCTTTGACTCTAATACATATAATTTTAATAAGACTTTGCATTTGGTAAATTCAGATAAATACAAATAAATTAATATATACTAAATATTAATAAATATATAACACATGTATATAAAACAAATGTAATTTTATAATAATAACAAAATTAATCATACATTGTATACTGCACACATATATTTTAAATAATTTGTATGCTGAATTTTAATAGATACTTACAGTTACATCTTTTAGAGTTGGCAATTCTATATTAACAAGCTGAAATAACCAAAAAAAAAAAAAACAGATTTAGTACTTAAACAAATATGCAAACTTAATACAACACAAAAAGATGAATTTTAGTTAACTTACCTCTACAGTTTGGCTTGCTTTCTTAATATCCTTATATAGTTCAATTAGTTTAAGTCGCTCATTCTTCGTCCACATAGCTGGAGCAGCAGAGGACAAGGTGTATAAAACAACCAGAAAGCAAAAGACAATTAATTTAGCCATTCTCAAAGAGTACTCAAGGCAAATGTAACAGATAGTCTGTGTACAGGTGCTCCACTTACCTATATATTTATCCTTGAGGAGATGAAAAACCCACCCCTTGTGCGCCTGGAAAGCTTTGAAGAATGGATGGGTGAGTAATTCTTTTTTCTTTTCCACTGGCCAGTTGTACGTGAGTGCGTATGCGTGTGCGTGGGGAGCGGGGATAGACTGTGTGAACGAAAAAACATGCCTGATCTGCAAACTGCGCAGGAAAATAGAAAAAGTTGTGAATTCCCATTTTCATTCTGATTCGACAAAGTAGCATCAGTAACTCAAGGTAAGAAACCTCAAGTACAGCTAAACCAAAATAAGGTAAACTTTTTTTTTAACCTCCCACAAACTTACCTGTTGATACCAACAACATACAGTCATCTTTGAACTACTGCAATGACTAACAGACTGCTTCACTTAGGTCTATATTGGACTTTTTTTCTACATTACCTGATATTCCTTCTGAAATTAGTTGGCATTCCACAACATAAAGAGGTCCTCTTAATGCTAACCATGAAAGTGGTATCTAGCGCTTGTAAATCTTCTGATGTTAAAAAAGAAACAGGAAGTGTAACCTTATTTGAAAATTTTGGTGATCTTCAAAGATAGCACAGTTTAACTAGAGTGTAGGGAGATTTTATACCTTTAAAGTTGCAACAGAAGAGGAGCAATACTCATCAATTAAAATTTAAATGATAAATTTAAAATGTGTATTAAAATATATAATACATTAATCCTGTCTCTCTTGATGATGACATTTTAAATTATTTTAATAGAGTAGCTTGATGGATGTTGAGATTGCTGACATTATTTTTTGACTATTACCTTAGTTGAAAAATTTAGGTAGTTGATTATATTTCCGATGGGCCATAAAAAGACCTGGATTAATACTTATTTTCCATGCCTCATGCTTAAAGTGTACTGTTTTAACATTACGATTAAAGTGTACTGTGTTAACATATATGTTTACTTTCAGTTTCAGTATATCCAAAGAATAGAGAAAAAGTCTTGTTCATTGATTCACACCATAGCTTCCCCAGATATAATAATCTCTGACTAGATCTCTCCTAAATTCTGACTGCGTTATCTGTCTTCCAAGTTGCCCTTTGCCCACATGATTTGTAGACCTTATTGTCAACACACAATGATACTGAGTAGCCACTTATAGCCCATCTGAAGTTTAAATCTTGGGCAGTATGACTTTATGTCTGTTTTAGTGAGCAGAAGATGTACATGAACGATAAGAGCAGTATGCCATTTTACTAGTAGTAAAGTTCACCCTTTTTTCAACATTAATTCTCTGAGTTCTGTTTCTTTTAAACATGAAAAGAATTTTCATTTCACCTAAATCAGAATACAACTATTATTCTGGATATGAGGATGGAATGTTTGGTTATGAAGGGGCAGTGCTTTAGTATGCTAGTGCACTCTAGTGGGCCAGTTATCTTTTGTATTAATTAAGAAATGGGAAAAGCAGCATTGTTTGGTAAGCTTAAATACTTTAACTTTGAATAAAGTGAAGAAATTTGGAACATCTTAATCAGCATTTTGAAGCCAAATGTTTTATATTTGCATAGCCAAAGAAACAGAAATGTATGAATACATAAAAACTACAAGGTAATAAATAATCCTTGGTTAGATGTAGAACATAATATAGATGTAGAACAACTTGGCCATTGACTGGGTGATGAGAAAGACAATGAAAGATACACTGAAGGGTATCAGATGGACTTTCTTCACCAGCTTAGAAGACCTTGATTTTGCAGTTGGTCTTGACTTTCTGTCCCACACACACTAACACATACAGGAAAAAACTGAACACCTATGCCTCTTTGGAGGTCATGTGGGACTGAGAGTGAGCCAAAAGAAAACAGAGATCATGACGCTGAACGTGGAATTCCTTGCAACAATCAAAGTATATGGTGCTGACCTACCCAGAATAGAGAAGTTCAAATACCTAGGCAGAATCATCCACCGGGTTGGTAAGACAGGTGAGGACATAAAGAGCAGACTTGGAAAAGCAAGGAATGCCTTCAAGACCACAAAAACTGTGTGGAAGTTGTCCAAGTATAGCATCCACACCAAATTAAAATTGTATAGAGATATGTCCTGTCTACACTGCTGTATGAGTGAGAATGTTGGCCCATGACAACAAATGACCTAACCAAGCTGTCGGAATTCCACACCATAAGCCTGAGGAAGATATTGGGCTTTTTTCTAGCCTAGAAAGATCTCCAACCATGACCTCTTCCTCTGATGTCAACAAGAGAACATGGGTACTATCACAATGAAGAGGTGTTAGAAGTGGTTGGGGCATGTGATGAGGAGAGATGCTGAAACCTTCATTTAAACAACACTCCACTGGATACCTGAAGGATGTAGGAAACATGGTAGACCAAGAACAATTGGCAATGAACGGTGGAGGATGAGATGAATTCTATGAACTATAATTGGAGCACACTGGAGACAATGGACCAAGTCAGACAACTGTGGATGAACTTTGCTGCTGCCCTACATACCAGAGGGGGTAAATGCAGTAAGTATGTAAGATGAAGAACAGTAACTTGTCTTTAAAGCTCAAAACTTTTTAGTAAAGTTATCTTTTGATAAAATGTTTACAAAGTGTTATTTATCTCAGTCCAACCAGCATAAATGGCTAGAGGATAGTTCAAAGGTCTATCATACAATGAATACCTCTATGCATGAGGGATTATTTGTTTATAATGATTAATGTATGTTTTTTTTAGTGATCATGTTTTTATTTAGAAGACTACAAATACTCAATTGAGTATTTATTTTATCTGAAGTCCATATTGATTACTGCAGAGCTCAAAATATTTAACATTCATAATCTCACAAGGGAGCAAGTTAAGAATTTTGTCAGTATAGGACATTTTATTGATGGAATAGGGATATACCCAATGAGGAAACGAAGGTGGCAATGGAAAAAACAGTTGCTCCTAATAATACATCTAAACTTAATAACTTTAGCCTTCAGGTCAGGTCAGGTTGGGGAGCATTTACTGGTAGAGCGCGTTGCCGCACCCACCACACAATGAAACAACTTGGAATCCTGGTTAGCAAACCCCCAGGCAGACACGCGATCCAGTCCCACCCTCTGGAAATTACCCTCTATCTGCCACAACCAGGTGTTACGTGGGCATCCCTTTGGCCTGATCCAGCCACTTGGGTCTTCAACAATGAGGATCCTGCGATCACAATGCAGGTAATGTGCCTCACTCAGGACTCCATGAGTACCAGCAGTACCCAAGGATTCTCCGAAGAGACACAGTACCAAAAGAGTCCAGTCTTCGTCTCTGGTCACTGGATAGTATCCATGATGCAACCATATAGGCAGTGTCACACACGTGCCATCAACATGTCCTCAGGTGAGTGAAGAATTGACAGATGGGGGATTGTACTGTGGTAATGATGCCTCTCTCTCTGACCTTTCAGAAATAAAGACGATAAATTACAATACCTGCACCAATTCAGAATTATGAAAATGGCGACTCATCCCCTTCCTCAACGATGTCACTTCCGGCTCTTCAAGATGACGGCACTTCTGGTACCTTCCAGATGATGTCACTTCCGGCTCCTCATGTTGACGTCACTTCCGGTCCCCACACAGATGGTGTCACTTCCGGCTCCTCATGCTGATGTCACTTCCGGTGCCATCCAGATGACGTCATTTCAGTTATGATTCATTTCCTGCCGCCATTTTCTCATCATATAGAAAGCCATTGTAAAACACAAACTGTTGTCGAATGTTGAATTATTTCTTCTATTATTTGACCAACGAATTTGCAGCAACAATATATACGGGGTATATTCCCCAACACTTTAACGTTGTCCAGTGACGTTATTATATCACAATTGGCGCAGTCGGCAGGATTTATACATTGTTCCAGGATGTCGGAGGGACAAGACCTGAACACCGTGTTGAACATGATGATGGCTGAATTACAGCAGGTGAAGCTCCAATTAGGAGACACAAGGACCCGGTTGGCTGAATCAGAAGCTCGAGCAGCAGCAGCAACAAGAGTGGAGACATCATGGTCTGTACCTCCTTTATTAACCTATCTAACCGAAGATGATGATGTAGAGACTTACTTTCTAGTATTTGAACGCAACGCTAAGCGTAATGCATGGCCGCAGACGGAATGGGCTTAGATTCTGGCGCCCTATCTGAAGAGGGAGGTGCAGAGGGCTTATTATAAGCTCTCTGAGGAGCAGGCTGCTAATTGCGAGCTCCTAAAATGAGAAAACTTTAAACGCTACGGTGTATCTGCAGCGCAGCAGGCGAGAGAGTGGCGAGCATGGAGGTTTGACCCCGAACGAGCCATTCGTACCCAAGTGTACGAGGTATGAGGCAAAGTGGGCAGATGGCTAAGGTCAGATGTTAATAGTGCCCAACGGATGGCCGAGTTATTAACAATCGAGACCTTCATTGGTGCTCTGCCTGAAAAACTCGCTCAGCAGGTCCACAAACAGGAGGTTACCTCCATGGACAACCTCATCGAGGTAGTGGAGCGTCATTGGGTGGCCTGTAAATCGGAGGGTTCAGAACGGTCCTCTCGTTCAACCTGACAGGTTCATGTACCTTATTCAGAGCCCACCCGATCTACTCCCGATATCTCCACAAGGAAGAAAGAAAGACCAAGCAATCCTCCGCACTGTTTTAAGTGTGTAGGTTTGGGTCATTTATTTACTGCTTGCCCATCACCAGAGCCGATGGATTGTTCACTGGGAAAGGGAGAGAGGTATTGTGCTATTGTCACCCCTTTATCTTTTCCGTATACGGGAGCAGTAATTATTAATGGTTATAAAGTCACCGAGATGTTTGATTCCAGGAGTAACATATCTATTGTTGCTCGCCGTTATGTTTAAAACGACAGTGGGTGAATCATAAAATCAGTTTAAAATGTATACATGGAGACACTAGATATTATAGAGCAGCTTCTTGTTTAATCACAGTAGATAATGTAATGAAGACAACTGTAGTGGCAGTTATGACCGATCCACCCTTTCCAGTTATATTGGGACGTGATTGGTCTCATAATAAAAGTGGTATAAACGATGCTGTTCCTGGGATAAAAGAGGGCATGGTAATGGATGACACTAATCCGACTGCCTCCACGCCGTGTATGAGCTCCCATAATTTACCAGTAGATAGCATAGCAGATGGAGACGAAGGAACTTCAGGAACTACGAGAGGCAACCCACCCCTTGTAGGACCTGCTGCGTCTGACACTCCTCCCATTGAGATAGCGCAGGATCCCATTAGTGATTTAGTTTCACAATTTAAAATTACGCCCTCATCCTTTAAATGGGAGCAATGGAATGACGATTCCTTAAAGTTCGCTAGAAATGCAGTGGTTTCAGTAAACGGACAGATGTCTGTAAATCCCTTACCACGAATGCCCTACTTTGTTATGAAAAATGATCTGTTATATCGCGTGGCTGAACATGAAGGGGAAATTAGAACTTTATTATTAATTCCCCGCACTTTTCGTCATTATGTATGTGAATTAGCTCATGCTCATTTACTTGAAGCCCATTTGGGGGCCGATAAAACCTTAGAACGTATTAAGTTATGATTCTATTGGCCGGGAATAAATGAGGAGGTCAGACGTTTCTACGCTTCGTGTCCAGAGTGTCAGATTCAAAAGATTCCTAGAAGGGACTGTGCTCCTCTTATTCCTTTTCCTTTAATTGACATTCCCTTTGAAAGAGTTGGAATTGACCTCGTAGGACCCATTGAACCTTCGCTACGAGGTCATAAATATATTTTGGTTCTGGTGGATTATGCCACACGATTTCCAGAAGCTGTTCCTTTGCGCTCAGCCACTTCAAAAATAATAGCACGGGAACTGGTAGGGATATTCGCGCATGTTGGGATTCCCAAAGAGGTTTTAACAGACCAAGGAACTCCTTTCACGTTGGAGATGTTCAGGGAGGTTGCTAAGTTACTGCGCATTTCACATCTGAAAACATCGGTCTATCACCCCCAGACGAACAGCTTGGTAGAATGATTTAATCAAACTCTTAAACAGATGTTACGCAACGTAGTTAGTGAGGATGGTCGAAACTGGGATCAGTTGCTTCCCCTTGTACTCTTTGCTTATCGGGAAGTCCCACAGACCTCTACAGGGTTTTCTCCATTTGAACTCCTATATGGAAGACAACCTCGGGGTCTATTGGATATGCTAAAAGAAGGTTTGGAAGAAGAGGTATTGCCAACCTCTAATATTTTAGAATACATCGCGCAGTTACGCGACAGATTAAATAAGATCCGGCCAATGCTCAAAGAACATATGGAAAAAGCTCAAGCAGCCCAGTCACGATATTATAATAGAAACACCACCCTTCGAGAATTTCACCTAGGGGATCGTGTTATGGTGTTCGTACCTACTTCACATTCAAAATTGTTGGCTCATTGGCAAAGGCCATATGAAATTAAGGAACGAAAAGGGCTGGTCGACTATTTAGTTAAACAACCTAATCGTCGGCCAAGCGAGCTTGTTTACCATATTAATTTGCTGAAACCGTGGAAGGACAGAGACTCTGAGCCTCTCTCTGGCCAGCCATGCTCCCTTTTTGTTGAATATCAACCCCTTAATTTCGGTTCGAATTTGACTTGGCAACAATGACAAGAGCTGGATTTAGCTATGTTGTCCATCCCAGAGGTAGGAAGTGAGCTACCTGGCTACCTGAAGCAAAGAAAAATTAAGTAGAGTTGGAAATTAGACGTATGCTAGAGATGGAAATTATTGAAGAAAGCTATAGTCCATGGTCTAGTCCAATCATCTTAATTCCCAAACCTGACAGGTCATGGAGGTTCTGTAATGACTTCCGTCGACTTAATCAGGTTTCTAAATTCGATGCGTATCCTATGCCTCGAGTGGATGATCTTTTCAAAAGGCTGGGTAACGCCCATTTCTTAACAACTCTTGACATGACAAAAGGGTACTGTCAAATTCCCTTAATGTCTTCCGCAAAAGAAAAGACCACCTTTAGTACTCCTAGTGGACACTGGCATTACAAGGTCCTTTCATTTGGTTTGCACGGGGCACCCGCAAATTTCTAGCGTCAGGTGGACACATTGCTCCGTCCCCACAATTCATACAGTGCCGTCTACTTGGATGAAATTGTCATTTATTCCGGCACTTGGAAGGATCATGTGAAGCAGGTATTGGCCGTGCTTACCACGCTAGCTCAAGCAGGGTTTTGGATCAACCCAAAGAAATGTTTCTTTGGCTTGAACGAAGCTAAATATTTAGGCTATCTAGTAGGTGGAGGGACGGTACAACCACTGTGTTCCAAAATTGATGCCATTGTCAATTGGCCCCGTCCAATTACAAAGAGGCAAGTACAAGCTTTCTTGGGATTGGCGAGTTATTACCATTGTTTTGTACCTCGTTTTTCTGAGAGGGCTACACCTCTTACAAATTTAACAAAGGAAAGGGCTCCTTTTAAAGTGATATGGGATGAGAATACTAAAGCTGCTTTTTGTGACCTAAAGTTGGCCCTTACGTGAGCACCTGTTTTGAAATCTCCTGACTTTTTTTGTCCTTTTATTCTCCAGACCGATGCATCGAACACAGGATTGGGTGCCGTGCTGAGCCAATGCATCGACGGTGCTGAACACCCTGTCTTATTCCTCAGCCGGAAACTGTTGGATCGGGAGACTCGGTATGCTGCGGTAGAAAGGGAGGCCTTGGCGATTAAGTGGGCGGTGACACAACTTCGTTACTACCTGTTGGGATGGGAGTTTACTCTGATGACGGACCATGCCGCTTTACAGTGGATGGCTCTGAATCAGGAGTCTAACCCTCGTGTCACCAGGAGGTTTTTGGATTTGCAACCTTACAGATTCACTGCCACTTATCGTCGAGGTTCCCTTCAAGCCAACGCTGACGGACACTCTCGTACCTTTGACCTCTCGGTGCAGGCCACCCGACCCAATGGGTCTGTGCTAAAAGGGGGGCCATGTCACACACGTGCGCTTAGGAGGCAGTCAACATGTCCTCAGATGAGTGAAGAATCGACAGATGGTGGGTTGTACTGTGGTAATGATGCCTCTCTCTCTGACCTTTCAGAAATAAAGACGATAAATAACACTACAATACCTGCACCAATTCAGAATTATGAAAATGGCAACTCATCCCCTTCCTCAACGATGTCACTTCCGGCTCTTCAAGATGACGTCACTTCCAGTCCCATCCAGATGATGTCATTTCCGGCTTCTCATGATTACGTCACTTCTGGTCTCACACAGATGACATCACTTACGGCTCCTCATGATGACGTCACTTCCGATCCCATCCAGATGACGTCATTTCCGTTATGATTCATTTCCTGCCGCCATTTTCTCATCATATAAAAAGCCGTTGTAAAACACAAACTGTTGTCGAATGTTGAATTATTTTTTCCATTATTAGACCAATGAATTTGCAGCAGCAATATACGGGCCATATTCCCCAACACTTTAACGTTGTCCAGTGACGTTATTATATCACACAAGACAAGAAGCACCAGGGCTCTAAAGACTTGGACCTTTGTCCTTTGGCATAGATATTGGGAGCGCCACACACCCCTTTCCTCATGACCCGCCCCCCCACCATGTTCTCCCATTGCATCTACTGACTTCATAGGAAGAGTCACCAGAGACATGAATGTCGCTGCCAAGGTAAGTAAAATAAAATAAAATAAAGTAAAGTAAACTTCAGCCTTGTAGAACCTTTTAAATTCATTTCAAACTTTGCCATAATAATGTAGCCAAATGTCATGGTAAGATGTAATTTTTTCATTTACACTAGCTTGGCATTTTAACACCCAAAATGGAGATTTATTAAAATGCTATCCAGAGCCATATAGTTCTAAAAATGCCAGCTTGGTGTTTCAATGTGGATTCATGAAGATGCAGACTTTTGAAAATGCAGACTCTATTCACATTCTGATTTGGTCATGCTTAATATGTAATTCCTCTGTGATTTTATCCTGCTCATTACAATTTTTAATCCCTGATTGGTTACTCTTCATAGAAGAAGACCATGTTCCCATTCAGTGGAATGAGTGACTTTCTATGGCACTTGTTATGTTGCATACTTGTATGAGTCTAAACTGCATTGTATATGGTTTTAATGCAGCATATGCGCACAAAAGACAAATAATTTACACATCACTAAATTAAATCTTGTAACTCTGTAAGGAAATAATGACAGATGTGTGTATTTTCAGGCTATGAAAGTGTCTGGTTAACTGTTTCACCTGAACACGTGTCAGACAATCTCTGTGTTGTGTTTGATTATTTTTTGTCCTTATTTTATCTGATCACATATGCATATCATATATATAAAATAGATAGTTATGCAAAAAAAATCTTCTTCTGCTTCTTTCAACTTAATAATTAAAATCTTCACAATGGGAGATTACACTCTGTGGCACTTCATCAAGTGCCATTTAATTCTGAGTCTAACCATTTCTCAGATGAGGCAGAAAAATGTCTATGACTAAAGGAGAGAGTGGAGGGGGGGGGAGAGAACCTGTTATGCGCTGCTTCATTAATTATCTTAAAATTTTTTCCTGTCTTTTAAAAGTGCTACTAAATGCTATTGGGGTTTTAATTTCATGGAGAATTTCCTTGAATTATTCTATATTTATGATTTAGAATTTAAAATTGTACCATTTCTGGGGCCGTTTTGCTTCCTTTATGGGCACCGCCAGTTTGTGTTATTAGTTATTAGGTCTTTCAAATTTCCAAGCATGTTTTTGTTTACTTTGATATTTGTTTCAAGTATTAGACTTTTGACATTTCTCTTTTTGACCTTACAGTTTCGACCAGTGTTTCGTTCTTTGACTACATCTTATCTTCTGTTCCTGAAATCTTTTGCTGCATTTTCTAACATGACAGTACAGAAAACCACATTTGTGGAAGTTGGTCCCAAAAGGAACCTACTGCCTCAACTCTTCAAGGTCTGTGGATTGATGATTAGACAGCACAGCTATCTAAGCTCACATAGAAAATTGTTTGAATGACCGCTGTTGAGGAATTAAAACAACAGACTCAATAATTCAGCTCACAGAAATAAGGACTTATTTGTAATTCTACAAGCAGAATTAAGACTCTCAGGCAGTACTTAAAGTATGCCTAATGTTTCTGTATTTTAATCCAGACCATAAGGGTTTTACAGGTTTCTCTGATCAGCCTCCTGATAATCACCAGTTCATATCATTGAAAATGTGTTCCCATCAAATGATAGATACATTTTGCCAGTTTTAAAAGAGAAAACAAGCAAATTCAATTCTATTCTTGCTCAATCATCCTTCCTGGCAGTGTTACATTTTATTAAATATAACTTTTACTTTTAAAGGTGTTATTAACAGAACAAGATGCAGAAGACAGGAAGATATGGAAGAAGATGATCCGCTGTGGCAACCCCTAATGGGAGTAGCCGAAAGAAGAAGAAGACTCTTTTAAAGGTGTTTTGCAGAATCCTATCTCTTATTGTCTGCCATCTCAAACATCAATGCCTTCTGCCAGTTTAAACTAAAAGGGAATCAATTTATACAGAAGAAATACAGAAATGTTTAACAGTATTTAAAACTTTTAAGATTATACTTTTCAACACTTCCACATTGCCAATAAAATACATTTAAGAGTCATAACTATGCAAGTATGTGGACTCTGTGTATTGCAACACATTTTGAGTTTAATCACCAAATATAGTACAGGGACATATGGATGGCACCCCATACCTACAACTAAGAAAAAATCTTAATGACCTGATTATATTATATTTTTATTAATTTTATTGCAATCCATACAACTCAATCAAGTTTTTACAAAAAAGAAAAATGGAGTTAAGGACAAATCGATCCCCACCCCTGAGAGAGAGAGCAAGGCAAACGGTGTGAAATTTAAGGCTTGTAAACATTCCTAAATTAATAAATTCTCTGTGCTTTATGAGCTTATTTTAAAATATTACTGATTAGATCCTGACATGTTTTGAAAAATGTCTGTACAGTTCCCCTAACTGAGTATTTGATTTTTTCCAATTTCAAATAGTATAACACGTTGGTTTCCTAATGACTTAAAAGAGGAGAGTTTTGTTTCTTCCAGTTTATCAGAATAAGTCTGCGTGCCAAAAGTGTAGTGAATGCAATCACAATTTGTTTGTCTTTCTCCACTTTAAACCCATCTGGAAGAACCCCAAACACAGCTGTTAATGGGTTCGGAGGGATTGTGACACCAAGGCTGTCTGAAAGGTAATTAAAAATTTTGGTCCAGAATAATGTTAATTTTGTGCAGGCCCAGAACATGTGACCCAGTGAGGCTGGGACTTGGTTGCAGCGTTCGCAGGTTGGATTATGCCCTGGAAACATTTTAGAGAGTTTTAGACGAGACAGATGTGCTCGATATATAATTTTGAGTTGTATAATTGTATGCTTTGCGCATATGGAGCTTGAATGAATTCTCTGCATTGCTACTTTCCACTCTTTTTCTGATATATTAATTGAGAGATCTTTTTTCCAGTGTCCTCTTGGATCTTTGAAAGGGAGGGATTGTAAAATGATTTTATATATTGTAGAGATGGTGTCTAAGTCCTTGAGATTGAGCAATATTTTTTCCAGCATAGATGAGGGTGCAAGATGAGAAAAATCGGGAAAGTTCTGTTTAACAAAGTTCCTGATTTGAAGATAGTGAAAGAAATGTGTAGCTGGAATGTTAAATTTGGAATGTAATTGTTCATAGGATGCAAAGACTTTGTCTATATAAAGATCTCTAAGCAAGTTAATTCCAAATTTTTTCCAGATATTAAAAACTGCATATGTTTGTGAAGGTTGAAAGAGGTGGTTCTCTTGCAGAGGTGCCACAGATAGAAGCTTCTCCGTCTTAAAATGCTTTCTACATTGGTTCCATATTCTAAGTGAGTAAAGCACAATTGGGTTATTAGTATATTGCCGATAACGTGTGTTTATTGGAGCACAGAGCAGAGAATACAAAGAAGTACTGCGGGATTTTACTTCTATTGCGGACCAAGCCTGTGTATGTTCTTCTATTTGTGTCCATGTTTTTATCGCTTGTATATTTGCTGCCCAGTAATAAAACTCGAAGTTAGGTAGAGCCATGCCGCCTTCTGCCTTTTGTCTTTGTAGGGTCACTCTTTGGATGCGTGGATGTTTTGAATTCCAAATAAATGAGGTTATTGTTGAATCTAACTACTTAAAGAATGATTTATTAATATTTATTGGAATGTTTTGGAATAAAAAAAGGAGCTTAGGAAGAATATTTATCTTAACAGTGTTAATTCTTCAAGCTAGTGTGAGATGAAGGGTTGACCATCTATGCAAGTCTTGCTTAATTTTTTCCATGCAGACGGTGAAATTTTGTTGATAAAGAGCTTTATGTTTACTTGTGATGTTTACCCCTACGTATTTAAACTGTTCTGCAATGATAAAATGTAGGGTATCTAATCTAATATTATATGCTTGAGAATTCATTGGAAAGAGTACACTTTTATTCAGATTAATTCTGAGACCAGAGATCTTTTGAAATTCTGTGAGTGCTGTTAAGACTGCAGGCAGAGAATTTTCTGGGTCTAATATATACAGTACCATATCATCTGCATATAATGAAATTTTCTGTTCCAGTCCTTCTCTCTTAATCCCCTTTATCTGATCAGTATTTCGACAATGTATTGCCAGTGGTTCAATGGCAATTGCAAACAGTAGTGGTGACAAGGGGCATCCTTGTCTAGTACCACGTTCTACAGTAGTTTAAAGTAGTCTGAGCAAGTGTTGTTGATACAAACTGAAGCTTCTGGGTTAGTAATTTGATCCATGCACAAATGTTCATGGCCAAACCCAAACTTCTCCAATGTAGTAAAAAGGTATTTCCATCTGCATCCAATGATAATAATATTTCTGGGGTGTTTGATTTAGTTGGTGAGTATATTACATTAAACAGGCGTCGAATATTTGGAGATAAGTGTCGGCCCCTAATAAATCCAGTTTGATCTTGTGATATTACCGAGGGGAGCACTTTCTCCATCCTTCTAGCTATGATTTTAGAGAGTATTTTAACATCATTATTCAGAAGTGAAATTGATCTGTATTATGCACATTGTAATAAGTTCTTATTTTGTTTTGGAAAAACGGTGATTAGTGCTTGGCGAAAAGTTTGAGGAAGAGTTTGGTTATCTCTGGCTTCTGTAAATATTGCTAATAGGAGGGGAGCTAGCTGAGCGGAGAATTTCTTGTAAAATTCTGTAGGGTAGCCATCAGGGCCTGCTGCTTTCCCGCCTTGGAGTGACTTTATAGCATCTAGTTTTGATAATGCCAGAGGTTTATCAAGTTCTTCCGCACTAAAAGTGTCTATTTGTGGTATTTGTAATGTATCTAGAAATGCATTAGATTGTGTATTGTCTTCTTTAAACTCAGTAGTATATAGGGATTTATAGTAGTCTCTGAAAGTGTGCATTATATTTTTGTGGTCGACGATTTTATATCCGTTCGCATTGGTAATTACTGAGATTGCGTTGCGCACTTCTTGCTTGTGAATTTGTTGAGCTAAAAGCTTATTAGCTTTCTCTCCATGTTCATAGTAATGATGTCTGGATTTATAAATTAGTTGTTCAGCTTCTTTAGTTGTCAGGAGGTTTAGTTCTGAATGCAGAGCCTGCCTTTTCCTATGTAGAGTCTCGCTTGGTAGTCTGGCATGTTCTTCATCTATTCTAGTAATTTTGCTTTTTATTTCTGCTACTTTATTGGTTTCTAATTTATTTCTGTGGGAAAGATATGAGATAATCTGTCCTCTTAAGAAGGCCTTAAGAGTTTCCCAGAGTATTCCAGCAGAGATCTCTGAGGATGTATTTGTCTCTAGAAAGAATTTGATTTGTTTGGATATAAATTCTGTTCAATTCTCGTCTGCTAATAGAAGTGGGTTGAGACGCCATCTGCGGGGTGAGTGTATGGGGCTTAGTAACTTTAGCTCCAAGATCATAGGTGCGTGGTCAGAAATAACAATAGCATCGTATTTGCAAGATTTAATCATAGGCAAGAAGTTATTGTCTATAAAGAAATAATCAATCCTTGAGTAGCAATGATGTACTGGTGAGTAGAAAGAATATGTTCTTGAGTGTGGGTTTAAAAACCTCCAGGGGTCTGATAAGTTGTAATCAGTTATAAACTTTGTAATTATCTTTGCGGTGTTAGATGCCGTTCCCCCTGTGGAAGAAGTCCTATCTAAGAGTGGATTTAGAACACAATTAAAGTCCCCAGCCATTATAATTTTATGAGTGTTCAGATTGGGAATGGATGCAAATAAATTTTGTATAAATTCCTTATCATCAACATTAGGTGCATAAACATTTAGCAAAATCATTTTACAGTTGAATAAGTCTCCCATGACCATTACATATCTCCCTTCAGGATCCAATACTACATCTGATGCTACAAAAGGTACTGTTCTATGTATGAGAATTCCCACACCTCTAGTTTTCTTTGTAAAACTAGAATGGAACATTTGGCCAGTCCAGTCATTTTGCAGCCGGAACTGATCCTTGCTTAGTAAATGGGTCTCCTGTAAAAATACTATTTTAGCGTTTAGACCTGTTAGGTGAGAGAGTACTTTCTTTCTCTTTAATTCGTGATTCAGGCCTTTAACATTCCAGCTCACAAAGTTAACTGTCCCATCATGGAGACATTGATTCTGAGTTTTTGATGTCATTTTATAGTCTTAACTGGAAGTGAGACAGCTTCGGCCTTAATTTCCTATTTCCCCTAGAGTTATTGCCATACAGCCTATTATTACGTTGGTAGTTATAAAGATTAAAAGGATAGATTAGGTATAGATCAAGCCTGCTCTCTTTCTCTCCCCCCCTTAACCCCCCACCTTCCCTTTTTGCCTCCCCATGTGAGGCTAGAACCCACTTCACACAGTCCCGGTCCTCTGACATACCCAGAGACAGAGCACGTCCAAAGCAAAACAAGCCCCCACGCAGCAGCGTTTTAGGGTTAAAAAATAGAGATATCTATTACCAATATAGTCTAAAAAATTGTGCACTTAAAATATATATAATCTTCAGCAATCTTAGTGTATTAAGATCATACACCCGGATAATAACCCGGGGAAAGATGTTAGAAATTTCTTTAGAATAAGCATAATAAGTCTTAATGCAATAATAGCAATAACAATAAACCAAGGGTATGATGTTGAACAGTCTCGTTTAGGGTAGAGAGAAAATAATTAGATAATAAAAAAAGAAAGAAAAAAGAGAAAAAAGAAAAAGTAATTAAGCACAATAAAACATAAACAGATAGCACCCTAGTAATAATGAGTAATAATTAGAATATATGATGATAAAAACACGTATTTTAAACAAATAGATCAGACAGTAGATTATTAATCCTTGCCATATCATTAACGGCCATGACTCACTATTATGTATCAGAATAGTCCCGGGATCAGCTTTCTTAATTCCTGATTATATTGCATAACTGAACTTCAATTAACCCAACCTCTAAGTACAACATAATGTTTTAAAAACAGTAATGAGTGCAGGGCTTCTTGGATGTGTGTGATGTTATATTTCTTTATGTACATTTTGCTTTCAGGTCTTCTAACAATTTTTTTGTATGTGTCTATGTATGTATGTATACAACAAAAGTACACAAAGCATATTTATTATCATCAAGCAACAAACCCTTTTTATAGTTTTCTTAGTCCAATTCTGGATCACTTGAAGCCAGAGCCAATCCATACAGTACAAGATGCAGGATGTTAACCAATAAATTAATGAAACAAGCACAAATGACCTTGTTTAAAAGCTCAGAAGTTAAAAAAGGAACATGGACCAAGACAAAAACATGAAGACTTCAAGAGTAGCTCTTAATCTATTATGGTAAGAAAGTCAATTCAGCTTTAGAAAATATTTCATTATAATAGTGCCTGGAGAAAACAAACATCTTTTGATTTTTTTGTTATACTGTTTCTGAAAATGCAACATTTGTGATTAAAGGAATATATCATACATATAAACATATAGAAAATCAATGAATTTTACTTTTCTTAATTTCAGTAGAAGTGCAATATGCAGTATTCGGATTTAAAAAAAGTGATAAAGCCGAAAAATCATGATATTTAAGTTTTTTTATAATAATAGTATTAATCTATACTAATAAAAGGCAAAGCCCTCACTCACTCACTGACTGACTGACTGACTCACTGACTGACTGACTCATCACTAATTCTCCAACTTCCCGTGTAGGTAGAAGGTTGAAATTTGGCAGGCTTATTCCTTACAGCTTCCTTACAAAAGTTGGGCAGGTTTCATTTCGAAATTCTACGCGTGATGGTCATAACTGGAAGCTGTTTTTCTCCATTTACTGTAATGGAGATGAGCTTGAAACCCGTGGGGGCGGAGTTTGACATAATCACGCCTCTCACGTAATCACGCAGTACGTAGAAAACCAGGAAGAGCCCCAAAAAGCGCTGAAGAAAACATGCATTATATAATTGAGAAGGCAGCGAAACAATAAGAAGCGAGCGAGTGATATATACAACCATATTCATGAGTTCTGCTACTTCGGAAACAAAGCACAGTGTAAACC
>JANRMT010062809.1:4571771-4673799 GCA_026402145.1 Polypterus bichir lapradei
TGTGTGTGTATATATATGTGTATATGTATAGATATGTATATATATATATGTTTATGTGTGTGTGTAAATATATATATATATATATTTATATATTTATATATATATATATATATATATATATATATGACAGCAACACTCATCACTCACAACAGTGACAAAACAATTACATTGACAATCATGTTACGTTATTTTCAAAATGTTTCCTTTTCTTTTTCATTGCTTCTTTAACACACTACTTCTCCGCTGCGAAGCGCGGGTATTTTGCTAGTATAAATAATAAATATAAGTATTACTACGTTTTCCACTTATTTATGATGCATACAAACATATAATAAGCATTCACAGAAAGTTTTCAGACTACATGAAAACTTAGGCAAAGCTACAGAAGGAAACAAGTAACCAAATAGTGCATGCACAATCCTTGCTTCCAACCACAAAGGAAAACACCCACCAGATGTGCAAAAAAAAAAAATAATTGCAATAGAAGGGCAATGGCAGCATTTAACTGACACTAAAGTCAGTGGCAAGCAGCAGACACTGCTATGCATAGGTGAGAAGAAATTATGGATAAGGAGTTACATTGTTTATGTCTAGCACAAACTTCCAGAGTGGCTGTTCTGATAGCTAAGATGCACACAAGCTATGTTAATGACAAATAGTCATATTTGCTTTTGCTTCTGTAAGTGCATCAAAATACAGTGCATTCAATTTTTCCTGTTTAGTTACAAATTACTTTGTAACCCAGACACAGGGGATGCACAAACCAGTGAGTTTCTTTGGGCTTGTCCCAAGCCCAGATAAAAGGGGACAGTTATGTCAGGAAGGGCATATGGTGTAAAATTTTGTCAGATCAATATGCGGACAACAATACAGATTTCCATACCGGATCAGTCAAGTCCTTGGTTAATAACGACTGCCACCAGTACTGCCAGCCAACAGGTTACTGGCGGAAATTGGGCTACTGTTGGCCGAAGAAAGAGATGAAGAGGGGGGGGACGTGTCTGGAGGAAAGAGGAGAGGAGGAAGGTAAAGAGAATGGGACTGAGGGTAGGAACTTTGAATGCTGGCAGTCTGACTGGTAAGGGGAGAGAGTTAGCTGATATCATGGAGAGAAGAAAGGTTGATATATTGTGCAAGCAAGAGATTAAATGTAAGGGAAGTAAGGGCAGGTGGATCAGAGGTGGATTTAAATTGTTATATCATGGTGAGGATGGGAGGAGAAATGGGGTAGGGGTTATTCTAAAGGAACAGTATGTCAAAAGTGTTTTGGAAGAGAAAACAGTGTCAGACAGAGTAATGATTATGAAGCTGAAAATTGGAGGTGTGATGATAAATGTTGTTAGTGAATATACCCTGCAAGTTGGGTGTGCGATGAATAAAAAAGAAAGTTTCTGGAGTGAGTTGGATGAAGTGATGGCCAGTATACCCAAAGGGCAGAAAGTGGTTATTGGAGCGGATTTCAATGGACATGTTGGTGAAGGGAACAGAGGAGACAAGGAGGTGATGGTCAGGTATGGTGCCAAGGAGAGGAATGAAGAAGGTCAGATGATAGTGGATTTTACAAAAAGGATCGGTATGTTTGTAGTGAATATGTATTTTAAGAAGAGGAATGAACATAGGGTATCATACAAGAGTGGAGGAAGATGCACACAGGTAAATTATATCCTATGCAGAATTGTCAATCTGAAGGAGATTGAAGACGGCAAAGTGGTGACAGGGGAAGGTATAGTTAGGCAGCATTGGATGGTGGTCTGTAGGACGACATTGAAGAAGAAGAGGAAGAGAGTGAGGGCAGTGCCAAAGTTCAAATGGTGGAAGTTGAAAAAGGAAGACTGCAGGGTTGAGTTTAGGGAAGAGGTGAGAGAGGCACTGGGTGGCAATTAAGAGTTACCACACAGCTGTGCAACTACAGCAGAAGTAGTAAGGGTGACGGCAAGAAGGGTGCTTGGTGTGACATCTGGAAAGAGGAAGGAGGAAAAGGAAACCTGGTGGTGGAATGGGAAAGTACAGGAGAGTATACAGAGGAAGAGGATGGTGAAGAAAAAGTGGGATAGTCAGAGAGATGCAGAAAGTAGACAAGAATACAAGGAGATAAGGCGCAAGGTGAAGAAAGAGGTGGTGAAGGCTAAAAAAAAAGGCGTATGATGAGTAGTATGAGAGGTTGGACACTAAGGAGGGAGAAAAACAGGGCTAGACAGAGGGACCGAGCTGGGAAAGATATGCAGCAGATTAGGTCATAAAGGATAAAGATAGAACATACTCACAAGCGAGGAGAGTGTGTTGAGAATATTAAAAGAGTACTTCAAGAGGCTGATGAATGAAGAAAATGAGAGAGAGACAGAAGGTTGGATGATGTGGAGATAGTGAATCAGGAAATGCAACGGATTAGCAAGGAGGAAATAAGGACAGTTATGAAGAGGATGAAGAATGGAAAGGCTGTTGGTCCAGATGACATACCTGTGGAAGCATGGAGGTGTTTAGGAGAGGTAGTGGTGGGTTTTTAACCAGATTGTTTAATGGAATCTTGGAAAATGAGAGGATGCCTGAAGAGTGGAGAAGAAGTGTACTAGTACCAATTTTAAGAATAAGGGGGATGTGTAGAGGTTTAGTAACTACATGGGGATAACATTGATGTGCCACAGCACAAAGTTATAAGAAAGAGTAGCGGAAGCTAGGTTAAGAAGTGAGGTGATGATTAGTGAGCAGCAGTATGGTTTCATGCCAAGAAAGAGGACAAGAGATGCTATGTTTGCTCTGGGGGTGTTGATGGAGAAGTATAGAGAAGGCCAGAAGGAGTTGCATTGTGTCTTAATGGACCTAGAGAAAGCATATGACTGAGTGCCTCGAGAGGAGTTATGGTATTGTATGAGGAAGTCGGGAGTGGCAGAGAAGTACGTAAGAGTTGTACAGGACAAGTTGACAGATGAGATTAGACAGGGGACTGGACTATGATGTTTGCTGATGACATTGTGATCTGTAGTGAGAGCAGAGAACAGGTTGAGGAGACCCTGGAGAGGTGGAGATATGCTCTAGAGAGAAGAGGAATGAAGGTCTGTAGGAACAAAACAGAATACATGTTTGTAAATGAGAGGAAGGTCAGTGGAATGGTGAGGATGCAGGGAGCAGAGTTGGTGAAGGAGGATGAGTTGGGATTAACAGTACAGAGTAATGGGGATTGTGGAAGAGAGGTGAAAAAGAGAGTGCAGGCAGGGTGGAATGGGTGGAAAAGAGTGTCAGGAGTAATTTGTGACAGACGGGTATGAGCAAGAGTGAATGGGAAGGTCTACAGGACGGTAGTGAGACCAGCTTTGTTATATTAGTTGGAGATGATGGCACTGACCAGAAAGCAGGAGACAGAGCTGCAGGTGGCAGAGTTAAACATGCTAAGATTTGCATTTGGTGTGATGAGGATGGACTGGATTAAAAAGGAGTACATTTGAGGGTAGGCTCAAGTTGGACGGTTGGGAGACAAAGTCAGAGAAGTGAGATTGTGTTGATTTGGACATGTTCAGAGGAGAGATGCTGGGTATATTGGGAAAAGGATATTGATGATAGAGATGTCAGGCAAAAGGAAAAGTGGTGAGAGAGGATGTGCAGGTGATTTGTGTGACAAAGCAAGATGTAGAGGACAGAAAGATATGGAAAAAGATGATCCGCTGTAGCAAACCCCTAACAGGAAGAGCCGAAAGAAGAAGAAGACGACGTTACAAATTACTTTGTAGTGTTCTCTGTATTATGATTGAATTCAAACTGTATATTTTGATTATTTCCACATTTTCTTTCTTAATCATTTGCACAGCTGTCATCAATGCTTTCTCATTGTTCCCCGAGTTTTTCTTGCATCTTTCTCCAATATTTCTACTTACCTTGCAGGTACCGGTAGCTGATCTTACATTATAGAATTAAATAATCCAGGCATTGTTCTGCCCTGTTAAATTTACACTATATATATATAAAATCCTAAGTCTAAAAGTGAAATGATTTTGTGCAACGATTTTATGTGACTTTTTTGTCACGCTTTAAATCTGGCTTATTTTAAAACCTACATATATATGTTTGGTATCATTCTTTTCAGAATTTATTGAACTTTAATGTGATGTTGTTCGATTTTCAGATTCTTATTCTGTTTTTAAATTATAAACTAAAAAATATCAAGAACTCACATGAGACGAGACTTTGTGCCAAGAGATTTAACCACACCTGGGGCAGGAAATAAAAGACAAAGAGTAGATGACATAGACAGCTGCTGTACAGGCTTTTAAATGTTCAAAGCACAACGCAAGAAGCAGAGCATGGCACAGCAGCAGCAGCAAGTCAGCAGCTGATCGAGCAAAGAGGAGGTTAAAAAAATGTATTTGTTTCCCATTGTATCACCGTTTAAGAGGGGGTTTCGGAGAAGCGACTGCATCTCCTTAGGGTGTGTTCTACCCCCCTCTTTACAACATGAGTGGCAGAGATTTAAAGTGGCTTGCGCGTAGTGCAGGCCAGAGAGCTTGGTGAGTGAAGCGAGCATGGGGTAAGCCCCCTAGTATTAATAATTATTATCAAACATTCTTTAATTGTTGCACCTTCCATTACAACTCTGAAGTTCATCGTAGCTGACAACGCCATGTTAAGTTCACTATCCCACTCACAAATCAGTCTCCACTATGTGAAAACTTTGTTCCTGGGGAAAAGAACAGAATGATGCTCTATTCCTGTCACCTGGAGTGGTGGAGCAGAGCAGAACATATTCCAAATTCTTTATTACTTCAGAAAAACAATGAACGCACATCAAGTAATTATACAGTAGTATGCTTAAAGGCTTTGGAATTGAAAATGGAGGCTGACTTGCACTTCAATAACAATCAAAATGCAACATGGCCTGAGAATAGAATGACACCACAGATGAATGTAACTATTATAGGAATCTGGTATTCTTGATTTTAAGTGGAGACTGATGTAAATCTATATAAGAGTGAAGAGACCTGCACAAGAATAAAAATTTAATATTACTATAAAAAAACAAATAATAGATGGCTACATCTTATTATTCATCCTGTTTAACTGATCTACTAACACCCTCCAATAATTGCAGCTTTGTAAGGAAAGGAGATAGGACCATGATTTTTCACACATTTTCAGTATTAAAGCATTGTATTCATGAAACTGATCATTTAATTTTCAGTGCATTATAACATAAATCATTGATATAATTATAATAAGAAATAAACATTTTCCAACATGAAAGAGAATGTAAAACATATTGCACATATATTGGTTATACAACTGCCATATTATACTTTTTATAAGGAAACATCTTGTTACATTGATTGTAATGTTTGGTGCAGCAGTAATTTTAAGGTCTCATGGCTCTGACATTAGAGAAACACTGAAACAAACCTACCTTAAAATTGCTCAAGGAAAATGAAAAATAAAAATAGGGAAAAGTCTTTATATGACCTGATCAATACCAAAAACCTCATGATGCTGTCAGTCAACTATGAAAAGCAACCTGACGCAGTAGGATTAAACCTATTAAAGAAGGCAAAAAGTCACTGTGGATCAGCGTGTAAAAATGTCAGACAATGTTGTGAGTTTGACTATTATACTATTGTTATAAGAACTCAGTTAACAGGATCACAAGACACTGAAGCCTAATTTTAACTATCATGTTTGTCTTCTCAGTAGCCTGGATACTGGTAAAAAGGAATAGGAACTATAAACCTCTCTGCCTACTGGTGCATCCTTAAAAGGGTTCCTCATCCTGTATTAGTGATTTGAGTGAATGAGAGGCACAGACATGTTAATTCACTGAATCCTGTGGGAGGGGAGCAACAGAAAGGTAGATACAAACATTGTGATGAAACTTTCATGTTTGCTCTTGTAAGTTTGTTAAAACATTAACACATAAATATAGAGTATTGTAGGGAAAAGAGAACACCGCTATATTTTCTTTGGAATACCTATATAAATGAAAAATAAAAAACTTCGCCTTACAGTACAGGGAATGATCATTAAACCATACCGGAGTTACTTCTGGCTTTAAACTTTGGGGTTAAGGACTGTGCTTCTAAGCACTGGAACAAACTGGCCATAGCACACAAAAACTACTATTTTCTTAAATGGCTGGGCACCCATGAATTTTACAGAGGAGCTTTTTCTTGTCATTTGACAGCAAGGATGTGGCCACTACTGCTTGGGAATTTTTTCTGTCACAAAGTAGTTTAAAGTGCATAACTTGGCATTTCGGGAAACATCCAATTCATATAACAGTAGGCTACATCTCTTAAGTTGTATATGTGTGTGTTTGTGTGAGATTTTGTGTTACATCAGAATAAAAAATACTCTCTGTGGATTTTTTTACCTAACTTTTTTTTAACATTTTGTACAGCTACAGTTAGTCATAATGAGTGCTTTGTGGTTGACACTAACAGAGCTATCTGCATTTGTCTATGATGGAGGCAACAGAGGTTATGTGGAAAGCCAACATTGTTCTTTTCCCTGTTCAAAGTTACAGAGAAATTTTCTTTGAAAGCATCCCTATCAGTGAACAGATCATTTTGGGTGGAGATGTGATGACGGTTTCAAACCCACTGTGTTTCAAATGGCTTGCGAATTATAATATAAAGGAAAGAGTGGGAGGAGGCTTGATCTTACATACAAATTTATGAATATTTTAGCTAGTTAGTTCTACCCATAATGTCACAGAAAGGAAAAGACCCCTGTCTCATATCAAGCATGAAAGTATAATATGCAGGGACTAATTTTGATGATGAAAAGAAACAAAAAATCTTAAACCTTTGATATGCAGAGATGTGGCAATAGCATATCAAGTGAGTAGTCTTGAAATGAATAACCTCTGTCACATTTGGGTCAGCTGATTTTTTTTTTTTTGCTAATACTTCCTGCCACACAGTACATGTAATGAAGACACTGTAAAAAAGCAGATTTCTAATTATATGACATGGGCTTCCATTTAAATAGAAAGTTTAACCAAAACAAAACAAATATAAAATAGATTTGCACAAGGCACTCTACATATACAACATACAACATATACACTTCAATAAAATGAAGTTCTATTTAGTATACTTTCAATACAATTTCTTGTACAAGTGTAAATGTGTAATTAGAATAACTCTGTTTACAAATACACAGATAGAATGAAATGGAATGGACTCCAGGTATTCAGTTAATTGCTAAGAGTAGATTAAATGCATTTGTTGAAAGAAAAAACTTACTGTACTTTGAAAAATATAAGGTATAAAAATGAAAAATTAGAAAATACAGTTTTGAGACATGGACAATGATGATTGAATCCTAATCTGAGCTCTCCTTGTCATTGGTACAAATCTCCCTGTCTGTTCTCACAGATCACTGATTTCCTCTTTCAGAGAACTGCTTTTGAGGTGACTGGTCAGAACTCATCATCCCTGCCTGCTGTTTTAGAGGTACATGGTATCGTGGTCATCTAATGCAATTCCTGAGATACAATTCTGCAGGAATTTGTTATGAAACATTTGCAGCTTATCTGAGGGGAACGTTAAAATAAAGTAGCATGGCACTCATACTTTAACTACTGATATTTAAAAAACTGATCAGATTATTATAAGGAAATACAGGTACTATGATTTTTGACACATTAGAGGATAATGAAAGTAAGGCTCGTGTAAAGATTTCAATGATAGAAAAACATTCCTTACAAATTGAGGTACTTTATAAAAACTGGATATATTACTGAGTTCCTTTGTAGTTCAATATGCTATTAATTCCTTGCAAAGCTGGAAAATTTTAGCACCGAAGGCTACCCAGAAGTTGAATTTATAAAAAGTAATCTGCGAAATTACTACCTTTCAAACTTAAGGCTAGCTTTACTTTCACCAAAACATTTTCTGTGTTGCAACTGGTTATGGGGAGAAGTGGAAATAAACAAAACAGAAAGAAATGATAATTGGCTGGTATGTTTGGGAAGATATAGTACAGCTACAATAAAGGGATCCTCCTCGGGAAAATATCCATTGAATTTTCTGATTTCTGATCATTACTCTCACACATTATTCAAATTGCAGCCCAGTCACACCTGACATGAAGATTCTCTGCATTGAACATACAGGTGTCTTGCAATCACTAAGGGCTTTTCATAGATATCATAGCAAAGTATCCTGGGAGTATCCATGATGTCTTCGTCTGCAGGCCAGTTCAGCAGAGACTACAATTTTGTTAGGCGATGATTAATAGGTATTAATGTATCCACTTAATGCATTGCATAACTGGGTGTCATCTGCATACGAGTGAAAATTAACATTATGTTTCCTAATGAGGGATCCCAGTGGAAGCATGTAAAGTGAAAACAGTAAAGGTCCCAGTACTGAGCCCTGCGGGACACCATATTGAACTTCTGTGTATAATGATGGAGTACTGTCAGCACATTTCTGTACATATTGGAATCGATTTGATAAATAAGAACTAAACCAAGCGAGTACGGGGCCTGTAAGCCTAACATTGTTTTCTAGCCTGTGCAGTAAAATACAATGGTCAGTGGTGTCAAACGCTGCACTTAAGTCTAACAGCGTTTATACTAACCTTCAGATGGACAACAAAACAGCACAACTCATAAACTACTCACAGCATGGTGGAATGTAAGCTACAGTCATAGCTATAAACAATACCACTGGAAATGTCTTCACAAATCACCAGATGGCACCCCATTTTCCATCTATATCTATTATTGAGTACCAGTAACGGCACACTGCACAATGACGTGGTGAATACATTTGACTTGAGCATTCCTAGTCTTCATACTCTTTCTCTGTGGTGCAATTGTGGTGCAATTACTTAGTACATTTTCTTTAACTTTTCACTTAAGCTGGCACTTAAGTCTTCAATCTGCCTCAAGAATGATTTAAGATTGAAGAGACAGAAGAAGTGACGGCAAAGGTGGTAGGGAATGAAAGCAGCGCCCATACACAAGTGCTGCACGGCCGCCCTGCTGTCCGCTGCCGAGAGTTGATTCTACAATAAAATAAAATAAAAATAAAAAGAGGAATAACCTTGGAGGTCAATCATCACTCCAAAAGCGGATAATAGATGTCACGTAGTGTATGTGTACCAAATTTCAGGTCAAGAGTTGAAATGGTTTGCGAGCTACAGGTGATTTAAAATCCTGGACAGAGAAACGGACAGCCACGGTAGCGTATTATATAAGAAGATTTTTTAAATTAGATACAACTACAAACTTTGTAATGTAAAAAGGCCAAATATAAAAGAGACAACTTTGCAAAGACCTACAACAGAGGGGAGCAAGGCACTACCAACTAAAATTTTATTATTGGGTTATAAATATTTGCACTTTAACAGTCAAAAAGTATTTGGTAATGAAACTGTACCTGTTGGGTTAGCTGTGGAAAGAAATCTAGATGAAACTCTATGTTTCTCTCATTACTAATTATTCCCACCAGCAGCCAAGTGATAAATCATCTGTTTAAAGTATGGTTCTAATATGGAAGAAACTTTAAGATAGAGGAGCTGCTCTCAGTTGCTCCTGTGTGTGGATATCATATATTCCAGCCATCCAAGTGTACAGTATTTAAGTCATGTGGTATTGAGTCTTCTGCAGACCTCAGTATCGACAATATTTAAAAATGCTTTGAACAATTACTCCTAAAATATATTCTTCAAGTAGTACATTTCTTTAATATGTACAAGTTATGCATTTTGATAAAATAAATCTGCCCAAATGTCCTAATTTCCTATCAGGACCAGTGGTCTATTAATGATAAAGACATAGACAGTATTTCATAACTGGGAATGATAACTTTCAACACAGATAATGAGTCAAATTCAGCCCAGGTCACTCAAAGGAATGCCTCCAAAAAACTTCCAGTGAAACTTGTGAGGCTTTTGCTGTATTTTTTAATCAAAAAATGAATGATATATCCCCAATACTGATCCTCATAACTGCGGTGGGCTGGCGCCCTGCCCGGGGTTTGTTCCTGCCTTGCACCCTGTGCTGGCTGGGATTGGCTCCAGCAGACTCCCGTGACCCTGTAGTTAGGATATAACGGGTTGGATAATGGATGGATGGATGATCCTCTTAAACCCAGGTACTCCATTTTAAACAAATTAAATTCTTTCACCAGGATAGATTTACCTGATTTATATAAAATAATTTCTCAACTGAGACCCTCCTCCTTGACCCAATACCAACAAGTGTTTTCAAAAAAGTATCTTGCGTGCTAATTTATAGTATTCTTGACATAGTAAATTCATCATTAGATATGGGGGTCTTCCCAGACTGTCTTAAGACTGCTGTAGTTAAACCTCTGCTCAAGAAAAATAATCTCGACTCCTCTGCTTTTGAAAATTTTGGAGCTATTTCTAACCTGCCGTTCTTAAGTAAAATCCTAGAGAAGGCAGTCATCATGCAGCTAAATGACCACCTCAATAAACTTGCTATTCTTGATATATTTCAGTCGGGTTTCAGAATAAATCACAGTACAGGAACTACACTCGTTAAAGTAGTAAATGACTTGCGGGTAAATGCAGACAGAGGCCATTTATCTGTTCTCTTCCTCTTAGATCTGAGTGCTGCATTTGATACCATTGACCACAATATTATTAGAAATCGCCTTAGTCAATGGGTGGGCCTCTCTGGCAGTGTCTTAAATTAGTTTGAGTCCTATCTGGCAAGTAGAAAATTCTTTGTTAGTTGTGGTAATTATACTTCAGAGACACATGATATTCTATATGGTGTTCCACAAGGCTCTCTCCTGGGTCCGTTGCTCTTTTCGATTTGGTCAGATTATCTTGGGGCATAACGTGAGCTACCACAGCTATGCTGATGACACACAACAGTATTTATCAATACTGTTGATAAATATCAATCGCCTGATGACCCCGACTCTCTTGATTCACTGACATAATGTCTTACTTGTGTTTCCGAATGGATAAGTAGTAATTTTCTCAAACTAAATAAGGAAAAAACAGAAATTTTAGTGATTGGCAAAAATGGAAATAATGAGGGTATTAGAAATAAACTTGATCCATTAGGCTTAAAAGTCAAGACGGAGGTAAAGAATTTAGGGGTAACTATTGACTCTGACCTGAATTTTAAATCACATGTTAATCAGATTACTAGGGCAGCATTTTTTCACTTAAGAAAAAATTAGCAAAAGTTAGACCTCTTATAACATTTCAAAATGCTGAGAAATTAGTTCATGCTTTTGTTTTCAGTCGGCTAGATTACAGTAACACACTCCTTTTAGACCTACCCAAAAAAGACATCAATTGTTTGCAACTAGTGCAGAATGCAGCTGCTAGAATCTTAACTAGGAAAAGGAAATCCAAGCACATCACCCCAGTTTTGATGTCACGACATTGGTTACCTGTATCATTTATATGAAAATGTGTGCTATATAAATAAATGTTGTTGTTGCCTTTCACCTTATACTCCAAATCGTAACCTTAGATCTTCAAATGAGTGTCTACTTAGAATTCCAAGAGCTAAACTTAAAAGAAGTGGTGAGGCAGCCTTCTACTGTTATGCACCTAAAATCTGGAATATCTTACCTATAGTAATTCGCCAGGCTAATACAGTGGAGTACTTTAAAAAACTGCTTAAAACAAATTATTTTAATAGTTTCATTTTAGCTTAATCCTGATACTCTGTATATGCATTTAATTATCATTATCATTCATGGTGGCTCCGAAATTCGTACTAACCCATACTTTCTCTGCTTTTCTTTTTCCGGTTTTCTGTGGTGGGGATCTGCGCCACCACCACCCGATCAAAGTACTGTGATGTCCCTACATTGATGGATTAAAGTCCAGAAGTCCACATGAAGTCAACAGGACCATCATCATCAAGTTCTTCCATGTGAACCCTGAGTACCATGAGGACTGATTGAGGTCATTTACAGGTGCCGGTCATAAAATTAGAATATCATGACAAAGTTGATTTATTTCAGTAATTCCATTCAAAAAGTGAAACTTGTATATTAGATTCATTCATTAACACAGACTGATGTATTTCAAATGTTTATTTCTTTTAATTTTGATGATTATAACTGACAACTAATAAAAGTCCCAAATTCAGTATCTCGGAAAATTAGAATATTGTGAAAAGGTTCAATATTGAAGACACCTGGTGCCACACTCTAATCAGCTAATTAACTCAAAACACCTGCAAAAGCCTTTAAATGGTCTCTCAGTCTAGTTCTGTAGGCTATACAATCATGGGGAAGACTGCTGACTTGACAGTTGTCCAAAAGACGACCATTGACACCTTGCACAAGGAGGGCAAGACGCAAAAGGTCATTGCTAAAGAGGCTGGCTGTTCACAGAGCTCTGTGTCCAAGCACATTAATGGAGAGGCGAAGGGAAGGGCAAGATGTGGTAGAAAAAAGTGTACAAGCAATAGGGATAACCGCACCCTGGAGAGGATTGTGAAACAAAACCCATTCAAAACTGTGGGGGAGATTCACAAAAAGTGGACTGCAGCTGGAGTCAGTGCTTCAAGAACCACCACGCACAGACGTATGCAAGACATGGGTTTCAGCTGTCACATTCCTTGTGTCAAGCAACTCAAGAACAAGAGACAGCGTCAGAAGCGTCTCGCCTGGGCTAAAGACAAAACTGCTGCTGAGTGGTCCAAAGTTATGTTCTCTGATGAAAGTAAATTTTGCATTTCCTTTGGAAATCAAGGGACTTTCATTAGTTGTCAGCTATAATCATCAAAATTAAAAGAAATAAACATTTGAAATACATCAGTCTGTGTGTAATGAATGAATCGAATATACAAGTTTCACTTTTTGAATGGAATTACTGAAATAAATCAACTTTGTCATGATATTCTAATTTTATGACCGGCACCTGTATGTTAGGTAGAATGCCTAGAGGGGGCTGGGTGGTCTCGTGTCCTCGGATCCCCTGCAGATTTTATTTTTTACTCCAGCCGTTTTTATTTTGTATTTTCTGTCCTCCCTGGCCATCAGATGTTACTTTTAGTCAGTCAGTCTGTCATTTTTCAACCCACTATATCCTAATACAGGGTCACAGGGGTCTGCTGGAGCCAATCCACCAGCCAACCACAGGGCACACACACACCCACACACCAAGCACACACTAGGGACAATTTAGGATCACCAATGCACCTAACCTGCATGTCTTTGGACTGTAGGAGGAGCACCCGGAAGAAACCCACACAGACACGGGGAGAACATGCAAGTTCCACGTAGGGAGGCCCAGGGAAGCGAACCCAGGTCTCCTTACTGTGAGGCATCAACGCTACCACTGCGCCACCGTGCTGCCCTACCTTACTTTAATTCTATATTAATTAGTATTGCCTAAATTTATTTTTTTATAAATTTTGTCTTTTTTTGATTTTCTTCATCCTGTAAAGCACTTTTAGCTACATCATTTATATGAAAATGTGTGCTATATAAATAAATGTTGTTGTTGTTGTATATATTATTTGATTTGTGCAAAGCCTGGTGTAATTCAGTTGCAAAATGTTCTGTTCTGTGCAAATAACCCCATTTAAAATAAAATTATTCAAAATATATATAAATCAGGATCTAAATTATAAATAATGTCATCAAAGGCCTGGCTTGTTGTGGCATATTTTTTCATAAATTAATACACTCAGACCATATTGGGAAAATTTTCTTATTTGCTAAACATTTTTGGATTTAGAATTTCTCCTAATCTTCTAACAGCAATATTCAGAGTAACACCATGTTTTATTGTGTTACCAGATCACCTGTGACATGTACCTAACAAGAAAGTACTACATTACCTGTCATGTTCTTTTCTCAATGTGGAAATTATTGGGATAGGAAGAAATGGCATAAATAACTATGCAGCTGTTACCTGAAACACTCTTACCTGTTCAGAATCTGGCTAGGAATGATTAATGCTGTACCTAGATAAGCAAACTGGTCCTCAAAAAACATACTAGGGAACACTTGATATTAGACTGTTTATTTACACAGCTCTCCGAATTTGGTAGACTGAGACTGATCTCACATGAAGCATACATGTTTGGAATGTAGAACTGAATGTATATTTGATTAAATATTCTCTTTTTATCTTTAATAATGATTTATTTATTTTCACTTTTTGTAACACTTGCTTCTCCATTCAAAGAGGTAGTGCATAAATATTATACTTTATAATATGCATATATTATATCTTGAAAAGCTGTTTTTTTTAATTTAGGGGCATCCTGTTTACATGCCCAACCACCTCAACTGATTTCTCTCAATCTTGAGAAGCAATGGTTCTGCTTCAATATTCTCCCTTACTGTTATACTTCTTATCCCTTGGCAGAACGTAAGTCCAGTAACCTCTTATAGTAATGAAATTTCTACCACATGTAGTTGCAATTTCATTGGAGCTTTGCTGACATACACAGTGTGTAGTGATTACAGCATTGCTGAGATACAGAGCATGTACTGCATGCTGACGTCATCAATGCTTTTGGAGTGCTCTACAAGTTTGGTGCTACATGTTGCTTGTTCGTGAAACTTGATTAAACTAAAAAATGTGCTCCTAAAATTTGTTTTTGGTTGTCACAATGGAGTTGGGCAGTGCTTTTTACAGTTTTATCCTCTATAGGAGGTTTTTTTTTGCTGTTTTTTCAACTCCCCAGGAGCACGGTCATGTTTTGATTAAAGGGTGCATGTGCATCTCAGCAGTGTGCAGGCAAAGTGGAGGCAACAGCATCATTCACAGCTCAGCAGTACAGTAGGTACGTAGTAAGCATAAGTGAGTGGGTTTCCTAGTAAGGAAAGAAGTAAATTAATACTAGTTAATTTGGTGACATTACAAGTTCCATATATACTCGCGTATAAATTGGGTCTTGAAACCCAAAAAGTCGATCATAAAATCAAAACCCGACTTATAAGCCCGTTCAAAAATGTGATGCTTAATTTTATTTATTTTTCTACATCTTCTTGCTTCCTCCAATCTCACACCAGTTTCTCAGATACATCGAATTTTGTTGCAGCAGCACAGTTACCAATTTCTTTCACCACTTCAACAACTTTTAATTTAAAACCAGCTTCATATTTTCTTCTGATCGAATGCTCCATCGTAGATAAGGGATGCTGTTACTATAAAGGTGTATGAGATACAAAAAACACAAATCAGTGCAAACAATGCTGCAGAATAGTTTGGGTATTACTGTGTGGTCATGCAGGCACAACAGAGAGAGGGAGAGAGGTTAGGGGCAAACGCAGATACAGCACATTGCCGCACCCACATAGAAAAAAAAGGCAGTGTGCTCTGTAGTTACTCTCTCAGGTGGGCTTTAGCATATCATAATCTCTTGTGCCAATGGTGTGAGTTTTCCGCATTCAACTTATACGATCGACATTATAAAATACCAGACATTATACTGTAAAATCAAGTCCCGACTTATCCGCGGGAGAACTTATCCGTGAATATATACGGTAAGTCAATGAGCACTGGCACTAGGGGGAAGGAGGTGATAAAGAAAATCATGTAAAAATGATTTTAGGCAGTTATAGTTTTGATAGTTGTGTTGGGTTAGAATAAATAGAAGAGCCACAGAGACAGCTTCTTAGGGAAACAGCCAGGCTTAAGGGAAAGTCTAGTAGGAGATAAAAATACATTCAAAAGTTAGGTCAAATTGCCTTAGTTGCAGAGGAAAGAAAGCATGCATCAGGGAAAGCATTTTAAACAGTAAATACTAGGGCATTGAGAAGGCCAGTACATTTTAAAAAGGTTCTGTAATTAAATTCATATTTAATTTATATTTAATTTTAAAATAGGTTAACTGTCACCTAAACACATTTAATCATGAAGCCAATTCAATAACAGTTCTGTATAATGTTTGACTTTTTTGGAAACTGACTTTGGCGAGATCAGCTCACAGGAGTTCTACATCTGTGGGAAATGCCAGATGATACAGGACCTTTGCTGAACTCAAGTATGGGGTTGCTAGCACCTGTATTTGTAGTAAAGATTTGGAGATCTTGCCAATGTGTCCTTTAGGGAAGTAGTGGAGAAAAGTGGAGCACAAGGAGACTCCAGATCAGAGAGATTGAAACAGATGGGTCGTAGTCAAATGTACATGCAAGGCAAAATATGCATTCTGTCGAGAGCCATCAACCCCAGAGTTTGGGGTTCTCAATTGCTTTTAGGGTTTTTGCACAGCTGGATGCTACTGTAACCCTGAGGTGATAGGTAGGTACAAAGAACATCATTGATCACCCAAAAACCAGTACCCAGAAAAGGAGAAGTAGTGATAATGGGTGACTCAATTATTAGGAGAACCTAGATTCATGTTTACTCTAGAGACACACAGTCTTGTGTGTTGCCACCTGGGTGCCCAAGTAGGAGACCTCCCTGGAAGGCTGGATAGACATTTGGCTGGAGCAGGGATGGATCCAGTTGTTACTGCTCATGATAAAAAATATGACTTATGCAAGAACAGGCTATCATAGATTTAAAGAGTTAGGTGTCAAGCTGAGGGTGAGAACTGACAAAGTAGTCTTCTCTGAAGTTCAAACCAGTCTGGGTAAGATTAGAAGGCTTAATACTGAGGTCAAATCTTAAGTAGGACAGCGAGACATAGGTTTATAGAACAGCAGGACTCCTTGTGGCACAGGTTAGCCCTGTTCCACCATGGCACATTACATTTGAACAGAAGGAGCAACAATATTTTGGGGAGGTTTGTGAGTAGGTTAATTGAGGATTGTTTAAACTAAGGAATGTGAGACAGAGAGTTCAGGACAGGACTGGTTAAAAGCTTCACACAAAGGGAGAAGCAAAAATATAAACACAAATATAAAAGATAACTTTGAAAATTATAGTGCACGGTAAAATTGCCAAAGTAAAGTAAGTAATAATATCCAGAATAAGTTGAATTTACATTTACAGTAGCTACACATAATATTGATTTAATAGGAATAACAGGAACCTGGGTATTAAGAGACTGTTACAGACCCCTCAACACAGACAGTAGGTTCAATTTACATAATTTTTAATAATACTAAAAAAGCCATTTAGAGTGGTTTATTAAAATTATGGGGAACTTTACTTATCAAGATATTAAATGGATTAGCATTAGAAATACCAGAGTATAAGAACAGTAGTTTTTTAACAAAGAATTTTAATTCACCAATGTGGAGAAATGCCTGTCTAGTGTTAGTATTCTGTAATAATCAGGATAAGACTCAGGGAATAGATGCAATTGAACCAATACCATTTAGTGACCATAATATAACACAATTCACAGTGTTTTGGCAGAGTGCATAATTAAAAACTAAAAGTTATGTTTTATTTTAGTAGGGCAAATTTTAACTAGATACAGAAAAGCCTAAAAAAGATAAACTGGGACACTATTGAAATGTACATACAGATAAGAAGAGGTGAAGCAGATTTAAAAGTGTTTGCATGATGCAGAAAAAACTTTATTTTAAAATTTAGAAACAGAAATAAAAAAAAAATCTTTGGTGGATAAATGAAGAGCTAAAAAAGAAGTTATAAAGGAAAAAAAACAGCTCTATAAGTTGCATAAGACGTGTAACTACTGAGGTAACTGTAGGGTACATTTAAACAAGAGAGCAATGGTTAGAAAGGATATTAGGAAAACCAAAAGGTAGCATGAGAGAAATTTAGCAGAAAGGCAAAAGATGACCCAGTTTATTTAAATATTTTAGTAGTCAAAAAGGAGGTTAGTAGTATTATGAATGGTAAAGGTGAGTTAGAGTGAAATAGTGAATGCTTTGAATGTGCATTTTTTTGAAGTTCATATTTGTAAAGAAGTCATTAACCTCCTCAAAGTAATATAGACAACTAAGAGGGTACATAGTGATTAGGAAATTGTAGTAGAAGAAGTATTGCTTAGACTAAATCAGCCAGATAACATTTATCCTCACACACTTAAGTTATTGACTATTGACTAAACCCTTCATGCATACTTTTCAAAAATCTGTGCACACTGGAGATCTTCCTAAAGACATGAAGCTAGCTCATACATATTATTCCATTGTATAAAAAGAGTAAATGGGCTGATTTTAGTAACCATAGGCCAATAAATTGAACATAAATTACTGGTAAATTAATGGAAGGTATTATTAAGGAAAAGATCAAGCAGCACATGTCAAGAACAGGTATATTAATAAATAGTCAGGATTCAGACAGTGAAGGTTATGTTTCACTAATATGCTTAAATTCTATGAGGATGCAACAAAAGCATACAATAACAAAGATAAATATGATAATATTTATCTTGATTTAAGGAAAGCTTTTGATAAGGTACCACATGAAAGATTAGTGATCAAATTAAGACAAGTGGGTATTCAAGGCGCAGTGTGTACAGTAGGTGGGTATAAACTTGTCTTTAACACACAAAGTGTTACGGTGAGGGGAACTCTTTCAGAATTAGGTGATGTTAAAAGTGGTGTCCATCGTGTGTCAGTGCAGGGGATGCTGTTCTTTTTAATATACAATCTAGATTAGAATATAAACAACAAGCTGGTTAAGTCTGCAGATGTTTTAAAACTAGCGGAATGGGCAGATAATCTTAATTGTTGCAGAGGTACCTGGACAGCATACAGGCTTGGGTAAATTAGTGGCAGAATACATTTTATGTAAATAAATGTAAGGCATTGACCAGTTTCAGTCAGGTTTTAGAACAAAAAGCAGTACAGAAATTGCACACGTAAAAGTAGTAAATGACTTGCAGGTAAATGCAGACAGAGGCCGTTTATCTGTTCTCATCCTCCTAGATATGAGTGCCGCATTTGACATCATCAATCACAATTTTCTTATAAATCGCCTTAGTCAGTGGGTGGGCCTCTCTGGCAATGTCTTAAATTGGTTTTTAGTCTTACTTAACAGGTAGAAAATTCTTTAGTTATAGTTATTTAATTGTGGTAATTATACTTCGAAGACACATGATATTCTATATGGTGTTCCACAAGGATCTATCCTGGGTCCACTGCTCTTTTTGATTTTGGTCAGATTATCTTTGGGCTACCACAGCTAATCTGATGACACACAACTGTATTTATCAATAGCGCCCGATGACCCTGAACTCACTGCACTGACCCAATGTCTTATTTTTGTTTCTGAGTGGATGAGTAGTAATTTTCTCAAACTAAATAAGGAGAAAACAGACATCTTAGTGATTGGCAAATATGGATATAATGAGGGCATTAGAAATAAACTTGATCCCTTTGGCTTAAAAGTCAAGATAGAAGTAAAGAATTTAGGGGTAATTAATGACTCTGACCTGACTTTTAAATTACATGTTAATTAAATTACTAAGACAGCATTTTTTACTTAAAAATATAGTAAAAGTTAGATCCCTTATAGCTTTGCAAGATGCTGAAAAATTAGTTCACACTGTTGTTTTTAGTTCACTAGATAACTGTAATGCACTCCTCTCAGGACTACACAAAACAGGCATCAATTGGTTGCAACTATAACAGAATGCAGTTGTCAGAATCTTAACTAGGAAAAGAAAATCTGAATATATCTCTCCAGTTTTTATGTCACAACATTGGTTACCGGGCGGCACGGTGGCGCAGTGGTAGCGCTGCTGCCTCGCAGTTAGGAGACCCGGGTTTGCTTCCCGGGTCCTCCCTGCATGGAGTTTGCATGTTCTCCCTGTGTCTGCGTGGGTTTCCTCCCACAGTCCAAAGACATGCAGGTTTAGGTGGATTGGCAATTCTAAATTGGCCCATGTGTGTGTCGTGCGGTGGGTTGGCACCCTGCCCGGGATTGGTTCCTGTGTTGGCTGGGATTGACTCCAGCAGACCCCCGTGACCCTGTTTTCGGATTCAGCGGGTTGGAAAATGAATGAACATTGGTTACCTGCGTCATTTATAATTGACTTTAAAATACTGCTTATGGTTTACAAAACCTTAAATAATCTCGTTCCATCCTATATTTCAGAATGCCTCTCACCTTACACTCCAAATCATACCCTTAAATCTTCAAATGAGTGTCTGCTTATAATTCCAAGAGCTAAACTTAAAAGAAGTTGTCAGGCAGCCTTCTGCTGTTATGCACCTAAAATCTGGAATAGCTTACTGAAATTTACCAGGCTAATATGGTGGGGTGCTTTTAAAAAACTGCTAAAAACCCATTATTTTCACATGGCTTTCTCGTAGCTTCATTGCAATGTAACCCTGATATTCTGTATATGCATTAAATTATCATTTTTATCATGGCTCCACAATCAGTACTAACCCCTACTTTCTCTGCTCTTTTTTTTCCCGGTTTTCTGTGGTGGCGATCTGCTCCACCACCACCTGATCAGGGCACCATGCAGTCCCTACATTGAAGGATTGAAGGCCAGATGTCCACATGACCATCATCATCTAGTTCTTTCACGTGAACCCTGAAAACAATGCGGACTGGTTTAGATCATTTATGTTAGGTAGAATGTTCATTGGGGCTAGGGTGGTCTCGTAGCCTTGGAGCCCCTGCAGATTTTTTTTTTTCTTCTCTAGCCCTCTGGAGTTTTTTTTTTTTGTTTGTTTTTTCTGTCCTCCTGGCCATCGGACCTTACTTTATTTTTTGTTACTCAGTACTGCCTAATCTTATTTTGTATATTTTTCTTCTTTTCTTTCTTCATCTTGTAAAGCACTTTGAGCTTCATCATTTGTATGAAAACATGCTCTATAAATAAATGTTTTTGTTGTTGTTGAATACTGTATAACAAAAATGGCGTAGAAGAGCTACAGAAAGTCTAACGAGTGACTAAGCTGATACCAGAACTGAAAGGTATGAGGCAGGAGGAAAAACATTTTTAGTTTAAGTCAAGAGAGATTAAAAGGTGACATTATTAAACAGTTTATAATTATGAAGGGTTTTAGTACAGTGGATCCATGCTGTTAATTTAAAAGACATTCTTCAATAAGAATATGTGAAAATTGTTAAGGACAACTTTTGCGCAAAAGTTATAGCCAAGTTTCCCCCGGAGACAAATAAACTTCTATCTCTATCTAGCTATAGTTTTCCTTCACACAGAGAACTACAGACACATGGAATTAAATTACCAAGTAGTGTGTTACAGAGTCGGATTTTAGGGACCATCAAATATTAATGTCATGTTATTTTAGAAAATGTGGATGAATTGGATTGGCAAGTTGTTGGACTTAATGGTTAGTTGTCCTCAAAATTATTCTAATGTTTATTCTTTTAGTCACTGTCCCAAGCTCAAGACTACAGACAAAGAAAAAAGTGTGACTGATTGGTAAGTTGACAGCTTCTTCTACAGTGCATACACAAAAGTAAAAATAAAATGTCAAAGGTTTCCTTTAAGGCAACTCAAAGTCACATCGAGGCTGCCCTTGTTCACTGAAACTAGCTCCAGTTGCACAGCACCCACCTGGTGGATTGTGAATAACCCACACCCAATAGGGGCTTCTCCCATGGCAAAATTCCAGAGTAGGGGGGAGGGAGACCACCCTCAATAAAGACATTTGGGTCTAGAATCAATGAAAACAAATACATGTCTAGTGGGTATTTTCCATCTTTTAAACTGAGTTGTGGATCCTTCCCTACTAAAGATGTTATGTTGCACTTCTTAGTTTCTAATAGGATGTCCAGATTTCTTTAGTGACCACAGAGAGTCAGAACCTCAGTTTTACGTCTCATCCGAAGGATGGCACTATTTTTAACAGCACAGTGTCCCCGTCACTGCATTGGGATCCATATTCAGACCACAGGATAAGCACCCCCTAATGGCCTTGCCAACACCTTTTCTAGCAGCAACCCAAGCTTTTTCCTGTTGGGTCTCCCATCCAAGTACTGGTTGGGCCTGAACATGCTTAGCTACAGGTGGATGAACTGTTCTGAAGTGCCGGTGGTATGGCTGCTGGCTAGTTTGACTGGGATGGTGCACATGTCACACTGTATCGCAGGTGTCCTGAGGTGAACTCAGAGAGTCCAGAAGCCTCCAGTGAACCAGAAGGGCATTAAAGTACTGCATTGTTCAGTTCAGGACTTCAGGAGGAGAGCCTATCCATTAATATGAAAAACATGTAACATCTTAAAAACTGACATCTTTAAAGAAGAAAAGAAAATTACTATTTACTTTATTAACAATGTGCAGAACAATTGTATAATCAGTTTTACTTTTGCATTTCAAGTATAGTCTAGTTACTGTACTGTGATTTGAGAACAATATTACATGTCAATACTCAACAATTGCCAGTTTCCTGCAGAAATATTATCATATAAATTTGTGTTTAAACCACATTGTTGCAAGTGAAAAAACATATGTTCAATGCATATGAATAACTTATCATTACTTTATTTAACCATTTTATGAAACCAGTACAAAGGATGCATTTCTTAATATGTAATGTAATGTGCCTAATATTAATATAATATATATATTAATATAATGTAATGTAATACAATTAAAGTCATGTAATTATGACTTCAGTACATGTTCAAGTATAATGTTTGTACATCACTCTGCTTAAACGTATTCAGCATCAAAGACTTGTGATTCAATTTATTTTCCCATTTAAAACGACATCTGCCTTTACGAAAGATACTAAGAATATTTAATTTTTTATTTTTTTAGTAAGAAGTGCTACTATTCCAAAAAGGTATGATTATGAATGGTGGTGCTAGTGCTTCCTATATGTCATTTTTTCGCACATAGGTATGTGTTCATTTCTACCATTCGTATACAAAGTGGAAGTGGCTAAGCCACAATGGTAAAGATAATTCATTTCCTGCTGAATGAAAAAGTGGCACAGCACGCATGACTTTGAAGGAAGTTCTTCATGACAGGTAAATGCTGATCATGCAGTGTAACAATCTTTAATCAAGATGTAGCTTAATCTTGTCTGTCATCATTTTGTTTTCCACTACATATACCTGAGTAATTATAATGAATGCATATGTTGTGAATTTAAACTTTAAATTCTACTGGATATAACAAAACATAAGTGTTTGAATAATTTAGAACGTATTAAGCTGTTTATAGCTCTTTTGAGAGTGTATTCATCAGCTGAAAATTTTCAGTAAAAAGATCTTCAGGACACATTCATGCTTTAATAGATGTCAAACTGTAGAAAGAATACACCAAGTATGAAGTGTGAGTGGCAGCTCCTGTACATCATTACAAACAAAAGGTATATTTTCCTTACAGTTAGTTGAGATGAATAAGATGTTTGAACAGGTACCTTTTATCATGCTACTGCACCCTTTCAACAAGATTTAGTTTAAACAGTATAAATATAAGGACTAAGCAAATAGGACTGAAACATATTTTCAAGTCATCGGAATTGACTCTAGTCTAGTCAAGTGACTCTATATTGTATTGTACATGGGTTTTATTACCAATGTATTACAGAAAGTTTTTGCATTTATGTGTCTTTTAATTTTTCTTATGTACACCTAAGGCAGTGGTCTCAAACTCCAGTCCTGGAGGGCTGCCGTAGCTGCAGGTTTTCATTCTAACCCTTTTCTTACTTGGTGACCAGTTTTTGCTGCTAGTTAACTCCTTTTCTTTTCATTTTAATGGACTTGTTTTTTTAAGATTTGTTCCCCTGAATTTCTTCATTTCTTTTCTTAAATGACACCCAAACAGAAATGAAATGTGAAGTGAGTCAACTAACAGAAGGCAAACTAAGTCAGGGCCTAAGATTCCAACCAATTTCACTCCAATCGGTTGCTTAATTTGGCGCTGATTCTTGTTGTTAATTAAAGCCGTTCTTTAATTCCATGGCTTGTTGCTGCTCTCGTTGTGCAATAGCATACTTTTCCAAAAATTGTTGATTTTCTCTTTTCTAAGAGCACTGTTCAAATGTTTTTGAGGACCTGAGCAAATCAACATTCCTGAGACCTTCATCTTTCTTTATGATTGACACAGTTTGCGGGTCCTGTTGTGGCTGATTTTGTATCTCATATTGTTTGGCTCCTAATTAAGGAAAAAGAAACAATTAAGGCGTCTTCAAGAGCAAGTCAATTAAAATCAATTCAAAAGAAGTTAATTAGCAGCAAAAACTAGGTCGCTAAATAAGAAAAGGGTTAGAATGAAAACCTGCAACTACTGCAGCCCTCCAGGACTGGAGTTTGAGACCACTGACCTAAAGATTTAAAAAATATTTTAAATATAAGAACAATACCATGGTTTGATATGTAACAAAAATTAAAACATTTAAAATTTCCACACTTTTAATATATAAAACATATAGTTCAAGCCTTGAATTTATTTTGTGGTGGTTTTCGGGGTTGGGGTTGGGGTATTTCCCCCAGGGTAACAACAAATGGAAGGGATTTTATTGGCTTTGGGGATTTCAATGCAGGTTGTACAAACAATGATATAATCAGAGTGAACTACCTGATTTATCTTACCATGTGAACATACCAGTTTTATTCACTTACCGTTTCTATGCATTAATTTAAAAATAAATACATCTCAAAACCAATACTTAAAAATTCAAACATTATTATGTCATTGTCATGGCAAAGACGTTTGTTGGTTAGCTATACTTATTAATGGATGAGTCAAATCAACTCTCATTTCAAATGTCATTAAATCTCATTAAATCACCTACCCGGGAGAGTGTCACGGGGAAGCTTGTGCCCATCCAAGAAAGCGTAAGGAAAAAGGCAGGACTAATCCCCTAGGCAGGAAAGTCCATCGTATGGTGAACACACATACACAGTAGGGCAAGTTTAACCATACTAATTCACCTAACCTGCAGAGCTTTGGACTGTTGAAGGACAACCATGTGGATAGGAGGAGAACATGCTAACTCTATGCAGGGAGCACACAGGACATAAACCCCTGGTCTCCTTGTTGCAAGGCACCAACACTACCATTGTACCACCTGTCCCAAACTCTTGATGCTTTAATTTTTCTGAACTTTTCCCTCCTTTTTGAGATCTGTTGCAACTGTAGGGATATCTTTGTGAATAAAAGGCACTATTATTAAATCAAAAGTGTCAATTTCAGTTTATTATTTCAGAAATCCTGTTAAACACCTACTCCAAGCGACTTCACATAACCCATTCCAATTTGATATTTCTTATGCCAGTGTACAAACCCAGAATTTACCACTGAATTGTTCCTGTAGACTGCATCCCATTCACTCCTATAACACCCATATATGTGTGGTTTTCACAACATCTGGCATTTTTTAGTTGTTATAATTAAGAACACCAGTTTAGTTTCAAAAACACAAATGTAGTGTTTGCTAATTTGATTTCAGCAATTAAGTATTTTGAGATTATACCTTTTACGCCGGAGTTATACTTCACGCGACGCATGCTGCAGCGGACGCTCCTGCTACGCAAGTGCTGTAGTGTTTATACTTGCACACGTACTTTATGTAAATCTGGAGGAATCCACCAGGTGGCAGTGTGAGATATTATCACGGTGAGAACATGTTCGGCTTCTTTGTGTTGTAAATTGCCTAGAACACCTATTAAATTCCGATGACCCCTTACAGCAATATCTCTGAAAAGGATGTTTATTGATTAAATCCATCAGTCCAGGAATGTATCCATTCCAGCAAGCATTGGGCATGAGTGAGAAACAATCCCTGGACGAGGCCTCAGCTCATCGCAAGGTGAGTACAGGCACACACATACACTGGCGTCATTTTAGCGGCACCAAATCCCCAAATCTGCATATCTTTGGAAGGAAACCGGAGCACAGTGTGGAATACAAGCAGGAAATACCAGCAACATAACTCCCTTCGAGACAGCAGTGCTATCGCTCCGCCGCCGTGTCACCCCCATGTGTGTAATTATTCCCCCCATGTGTGTAATTATTAACAGTACTCATTATTTAAATGAAATTATATGTAAAATGTAACATACACACTTTAATGCATTTCATCATGAAAGTGATATCAAGTATGAATCTAAAGATTCTAAATGTGCAGAGAGTTGGAATATCATACATTTAATTTGTCCTGCCTGGTGATCTATTGCTGCTTGCCACTGCTGTCAGGTCCAAGAAGCTCGTAGCGATTAAAAACTGGGATGACGTTTACGATGGTCTGCTTTAATGATAAAGTAAACTACGAAGTTAAAGTGGACATTTCGAGATTAAAGCCGAAATTTCCACTTTAATCACAAAATACACGTTTTCACCATGTCCTTTATTTTTTTCTCAGTGGCTCAAATACAGTGCTATACATTATGTTGCTGTTATGAAGTTACAAAAAAAAGATGTTATGTGAGACTTTTAAAATGCATCGTGTCATTAAGATTGGGTATATGCGATGCTTGAATATAAAAGCACAACAAATGCATCTGTATGTTGGCATTTTGCTTCACCACATCGAACCATTCATCAAACAGCGAAGCACGCACATCGATCCCCATAGGATCTGCATAGAGGCTTTCTGTCACATGTGGATAATAAACAGAGACTCTGACGTCACGTTCCGACTTTTAGCACACTGCGCCCCCCGACTTTTTGCTGTTACTGCAACTCGCGCACGCTTCACGTTAATTTCTGAGGACCTGCTCAGAGGAATTGTGAAATGAACGCTGGGAACGCGTGGCAGCCATGATGCGGGCGTATACACGTTCTGAGCGTGAAGTATAAACCGGCCCTTAGTTAGCACATTACAAGTTGTATCATAAGAGATTTATCTCATGGTACAAAGCTTTATGTGGTTAGCCACATAAATGTCATCAAAATGTGGACATTAACTAAATGTATTTTATTTTGGAATGAACATACTAAATAGCTGATTTCGTCACTTTTATAGATGGGCATGTACGAGTATAGTGACCTGTCCAAATTTGTCTGCCATATGCCTAATGTAGCCAGGACAGACACCCATGCTTAACAATCCTGAACTAGATAAGTTGGTTATAAAATGGATGGGTGGTTGGGTGCACAAGTATAGCAAGTTCTTTACAATCAAATGATGAATGTGAAACATTTATTGGCGTTATATATGGTGCTTTATTAAAAGTTGATTCATCTGACCATTGTTTCAATTCTATCATTCAACTGTGCAACACTACAAGATAAAATGACTGCAATTGACAGCTGATTAATCACATGATCATGCTCCTAAAGCAAACAGAAACTGGGATTTATTTTTCTGATACAAATACATAAACAGATAAATCTGTTTTATAATAAAAGCTTTTTTGGGTTTTTTTGTTTTTTGAGGTCTAAATGCAACTGCAACAGCCCCCACCCATCTCCCTCCTCCTTTCTCTGTCTCTGCTTGTAAATTTTTGTCCAGAACTATGTTGAAAGTATGTCATGAGTGTCTGGAAACACCCCATGATAGTTAAAACCGCCACAAAAAAGATGAGCTGATAAAATGCAATAAAGGTAAAATGTGTCATTTCAAAACAAACCAAGTAAAATAAGTTTTTTTTTTAAATTTGAAGTAGAACATGTAAGATGAATTGGAGCATTCAGACATTTCAATTACTGAACAAACATTTGAACAGAAATTGAGTGCTGATATACATATGATATGAGTATCTATTTTATGACACTGTATTACCACAGAATCCTCCCAGCTTCATATAGTGACAATATCATTTTCATTTTGGAATTACATATTAAAAGTTCTATAACAGAATATGTTACTTTTTCAATGTAAAACAAGAAAACTGTTAGCGTATTGTTGGCTTGTCATTCCTATTCCCAGTAATGCCTAGAAAAATGATTCACTGTGAGAGCAGACCTCAAAAGAACCTTATTTCTGTAAATGCCGAATAAGATATAAGAAACCCTACTTGGGAAATAAAAAAAAGGTTATTAATGAATTCTCTTTCATGTACATGGTAGCGGAAGAGTTAAGTAAGGGAATACTTCAACCCTGCTGTTTATAATTCAGGAAGAGTGAGTCCTTACAATGGACCGTCATTCTGTTCACTATTGTTTCCAGCCTTGTGTCTGGTGCTGCAAAGGATAGGCTTCATCTCAGTGGTCCAGAATTGGATGAGAAAAGGAAAGTTTGAGAATGTTATATTCTGTGTAGGTTTATGTTCAGGCTGCTGTGACAATGACATTTTTCTCTTTACTTTCTTAAGAAAAAAATGACAGTGCATAAAAGAAGCCATCAAAATCCTAAGTCATTCACCAGGTACTTCTCTCTCCTACTCACTTTTCTCTCTCGCACTTTCTCTGTCTCTGACTTCTTCTCCCATATTACACTCTGCACCATACTAGTGTTTTTCCATGGGAATAGGTGCAGATTCACTCCCATGGGTGTGTATAATGCCTGCATGTGTGTGTAAAAGTATTGCCTTATACCTATGGTCATACCGTGCTTTGAAAAATATATTGCAGGGGTCTTGTGGAGTGGGTTAAAGAACTGCCTTACATCCAAGGTAATACAATTGGAGAAACTACAGTTTTCAAAATTATGTTTCTTTTATGTCTCTTTACTAGGTCATTTGGTTCCTCATAGAACTTGACAAAGCTTGAGAAAGAACCATTTCATTCTGGGAAGGGCTCTTTGCATCTAACATTGCATCGTTGGGCTTTCAAAAGATTCCTAAAACAGTATGTGCACAAATCAGATTTTTTTTTAATGTGTAATAAGCTACCAAGCAGTATAGTGACAGATTAAAAAATACAGAACTTGGCCTGCTATTGTATGTAGCAAAGGCCCTTTTTAAAGCCCATTAGTATTTCATAAATTTGAAATCCTTTGTTCATGGGTATTTTCTGAATTCATCATGGATCTAAATAAATAAAGGTTTTTACTGGAATCATCATGTGGATGGTTCTTGTGGAAACCAAAAATGGTTCCTCTGTGCCATCATTCTGAAGAACCTCTTTTTCACCTTTATTTTTAAAAATATAACAAAAAACAGATGTAGAAAGTGTAATCTTCATATATATTTTAAATGAGAATGTTATGTAGTACTTTAATTATCTGTTGTGCTTGCAGTTTTAAATGCATGCAGTCAAACTCTCCCATAGTTGCGAACCTGCACTTTTTCAGATGGGCATAACTGCATCTTAGTTATACTTAACGTGGACACATTTAAAATGCTAATGGCTGGGAGCTGATAAATAGGAAAAGCATCCTTAGGCATTTGAAAGAAAACCAGGGAAAAACTGTTTTGCTTGTGCTACACTGGATAATGCTTTCACTGATTTGTTAACAGTTCAGTGTAACGTTGTCTTAAAATGAAATCATGGGCACATCATGGTAATTGAATGGCACCACCTGTAAAATGCAAGCCAGCATGAAGTTTCTTGTCAATGTGGCCAGGAAACAACCATTTGACATTAGGTAAAATAAAAGCTGGTAGTCACAGTTAAAAAAAAGGTGTACAAGTGACATACTATAAGATCATATTAGTTTTTTTAATGAAATTATTTCAACAGTTAAATTATTAGGCTTATTCAACCGATATGGACACTTGTATGTTTTATTATGAGTTTTAATTTTTTATTGAATCTTTCATGTCAGTACTTGTGCTGAATCCAGATCACTGCACCACTGAGATGCAGTTTCGAAAGAACTGCTGCTTTAATGGTGCTTGCACACTCACTTTTGAGAAAATCAATTTTGACAGGACTGATCAGGTTGCAAAAATGAAGCCTTCATAGCAAAGTGAACTACTTTGCGTGACAATGAGAGACTTTTGAAAGCTGGTTTCATGTAAGGGCAAGTATAAATGTAAGTTATTTTGAAATGATAAATTCATTTTATATTTCCTTAAAGGAAAATACAAAGCCTTGATTGCATATGAGAACCTTCAGTGTCAGGAAATTGTTGATGGCAGACTTCTTAGACGTAAAAGCAGACTGCTCCATTCGCTGGCAGGTGAGCAAGTCATCATGGATCCTATTGAAGATGACTCTAGCAAGGACCTTACCCAGCACCCTACAGTTGCCTCAATCTAGACAATCACCCTTCCCTTTCCAGACAGGGACAACAAGTCCCATTTTCCAATAAGTTTGGATGACACCTGTCTCTCAAATGAAAGCAAAGACTGCTTGCAATGCCAGGAGGACACCCTTACTACCAGCATGGAGAAGTTCAACCTAGATAGCACAGATCCCTACAGCCTCCTCTACCCTCAGCTGATTCACCACCTATGCAATCTCAGTGAGACTGGTTGATTCCAAATGGTTGGACCTAGCTGAAGGATCAGCTTTAAACTGGTGTTCAAAGTAACCAGCTTAGCATATCACAACTGCAGTATCATCCATAAAGACATTTCCATCACCTGCCCTGACTGCAACTCTCTCAGGACCAGATTCGGATATGTGTGATGCTTCGATTTCTCTGTAAGCAGGAAGTGGGTCACTAAACCGTAAATGGTGTATCACTTGCTCACAGATTCCTTTAACAAACATGTCCTTATCTGTCCTCGGAGCCCTCATAGCTATCATTCTCAGTTCCTGGTACAGACCGGAGTTGCCATCAAGCTGTGCACTGTGACTACTCTCAAAGATATCCAGGGTGCACTGTGAGATGAAATACCTCCTTCTGGGAACACCAACACAACCCTCAGCAACTTTCAGGGTCTTGTCACAGAAAGTCTATCACATCACATTAGGATCGGCAGTTGCACCCAGTCTGCAAGTTCCTCACACAAACTGCGTGCAAACTCATTAGAAGCAGCCTGATCTTGGAGTCTGGCCAGGTCAAGACTCATAGTAGGTGGTCGCTGGATTTTCCCAGTATCCAGTGAATTGAGAAAAAGACTGCACTCCTTTGGTACCGTGTCTCTTTGGAGAATCCTTGGGTATGGCTGGTTTTGACCTTGTGTTGAATGAGCACTTGTTCATGAAGTCTCAAATGAGGAACATTACATGCATTGTAAGGGGGCGTCAGTAATGGCACTACGGCCATGTAGCACGATTCCTTGAGAGTGATCCTCATTGTTGATAACCAGAGTGGCTGGACCAGGCCAAGGAGATCCCCACGCAACACCTGGCTGTGGCTGGAACTGGACTGCCTGGTGGGAGTTACAAACTGGGACCCTGAGCTGTTTTGTTATGTGGTGGGTTTGTCAACATGCTGTACAAGTACATGCATCCCAACCTAACCTAACCTGACCTGACTGCAAATTCTCAAAACATAGTTCAAAAACATAGAAAGGGTAATTTTCAGGAGATTCTAGAGATGCTGTGGTGTGTGTGTGTGTGTGCCATTTTAGACAACAGTGTTGAGAAATAATACAGCTGGTAGCTTTTCTCTTTATTTTAATAATTTTAAGAAAAGAAACTTATTCAGAAGCAGGGACACATCTTTAAAAGATAAATGCAACAATCTTATTGAATTAATAGCAAATGTAAAATCAGTATGATGCAACAAAACTCTTTCATACACCAAGTAATTAGTATGCTCATTGTCAAAAGACTGCAAACTTATATTGAACCTTTGCTGAATTTTCAACACTGTGATGCTCACAGAATGAAATGGGATTGGTGAATTTGCACTTGGGTGAATTTTATTTGCTTTATGTATTAAGAGTCTTTGATAAACAGAAGAACATGCTGTCATTGCTTAATATTTGGTTTTGTTTTCTTTAAATTCACCCTTTTTTCACCACAGATATGCAGGAAGCATGTCTGCATGGAGTTCCAGTCCACTAGTTTTCTTAAGCCAATTCAGAGTCACCAATTATCCCTAATGTGCATGTCCTTATGATGTTGATGAAAAAATCCATTTTAACAAATGAGAATTTACATTGCTAACTCCATACAGAGAGTGACAGGATCTGAGCACATGCCTCTGGGGTTCATGAAAAAAAAATCAATTTGTTAGTAACTGTCTAGAATTTACTTTACTTGAGGACTGTTATTTTGTTTATTATTAAATAACAATAAGCAGTTTTTCAGCATCAGGAAAGAAGACTTTATTGTGCAGGTTCAGGATGAATTAATGTACATCTACAAGTTACAGTAGGTACAGGTGGATTTTGGCTTTATTTTCATACAGAATTCTACACTGTAATTTTAATAGATTGCCCATTTTGTTCATGCGTGTTTTTGCCCCACCATCAAAACAAAGCATCCACCAGACTCTTCAGTCCCATTATCTAATTTTACTTCCTGTCCCCATCTTCCATTACCAAACACTTGTTATTAGTCTGGTGTGTTGGACTACTGCTTTGTCACTATAAATTCAATTTGGTATTTTACTTTATCAGTTCATTCACTTTCCAGATCTGGTTCTTCTATTACTAAGTTACTGAAATGAGTGCCACATACAACAGCAATAAAAGTAGAGACCCTCTGTGGATGCAATTCCAGTCCAACATTAGACACAATCATAAACAGTGAACCACCATCTTGTCACTAACTCAAAATTAATTATAAACAGCAAAAAGAAAATATGATTTTATACATACTTACCTACACTGTGAATGACTAAAATTACCTAGGTGCTTTATGAAATTGGCAAAATAAAAAGTACTGCTTAAAAAAATCATATTGCACCCAGGTTACATGGAAAGAATCTGGGAAACTCAAAGCATGGGTGGAATAAGATTATTAATACTTAGCAAGTGTGGACTTGAATGGTGTGCTTTAATTTTACTGTGAACACTGTATAAATGCCACATTTTCTTAACAGGGTAAACTAAACTAACTATATTATCTGAATTGTTGGTACAACAATTAAAATTTACCCTAAATACTTGCGTACAAGTCAGGTCTTGAAACCCCAAAAATCGATCAGAAAATCAGACCCCGACTTATATGCCCATTCAAAAATGCGACCCTTCATTTATTTTATTTTTTACATCTTTTTGCTTCCTGCAATTTCGCTCCAGTTTCTCAGTCACATCGAATTTTGTTGCAGCAGCACAATTACCAATTTCTTTCACCACATCAACAACTTTTAATTTAAAACCAGCTTCATAGTTTCTTCTGCTGAAACGCTTCATCGTAGATAAGGGATGCTCTCACGATAAAGGTGTATGAGGGTGTGAAATACAAAAAACACAAAACAGTGCAAATGTTGCTTCAGAATAGTTCAGGTATTACTGTGTGGTCACGTAGGCACAATACATAGAAAAAAAGGCAGTATGCTCCGAGGTTACTCTCTCAGGTGGGCGTTAGCATATCATAATCTCTTGGATCAATAGCGTGAATTTTCCAATTTCGACTTATATGACTGACATTATAAAATAACAGAAATTATTAGTTAAAATCAAGCCCCAACTTATCCGCGAGTATATACGGTAGTTGTTTTTTAAAAATGTGAATGGTAAAAGAAATACTTTAAAAATGTCTGAGATTACATTCTTGTAATAATTGTTTCCTTGGCCATAACACAGTCCAAGATCTTTTACACAAACAAAACTAATGTTCTGAATTTAAATAATTTTATAATGTATAAGTTGTAGTTATGCTATATTTTTAATAATAATATATTTAATCCAACTAATATTTTCATGAACACGCGTTCAAAGTAAAATAAAATCTACTTTACCTTAATGGTAATTTTTAGTAGCAACTGTATCTTAGAATGATATATGGAAGAAACCTTACAAAATGTACTTACACTGATCAATCACAACATTAAAACCACCTGCCAAATATTCTGTGGGTCTCCATCATTCTGCCATAATAGCTCTGACCCATTGAGTCATGAATTCCACATAACCACTAAAGGTGTCCTGCGGTATCATAAAGAAGTTAGCAGTAGATACTTTAAGTCCTGTAATTTGTGAGATGTGACCTCCATGGATCAGAATTATTTTTCCAACACTTTCCACAGATGCTCAATTGGATTAAAATCTTGGAAATTTAGAGGCTAAGTCAACACCTTAAACTCTTTGTCACATTCCTCAAACCATTCATGAATAATTTGTATGTCTGGCAGGGATACATTATCCTGCTGAAAAAGACTACTGCCATCAGGGAATACAGGTACCATGATGGGATGTACATAGACTGCACCAATCTTTAGGTAGATGGTATGTGTCAAATTAATATCCACATGAATGTTAGGACCCAATGTATCCCAGCACAATATTGCCCATAGCATCATACTGCCTTCACTGGCTTGCCTTCTTCTCATAGTGCATTCTATAGTGCATCCTGCTGCCATCTCTTTTCCAAGTAAACGATGCACACAAATCTGGCCATCCACATGATCTAAAAGAAAACATGAGACCAGGTCACCTTCTTGCATTGTGCTTCATGGTCCAGCTCTAATGGTCACATGCCCATTGTAGGCCGTTTTGGTGCTAGACAGGGAATGGCATGGACACGCTGACCAGTTTGTTGCTACAGCTGTGATGCATTGTGTGTTCTGTCCCGTTTCTGTCATGGCCAGCTTTAAGTTTTTTTTTTAGTAGGTACTAGCTACTTCATACTAGGAATAACCCAAAAGATTTGTTGTTTTGGAAATACTTTAACTAGGTTGTCTAGCCACACTTACACTTGCCCATTTTTTCCTGCTTCCAACATCACATCACCTTCAAGAACTGTTTACTTGCTGCCTATTATATACCATCCCTTGATAGGTGCCATTGTAATGAGATAATCAATGTTATTTACTTCACTTCACTTACGGTCAGTGGTTGTAATGTTGTGGCTGACTGGTTATAGTTTCCATAGTAGTTACCCGGGCTTGTTAGAAGTTTTCACATTTTATTATTATCCAACTTTGTATCATAAGTGATTTAATTTGGCTTTTCTGACTTTTATTAACTGGAAAAGACACTTTATTATCAAAGTGAAAACAGATTGTTGCAAAGTATTCTAAATTAATTACAAGTATAAAACACAAAAATAATTGATAACATAAGTATTCACCTCCTTCAAGTCAGTATTTAGTATATGTACTGCTGGAGGCAATTAAAGCCTTCAGTCTGTGTACACAGGTCTCTAATCAGGTTTGCACATCTGGACATTACATTTTTTTCCCCAAACTACTTGTAAAGCTGTGCAAGTTCAGCCAGGTTACTGTACATGGGCAACGCAGTCAATTGGACTGTGATGTGAACTCTGATTTTGACACTCTAAGACATTAACATTATTGTTTTCAGGGCATTCCTGTGTAGCTTTGATTTTGTGCTTGGGGTCATTGTCTTGCTAGAAAACAAATCTTTTCCCAAGGTGCAAGTTTCTTGCAGACTACCTCCTGTTTTCCTCCAGAATTTCCTTTTTTCCTTCCATTTTCTGCTGCAGAGAAGCATCCCCACCATGAAGCATGTGCAGTACAAACATGGCATTTAGTCTGATGCCAAAAAGATTCATTTTGGCCTTATCATACCACAGAACCTTCTTCAAGGCTGACTTCATAGTTTTTCCATGTGCTTTCTGACAAATTCTAGTCACAATTTCATTACCATTTTTTTAACAGTGGCTTTCTCTTTGCCACTCCCACATAAAGCTATGACTGGTATAGCACCCGGGCTACAGTTGTTGTATAAACAGTCCCTCCAATTTCAGCCAGTGTATGTTGTATCTCTTTTAACGTTATAGGTATCTTGGCATCCTCCCTCACATATTTTTTCTTAGGCACAATTACTCTGTTTTTGTGAATGGCAAGTTCTAGGTAGATTTACAGATATGCCATACCCTTTTCATTTCTTAATGATTGATATAACTGTACTCTAAGTAATATTTAGAGACTTGGAAAGTTTCTTGTCACCATCCCATGACTTGCATTTTTCAATCACCTTTTCATTGAGTTGCTTGGAGTATTCCTTTCTTTTCATTGTGTAGGTTAGGTTATGATACTGATTCTCCACAAGCTGGACCTTCAAGATACAAGTGCATTTATACATCAATCAATTGAAACCTTGACTACAGATAGGAGATGTCCATTTAACTAATTATGCGACTTCTAAAACCAATTAGCTGCACCATTGATGATTTAGATGTGTCTTATTTTGAAAATGTATGCAATCATTTATTTTGTATTTTACATTTGTAATTAATTTACACCACTTTGCAAAAGTATCTTTTCACTTTGACTTTAATTAGACTTTCTATTGTACAGTGTCAAAAAGCCACATTAAATACTATGTTCAATGTGTGACATTACAAATTAAGAGAAATATAAAAAAGTTACGAGAAACCTCTTCCACCATCACCCATATCATGCAATCCTACCCACAGAAAGAGTGAAATACATGGGAAAGAGGGTAAGTGCAAGGTCCCATTTGGGAAGGGGAAGGAATTAAGAAACAAATATTGTTTCACACCTGGCAATAACTGGAAAGTGAAAATCTATTTACATATTTGGTCCACTTCTAAAGACCCCTTTTTAATGATATCCACAAAAGCACAATTTATTTTCAGGACAGAAATGAAAGGAACACTACTTTATGAAGAGAAAATTTATAGAATATATGAAAGGGGGAGTTGGGAGACTTCCACTGAAAGACCAATGGTACCTAAAGATCTGTGGAAAGGTTAAGACCATACTGGAAAAATGTTGTAGATGCGATGATAAAACCCAAGATCTAGAAGGGACACCCCTCCAATCATTGGATTGTAAATGGATTAGGATAGAAGTAGGATCTCTTGAACCCCAATGCCCCAATAACCAGGGAGTTAACATTTTAAGCTGGACATGATGTTCATTATTAAAATAGCCATATGAGATCTAATAGACAGTGGAAAATGTGACCATGAACAAAGGTAAGACTTCATTAAGAATGTCATGATAGATAAGAATATCAGCTATTGAGTTTGATTTATTAATACCTAAATAACTGAAAGCTTTTGCAAAGGAAATTTAGAAATAATATTAGAATTTTGGCAAAAGTGATTAAAAGGAAATGGAGATGATTTATTCTAGTTAATTTTATAGCCAAATAAAACTTAATAGATATCACTTATTTTAGGGATAACAGGGACATCTGTGGGGGCATAACCTAGGCAAAGCAAAATACCATCGGTTTTTGTTGGTGCCCTTGGATAGAGATAGGTGAGTTTAAATTAGAATTGCGTAGTAATATGACTAAAGTTTAAAAATAGAGATTAAACAGCAAAGAAGATAGTGGACACCCTTGTCTCGTGCTTCTATAAATTCTAAATGGATGACATAAATTAGTGAGAAAAATGGCAGAAAGGATAAAATACAGTAGAGGGTTTTAATCATGTTGACGAAATTACTTCAGAACCATTTGAATCAAGCCTGGTTTTGTAAAATTTGACTTGCTTGTATGGAATGTTATTTGATTTTAGTAAATTCAATAAAATGTTTTAAAAAAATCTATCAAAAATATTTTCGGCATCTAGTGAAAGCAGTGCAGTGTAGACCATGGAGAAACAGCAATGTATATTATCTGTGGCATATCTGGATCAAATAAAACTAGTCTAGTCAGGATAAATTAGATTATGAATTTGAACATTGCTTATAACTTAGTGTTGGATTTCATCAACGAGATTGGGGAGTAATTGGAACAATCAGAGGTGTTTTCCTGTAGGGGGTAGGAGGGTGATCAATGTCTGTTTATGGATGAGTTCATTCACACTGAATCAATAATGGCTCTAAGCATATATAACAGTGGATTAACAAGTTCTTTCCAAATAAAAGTGAATCTCACTTGCAATTCCATCAGAACCCAGTGATTTCCCTATACTTATGGACTATAAGGTCTCCCTATTTTCTTTAAATAAAAAATTATGGTAAGTGAAGAATCATTATCTCAACAAAAACTCATAAGTGCCAGTTATTCCAAAAATGAACTAAAATCAGACACCTAGGGATGGTGAAAGTTAGAAGAAAGGTCAGAAAAGAATTCCTCCAAAAGTTTATTAACTTAACTATGTTTGTTAGCAACTATCCCAGAACTCTTTCTTGATGAAAGGGGTTAAGGCAAAGGCTTCAGGCCTCCATAATCTAAAAGCCAATAGTTTACTGACTCTAGCCCCTGAGACAAAGTAACAAGACCATATACTTTGGATTTCAAACTGTCATTTTTGTAGTATCAGAAAATTTAACTCCCATCTTTTTTGAATTGCTAAAGTGTCTTATTTGCAGTCCACCACACAAGAGCGTGCCTTTTCTAAATTTTTCAATTTGTCATTACCTTAAGCATTCCAGAGTACTTGTGTGAGAGACAGTAATATTATTAATAGCACATTTAAGCGACAAGTAAATAAACGCTGGATCAGTTACAGAGCTCTAAATTATTGATATATTATCATCCAAATTGGTAGGAAGATTTTGACAGAGCATGGTATTCAGTAGCAGTAATGGATTAAATTACCATCAAGGGGCTTGGATTGGCAGCAGTGGGACAGAAAGTGAATAAGGAGAGGAGACAAGAGAATAGGAAAGAAAAATGTAATTTAATCTGGATTGAGAATGATGATGAGGGGAATAAAAAGAAAACTCTTTTGCAGTGGAATTAAGCAAGCAGAAACTGTTGACTAAATTAAAATCTAAGACATGTTTGTGGATGACACAAGTTGAATGAGGGATGTAATGAAAATCAGGATGGGAGATCTGTCTAAAAGAGGATTCTTGGTAGCACAAGCATCAGAACCGAGGATGATCTCTTGTCCTTTAAAATATAGAATTTGTTTTGTAAGAAGCAGCCATAAACTGTGGCCAAGCAGCACTTAAAGGAAGAAAAATCTAAATGTTAAAAACAGGACCAGTGAGGGTTATAATCTGGGGGGCCAAACCATTTTGCCACCATGCTTGGGAACTCCTGCCCCAAACAAATAAGTCCTAAGAAAAAGCAGATAAAATCATTCTCCTAGGTTTGAATAGCACAAGAATAAACAATATAACAGTGACCAAGAGCGATCAGGACAGAACATAGGAACTAAATTAATAATAGCACTCTTTGCCAAAATGACACATTAAGTTGACCTCAGAAAAAGAAAGTAAAGCATATGAGTGAAGATCTGGAGTGTATGAGAAGTGCTGCTGATGCAGGGAAACGTGGACGAGTTGTGACTGGAAGCAAAACAGGAAAGTTATCAATAGCATCTAACACTTACTTCAGGTCATCAACAATAACATGACCAGAACAGCTGAAGAGTTTGAGACAGTCGAAATAAAGGAGAAAAGTCCACCAGCTGCCTTTCCAGGCCTTACCAGAATCATTATTTTGCATTGGTTTGAGGTAATGTGGGAGAGATATCTTTAAATATATGCATTCTGTAAATTCTGATGGAGGACATATTTTAGAAGAATGAGCAACCCTTCCAGAAAGACAGCTTGGCTAAGTAAAGGTGGCCAAGATGAAAGGACAATCGTGCCAGGGATGGAGTGATATTTAATTTGTGCTAAAACAGGACTGGAATGAACAAGGACAGTCCCTGCATTACACTGATTCATTGGTCCATGAGGTGCATCAAGGAAGCTGGTCTAGCATAAATTTAGGCTGACAAAGAAGCTGCCTCAGCTGATCTAAGCAAATGGCTATGCCACTGTTTCTGCTGTTTCATTCAAAGGCCATGCCAGACCGTGTCTGATCAGACAGCAAGCAACATAGTAAAGCAAGAGCCACCTGGTAGTCTAGGCATGCAACATAATAATAATAAATAATACTTATTAATTAGGTTGTGTCATTTTGCCAACACTTTTCTCATTCTGCTCATATTTTGGATACGACTGGGAATCTTAAGTTAATATATGTAGGAATAAAAAAGTAACTTTCTCTCCTGTCTGCTGTGGTACTCTTTATACTATAATTACTCATATTTATAGATGTAAAAGAATTATTCAATTACAGTATCAGTCAAATATTACAGTGACACAGGGCTACACATGCTATAGATTGGCTCTGGGGAATTCTGTTAGGGTCTATGTAGTAAAGAATCTGAAAGAATCACCAAAGGACCCTACCATGACAAAACAACTCAGACCGAGCAAATTAAAAACAGACCAATGAAGTCAGCAACAAGAGAAATCTGTATAAACACTAATTTAAAGACAAAGATTAAAAAAAAAAAAATCTTATGAAACAAGGTCTTATTTGGTTTTCTGGTTGTTTTTAAGGATAGATTAAAATGATCTGTGCTGGCTTCATGGTTGAGTTTGCCTACCAATTTTTAAAGGTTTAAATGCATATTACCTAGAATACACATGTAAATTGTTTGTTTAATTCTCTGAATCAACTGTATATGTTAACATAAAGCTTCACTCTCAAATATTTTGTCCCTTTCACTTATATTTAATTAATATATATTTTTCACATGTGAGATCAGGTTTGTTAAAAGTGTTTTTAACTTTCTGCATCTCATTTAGATCTACACTCCTAATGTAGGCTACACCTACATCAACAATTGTATGGCCTTCATAAATGATCATTTTTGCTTTTTCTCTGATTTTTCAGAAATGACTGTCAAGTGTGTTGTGACACAAAAATAATGCAATTTTACTTGTTAATTAAATTTTCAGTACAGTTTCTGATTACCCAGACAGGATTTTTATCTTGCCCAGGTGTAGACTCAGGGAAGCTCCACAGCTTTCATCCAAGATTAAAGGGACACGTGAAGAAAATATCTCAGCTCAGATACCAGGAATATAAGTGAGCTGATCCTCTTTGGAGAGCTAAGCAAAGAGCATGAGAAAAGTAGGAATTTCATCTCAAGCACATCCTAAACATCCTAATCCTCAATACTAGAGAACTACAAAAATAAATTGATGGTGGAAAACAACAAAGCACAATTTTTAAACCAAATATATTCTTTGGATTAGTTTTTCAGACTCAGGTAATCCAAGTCACTTAATGAAAATGTCTGTTTATTATTATTTTAGCCACCTGCAAAGGAGTATATTCCCTCCACAGAAAACACATTTTCTCTTAGTTTTATAAAGTATAGCTGAGTACTGTTATAATAATCTTAGACTGTTGCCAGTATTCACTCACTATCATATAGTTAAGATAGTATAATTACTTACAACTCTATTATAACGAGAACTTACAACTGAGCTAACAGAGAGAGTGTCAACTGAATGGTTAAATTATGGACACTAAAAGCTTCCTATAGTGCAACTATTAGTCATTTATTGCTATGTATATAGAAACAAAGTTTGTGGTAAGGTCTTGTTACATAGCATTAAGTGACTAATAGATGCACTTGCGTAACCAATTAATTCTAAAATTAATATGTGTATTTCATATCTAGCTTGGAAACTTCCATTGGAGTGCTCACTATCTAAATCATTTATAAAACTCTGTTTCATGCTGCCAGCAACTAAGGCATTAAAAAATCATGAAATGAATAGCAATTTCAAAGGAATTTAATACTTAATCTGCTTCATATTTACAATGTTCTTTATATGAATAACAAGCAAAGGATAATGTGCTGCCATACAGTATATACCTAATTGCTACTGGATAAAATTTTTAATGTTGTGCATTTAGGTGTTTATCTGGCTTGTTGTGGAATGTTAAAGTCACTGTACGATAACAGAAAGTATTGATATCATTACCATTGTACAGAAGAGGATGAACAACTCAACTGATCTATGCTGCTAGTTAAGATGCTCTTTCTTACTTACCTTTATTATCACCCACAGTTTCCTTTCATGTTCTACTATGATTAGTCATTTAAATTCAAAGTATGACTATAGAATATAGAAGAACCTCTAAATGAAGTAAGCAACATTGTGTTACTAGGTCTATATTTTAAAAATATATATATTGATTTGACTTTAGTAATTCTTACATTATTGATGTGAAAAGCCTGTCAAGAAATAGTTTGTAAACTTTGAGCAAAGACTTAATCTAAGTGGTCAAAATCCTTAATTGAGTTTTTTGTGCAAAATTATTGGAATTCTTCTAGTGATGTATTTCATCAAATAGTACTGAAAACTAAAGGAAACGTACTAAAGATGAAAAACATAAATATATTCTTGGGAAAAAAACATGATACAAGAATGTAAAATACTTTTGTGTATGCAAAAAAAAATTACAGCATGTCTTGCAAATTCTTTGTAAAATTGCATGGTCAAAAAAAAAAAAAAAAGGAGTAAATGAAATGCTAAGCTTGTGTCCATAGCGCTTCCAGGACAATCTCTTAACCCTGTAACTCTGTATTAGATTAAGAAAACTAAAATGCCCTTTCTAACTTTCTTTCCAAGACTAGAAATCTCACTTGCCAAAACAACAATTTCAATGTGCATGAACAGACAGTATAGACTTTGAATGTTTGCATAGAGTTCTAGCATTATTTAACTGACTGTTAATTAACCATTTTTTCAATTGGTTTATAGAATTTACTTAAACAAATTCGATGGGTGCAGGGAGTCCTTTCCAGAAGCAAAGGGTGTAAGTCAGAATCAACCGTCGCCAGGACACCATTCCATCACAGGACATTTTGATTCACACCCACTATAGCTCATAATGCACAGTAGTCTTGGGATGCAGAAGCAAAGCTAAAGTACTCAAAAAGAAAAAAATATCACCCAAATGGAGAATAATTTAGAAAAGATTGCTAAGCTAAAAAATAAGTTAGATAAATGCCTTTATTGTACCAAAAAACTAGTGTGTGACAAGGAGAGAGGAGGTCAAACATGAACACATGAAAATTCAAAAAAACATTTTGGTTTGTTTATAAAGATTATGGGATACCTCTTACCCTTCATATTCTGTGCTCATATTACCTCCATGGTACCATTTAACTTGAACCAGACATCATAACCTCTGAAAGTATGCCATCTTACTATTTTTACTCCTTTCTAGCAAGTAATCTTTCCCTAAATCACTGCACAGATTTCATACTTTAAGAATAATTAAGTATCTAAATGAAACAAATTAGATGTATTTAAGTTGTCAAAAATATTATTATATAAAGAAAGAATTGCACATTTATGCAGTTTTTTTTTCTGTCTCATGAAATTTTGCATTTTTTAAGGGATTAGGTTAGAATCAAAGCCCAGACAATCCCTGTGTGGAGTTGGACATTCTCCCTGTGTCATCTCAAGTTTTTTCTTGGTATGCTGGTTTTCCACTCACAACTCAAACATGCATGTTTTGTTAACTACAACATTAACATTTGCCCTAAATGAGCATGGCATTCTATCCTGAGTTATTTCACGACTTATGTCGACTGTTCGAGGATAAGCTCTAAACCCTGTAACCTTCATTTTAATTTTGTAAAAAACAGATTATACAAACACAGGTAAAATGCTGTTACAATGAATATCTTTTCAATGAAATTTAAATTACAACAAAGTATTTTTATGGTCAGCTTCCTCATATGACACGAGTCTATAGAAATCTCGTTAATGAGAAGTACATTCAGCAGATACTTTCATTACAAGGAAATGCACAAAAGACCTTGAAATGCCTGAATGAATCATCCTCAGAGCAGTTAGTTCTGTGGCCGCAGCTCAGTTGTGCACAATGATCCCCCAAACAGAAATACTGTAATTTTTTTTCTTTCTTTGAACTTTCCTCGTACTTTTTTTTTTGCCTTTTTTGTTTCCTGCGGTTTTCAGTGATACCTTTTGCTTATTGCTCATCAACATTTGAAAAACATTCATTGCAATTTAACTTATTGCCACCCTCCTATAGAAACAGCAGACATAAGAAAACGATAACAGTTCATATTAGGAAAAAAAACTTTCATTTTTTGTAGCTCTCGATTGCGGCAAAAAGAAAAAAGATGTTGCCAGTAAATTTGGAATTTCGTCATCGACACTGTCAACTTTCTTGAAAGACCGAGCAGAAAAAGAAGAAAAATCTCTGGTTGCAAATGTATGTGAACTGCTGCATTTGAAGATGTCAAAAAAACAGTTTTTATGTGGTTCAGTGATGCTCGTTCAAGAAACATTCCTATTAATGCGGCACTCATTCAAGAAAATGTAAAGTTTGTAAACTCTCTTGGGACCTCCCCCAACTAGACAGCACGCCAAAGAGCATCCCAAAATTCGATCTCCACGTCTCTATGGGGCAACAGCAGGCTCACATCTATGCAGCGTCTCTCCGCCAAAGTAAACAGAAAAGATCTCGATGGTTGATGCAAGGTTAGGAGCATGTACATTGGAAATGCAGATAACAGGATTACTTGGTCACCGACCTAGCCACAACCCTGCCTGACTGCTGTGTCTGTGTATAGCAGAGTGGCAGATCACGCTACAATAAATAACTGTGCCGTTCCTGTTTAAAGCTGAATAAAGCTGGTTTTGCTAAAGTACTGAGACTAAGCCTCGTGTTTTAGGGTGCAAGACAGGGACGTATAGAGCAACCCCAATCTTTTATGATTTACTTCTGTGCCGCTTCTCTGCACCGCTGTGAGCCTGATGTTGCCCTGCCCCAGCAACAGACAAACAATCTTCCACAGACGCTGCAATCATGCCTCAGGACACACTTCAGCGTGTCGTTCCCATTGGGTGGGGAGTGGGGGGGGATCCCAAACATGTTCAGAAACCTCACAATGTGAAGAAGAAGAAAAGGATGATTCGGCTTCTGATTGATAACTGTGCTGCACACAACATGCTTCCACATTTAGATAATGTTCGCGCTGAATTCCTCCCACCTAATTGCACAGCAGTGCTTCAGCCATTGGATTTGGGCATCGTTCGCACCCTGAAAGTGTATTATGGCAAGGAAATGCTGAGAAAAATTCTCATCAGCATAACTTGTAGGCAGGAGGAGATTAAAATTAATGCTAAAGAAGCTATTGAAATGATTGCAAACGCCTGGATGCAAGTTAAAGAAAGCACTATAGTAACAAATATAGAATCTCATTACAATCTAATTTTCGTTACAACAAAATATTTTTTAAGTCCCTGGGAGTTCGTTGTAACAGAATTTAACTGTAAAACAACACAATAAATAGATAAATAGAAAAACATTATGAATAAAAAAGTTGTATAAATTTAAATAAGTAAAAAAAATACAAAATAAACTCAAAATACATATGGTAATAAAAAATAAATTGCAAATTATACATAGTAATGTTTAAAAAACAATAAAAAAGGGCACATAAAAGGTAAAAAGGTCTTATAAGCCTTTCAAAATCACTGTCAGCTTCATACATACTGTAGCTCTCTAATGAGATTGAAGCTAGGGCTGAAAGGCACTACTGGCACATAGCAGATTTAATCGACTTTAAAGATGAAAAAGAGGCAACAGTGACAGAAAGAATCAGAAGAAGAAGTAGTGCAATACTTAAATTTCCACAGAGGTCCAGCAGCTGTTCACTGTTCATTTGGTTAATCATGCCACTTGGACAGGCAGATGCATGGTCAAAAAAAGTATGGACAGCCACACTGATTTTCAACTTAGCCTCGATGTCAGATACCTTTTTCATCCCAGGAAGCATTTTACTTTAATTGCTGGATTATAAGAGTTTGGAATTCTGCCATTCTGCAATTCTGAGCAATTTTACATTCTACATCCTAACAGACGTGTAACTGAATGCACAGTAAAAATACAACCCATAGTCTCCAGCTCAAAGGCGAACACTTTTGAGTGAGAATTAAATGGAGAGCTTCTTTAGCCAGCCATGCAGAGCCCGTCACTGAACCACTGTAAGTGGTACATCTCCTCGTGACGTCAGCTGATCTCACTTTGTGTCAGCCCCTACCTTCTCTGTGTGGCATTTCCACTACCTTCCACCATTCCACAGTGCAATTTGCACTCTTGTCGGCAAATTCTTTCACTTTGAACGTTTGGTCTTTGGTGTACTGTCACCAGCAATTCGCGAACCTGTACCCTCCAGGGGCTTTGTGCATAACACCATGCGTAGAATTCACACTAAAACATGGCATACGGACAAAAACAGAAATGTGCGTAAAACAAAAAAATCCAGATGCATAAATTAATGCGTACACCAATTTCCATGTTCTTCCGTTACATAAATCCCGGTCAGCGTGAAATGTAATGCATGTGCACGCCCCTGCCACCCCAGCCAGACTCCTCCCAGAATTATCCATCCATCCATTATCAACCCGCTATATCCTAACTACAGGATCATGGGGGTCTGCTGGAGCCAATCCCAGCCAACACAGAGCGCAAGGCAGGAAACAAACCCCGGGCAGGGCGCCAGCCCACCGCAGTCCCAGAATTATGCCTCTTTGAATATGCGAATGAATATAAATAGCCTCTTAAGTTCAGTGTTCTGTGAAAAGATAATCGCAAAAGCACAGGGAAAAAAGAACTTCAGCGAATACCAAGTGGAGGTAAGGAAAAACATACTCTTTGTTGGTTTAAACAGTGGTATAATCAACAAAAAAAAATTAATTGAGTGGCGGAGAAACTCGCATAGTACTCGAAATAAAAAATAAGTGTTCAGATATCAAAGTTGCCGTGAAAAGGCAAGGCGTAGCCCACCGTCTGAGTGTCATATGGAAGCATATTAGGGTACAGAGAAAAGAAAAAAACAGGGACACAGTGGAAAAAAAGGTCAAAATTTCCACTTTAATCACATAGTTTATTTAGTCATTAAAGTAAAACGTCATAAACTTCATCTTAAAATCGTTTAATTTACTAGTTTTTCAAATTCCATCGTAACTAAAGTAGCAAGTTAAATGATTTGTATTCTATTGTGAATCACTACATGCTTCATAAAGGGGCTTTCTCTTATGCCGGCAGGACACAGAATACTTTACATTCAAGATATTACAGCTCTCTGAACAATTTAAGTACTAAAACATATACTTGATATAATTTTCATGATGATAGGAATTAAAGCATGTATAAAACATGGGGGCACAGTGACACAGTGGTAGCAACGAGCTGGTGCCCCATCCAGCGATTGTTCCTGCCTCCCACAAAATGCTTGCTGCTCGACCCTCGATAAAATAATTTATTGCAGCAGTACTGTCTCTTTCAAACATACTAACCCCCAATTCCTGTCCTTCCTCCAAGTAACCAATTGCCACACAATCAGCTCTTTAATAAATATCAAGTCAACTGTAAGCTTAGAATGCCGATTCTTCAAAACTTTTACGGAACATTGAAATATCTTTTTAGTACTTATTTAATTATTCCATCCATCTATCCATCCAGGAGCATTCCAGTCCCAGCAAGCATACAGCATGAGGCAGGAACAATTCCTGAACGGGGCGGCAGTTCATCGCTACCGCTGTCCACTGTGTCCACACGTTTAATTATTAACAGTACACATTGTTTAAATGAAGTTAAACATTTATCTGTATAATGTAATATATATATACTGCATTTAATCTTAAAAAAGGTAACAAGAGCTCCAAAAAGATAGCACTTGGAAATCTATATCGACTTAGAAGTCAGTCGTTATCATTTGTAAATATGCACTCTCTTCTATTGAATTGAATTCCTTTATTGTTATTGTATGGTACAATGAGATTCAATATGCAAATCCTCCATAAACTTATTTTCATTTAAAATGGTAAAGTAACAACAATAATAATAATATTAATAATAATAATACGATAAAAACAATGAAAAGCATACAATATGAAAGCATAAGTGGCTCTGGTTATGTAATATTCCAACTGTAATGCAAGTTAACGGTGAGGTAATTGTACTTATAAGTACAAACAGTTCTACTAGGAGCACTTGATGGACTGATTGAGTGTATTTATAGCTCTTGGTATGAAACTGTTTCTGAACTGCAAGGTCCCTACAGGAAAGGCTCTGAAGCAATTACTGATTGGTGGATGTTCAAATAGACTGTGTGCATGGCTGAGGCAGCATGTGCTAGATGCTGTATCCTGATCATTTTCTCTGCTCTTGACACAATCTGCCATAGAGCTTTCTGATCAGCTACTGTACAGCTGTGATTCCACACTCAGATACAGTGGGTTACAATACTCTGAGTGGTGCACTAAGAGTAACAACACTAAAGCAGCTAAGGTATTTGGACTAGTTTGGCCATTCCGTGCACCATTATATTGTTACAGGTTGATTACAATCAGATGTCTTAAACTAATAAACAATATGAGGTTAATTTCAGTGTATTTGGTAAAGCGTGTAAGGGATGTGAATCTACAAAATAAAGGGAAAAAACACAGGAACAGTAGCACTGCTTTGACGCTGGGTGCCACCAGTTTGCAAAACCAAGCCAAAAACTTGCATACACAATGGATTGAGCAGGTGTGACAATGTGCATTGCTTTATGGCAAGTTTAGTTTTTATACATCGCAATGTGAGCGTGGAAAAGGACGAACACAACATTTTGTGCATACGCACCATTTATACATGAAGCCCCAGCTGAAAGGCAAGTGCACTGCAGTGTGAGATAAATAGAGAGCTCCTTTAGTCAGCGGCGTAGAGCACATCTCTGAACACTGAGAATGGTGCACCTCTTGATGATGTGAGTTGATCTCTCACTGTGTCAAACCCCAATGTCTCCACCCAGCATGGGCACCACAACCAGCCTGTACTTCATCTGATAACAAAGGTGTAAATCAGAGTTGAAGTGACATATTTGCAGAGGCCTCTTAGCAGAAACACTTTAATTTTGTTCTTCCTGATTCTTAATGAACTTACTTTAATCTTATAAAAAAGTAAAGTTATTTATTTTATTTATTTATTTTCCATTTGGCAGCATACCTCACCAGGACTCATAACAGTCAGCATATAATTTCTTCCACTTTTTAAAATATTGCACTTGTATATTACAATGACTTTTCTAAATTTATTAATTCTGCTAACTCCTTTTTCTCATTTATCAATTCTGCTTGACATAACTATAAAAATGAACTTGTATCCTGCATAGTGAATCAATGCCTTAACATTCTTATACAGTTTTTCTTAGGTGGAAAAAGCAGATTTTGGTAGTGCAATAATGCAAGATTTTATTGTTTGTTCTGTATTTAAAACTTTCTGAATGCTTAACTTATTGAAAAAATTTATAAAACTAAATAGGCAATGAACTACATATGACAGTAATATGTTATAAGTGGTAAATAAGTAACATAAAAGTATTGTGTAAAATATTTAGTTTGATCATGGAGAGCAGGAAACTATCTTGACAGCTCTGGGCACAAGGAAGGAAAATTAAGTAACAAAACTGAACATCTTTATACATCTATAATAGTTAGTAAACCCCAACAACCTTTGAATCAGAACAGTTTTTAATATGTTTAAAAATAGTTATATTTAAAATTTAACTTTTAGTAAAAATTAACAGAAAGAATTTGAATGAATTGAAAATTCATTTAAAAGCATAGATACATTCCAGTTTTTAATGTAATATTCTGTCACTAGCTTCAGATTTTGCCTCTTTATTTTAACAAAATAGGCCCGCCTTCATATGAGTATTACTACAAAATACAACAAATATGTAGCGATTATTAAGTCTAATTGTTTTTCTGGTTATTGGAAAATATTAAAAAACAATCTTTATGTGGAAAATGACCTTAATTACAGCCTTTAGCGTTACCTTAAATATTATTTTTTTTCCTTGGCATGAGCCACCCTCATCAGTTGCAAATTAATAGATATGATCCAGTTACCTGATATGATAAGCAAGAGAACAAGAGAAATTAAAGGTAAAACCAGGCTTTCCTCCATGATCATTTGTTCATGCAAAAACCATTTACTTTAGTTTAAGTGCTGCCTTGTTTAGGGTTTTTAAGGCTCCTGTGTAGAAAATTCATGAATATTTTGTTCAGTGATTTTGATATTTCTCTCTGTTTTTATATCTCTTCTCCAGCCTGCTGCTCTGGATCTACAATCCACCCTCCTGACCATGCCTTCAGTTGACATTCATTTTACAAATGACCTTAATGCTGGCTTCTCTGGTGTGAGACCCAAGCAATGAAACGGGAGAGTGGAATAATTGGAGCATAGCTCCATCCCTCTCAACAGGTACCGTGACATTGGAAATTATTGTTCATCTGGATGACCATGCTGAAAAAAGCTGCACTATCATTTCTAATAAAATACATTATTATAAAATGTTACTTCCTTACAAGAAATACTATATGATGGACATGGCTTTTTAAATGTATTACCTCTATTATTTAAATCTGCTGTAAGAACCTAACTTGAGGACTTCACACTTGTTTTCAACCTATTCTCTTGTTGGCTGTATTTCTGACTTTTTCTTCTTATTTTTGATTATGTCTAGCTCATTTGACATTGAGTTATAAACCTTTGATGTCTTTTTCACTTTGTTTGTAACTTACTGATGGATTTTATTTTTAAATAAGCATAAGAATGTCTTCACAGGAATGACATTGGGCATCATCCTTAGTCTTTCCTTCTGACTACAGTATGCAGCTGTTACAGTGAAGCAGTCACACAATGTAGGAACCATTTATTGGGACCCCTCTGTCCCATGAATCCTGTGCCAGATGATTTAATGTTTTAGAGTTATAAGTAACAGTCTCACATATTGAGGAGTATGATTCCTTATATTCTCTCCAAGAATTTTCTAACCTGTCCATTAATTTCACTGTTCCTTTTGACTTTAGATCTTTAACTCCGTATAGTACTATGCTCAATATGCCTTCCTTTTAAATTAAGATCCCTCCATTTATTAGCCCTGATCAAATACAGCAGTGCTCTTCTTTTCTTGCCAACTCTCATAATTTCTTTTTTTCAATATTTTATTGAATTTATTAAAAGCAAGTAACATTCCATACAAGCAAGTCAAACCTGGCAAAACTAAGTTCAAATCAACCCCACCCATGAGAAAGAGAGCTAGGCCAACAGACTGAGTAAAATTTTAAGAAAGAAAAAGGTACAGAAAATCCATTTCTCTAATTTAAATGCTTATTTCAAAATGTTATTGATTAGATCCTGTCAGGTTTTTAAAAGGTTTTGTACATATCCTCTAAGTGAGAATTTCTTTTTTTTTTTCAATTACACACAGTATAGAACATCAGTTACCCACTGACTTAAAAGAGGTGAGGTAGGATTCTTCCAGTTGAGCAAGAAAAGTCTATGTGCTAATAATGAAGTAAAGGCAATCACAGTTTGTTTGTCCTTCTCCACTTTAAGCCCACCTGGAGGTACACCAAACACACCTGTTAGTGGATTAGGAGGGATTGTGACACCAAGGCTGTCTGAAAGGCATTTAGAAATTTTGGTCCAGAATGATGTTAATTTGGTGCAGGCCAAAAACATGTGACCCAGTGAGGCTGGAACTTGATTGCCCTGAAAACATTTTGGACAATTTTAAAGAAGACAGATGTGCTCGATAAAAGATTTTAAGTTGAATAATTGTATGCTTTGCGCGTATGGAGCTCAAGTGAATTCTGTGCATGGCTGCTTTCCACTCCTTTTCTAAAATGTTGAGTGAGAGATCCTTTCCCACTGTAATCTGGGATCTTTAAAAATGAAGGACTTTAAAATGTTTTTATATACTACAGAAATTCTGTCTGATTTCTCAAAACTGATTAATATTTCTTCTGGAATAGAAGTAGGTGGGAGGTAAGGAAAATTAGGCAGACTTTGTTTAGCAAAGTTTCTAATTTGGAGGTAGTGAAAGAATTGTGTTGATGGGAGTTAAATTTGGAGTGTAATTCTTCATAGGATGCAAAGGCGTTACCTATGTACAAATCTCTAAATAATTTACTGTAATTCTGTATGTTTTCCAAAAATTAAAAACTGCGTACTTTTGAGAGGGTAGAAAAAGGTGGGTATCGTGCAGAGGTGCCATGGATAAAAGCTTCTCTATTTTCAAGTATTTCCTACATTGGTTCCATATTCTGAGTAAATGAAGCACAATTGGGTTGTTAGTATATTGGCGATAATTCGTATTTACTGGGATACAAAGCATCCCAGTGTGTATTCATCCATTTGTGTCAATGTCCAGGTTTTTATAGTTTGTATATTTGCCTCCCAGTAATAAAACTGAAAGTTAAGTAGAGCCATGTCAGCTTCTGTCTTAGGTCTTTGCAAGGTCGGATGTTTTAAATTCCATATAAATGAGGTTATGATTGAATCTAAGTTCTTAAAAAATTATTTGTTAATGTATATTGGAATGCTTTGGAATAGAAAAATATGCTTAGGAAGGATATTCATCTTGACAGTGTTAATTCTTCCAGCTAAGGTGAGATGAAGGGTAGATCATCCATGCAAGTCTTGCTTAAGTTTTTCTATGCAAACAGCAAAATTTTGTTAATAAAAAGCTTTATGTTTACTTGTGATGATTATCCCTAGGTATTTAAACTGATCTGCAATGATAAAAGGGAAGGTGTCCAATTTAATATTGTGTGCTAGAGAGTTCACTGGAAAGAGCACACTTTTATTCAAATTAATTTTGAACCCACAAATCTTTTTACGGATCTGAAATATAGTACCACATCATCTGCATACTATATAGTGATATTTACTGTTCAAGTCGTTCTCTGATAATCCCCTTTATCTCATAAGCATTTTGATAGTGAACTGCCAATGGTTCAATTTTGATTGCTAATAGCAGTGGTGACAGGGGGCATCCGTATCTAGTACCACGTTCTAGTTTGAAGAGTCTGAAATAATGTTATTAATACAAACTGAAGCTTCTGGGCTGGTATGCAGTAGTTTGATCAATGCACATGTGTTCGGACCAAACCCAAATTTTTCCAATGTAGTGAAAAGGTAGTCCCATTCAAGCATATCAAATGTTTTTCCTTCATCCAATGATAATAATATTTGCATGTTAGACTTTGTGGGTAAATATATTACATTAAACAGGCGTCAAAGATTGGAAGCTAACAGTCTGACTTTAATAAATCCAGTTTGGCCTAGTGATATTACCAAAGGAAGCACTTTCTGAATCCTTCTAGCGAAACCTTTGAGAGTATATTAACATCACTATTCAGAAGTGAGATTGATCTGTATGATGCACATTGTAATAAGTCCTTATTTTTCTTAGGAAAGATGGTAATTAATGCTTGGCGAAAAGTTTGAGGTAGAATTTTATTGTCTCTACCTTCTGTAAATGTTGCTAATAAAAGGGGAGCTAACTTAATTAAAACATTTTTATAAGGGCCTGCTGCTTTCCCACTCTGAAGTGAGTTAATAGCATCTAGTAATTCTAAGAGTGCCAGAGGTTTATTCAATTCCTCTGCACTGAGAGTATCTAGTTGTGGTATCTGTAATGCATCCAAAAACGCATTAGTTTGTGTCTTGTCTTCTTTAAACTGAGTAGAATATAAGGACTTATGGTAGTCTCTAAATGTATGTATTATATTTTTATGGTCAATGATTTTGTCTCTGTCTTTGTTCGTAATTACTGGTATTACATTGTGAACTTCCCACATGTGGATTTGTTGAGCTAATCTAATTAGCCTTCTATGTAATGAGTGATTTAAAAATGAGCTGCTCTGTTTCTTTTGTTGTCAAGAGGTTGAGTTCTGAATGCAAAGCCTGTCTTTTCCTATATAGTGCCTGGCATGATCTTGATCTACTTTGGTAATTTCACTGATTACCTCCGATTCATTCTTGGTTTCCAATTAATTTTTGTGGTTAAGATATGAATTAATCTGTCCTCTTAAGAAAGCCTTCAGAGTTTCCCAGAGTATTCCTGCAGAGACCTGTGAGGATGTATTTGTCTCTAAAAAATTGATTTGCTTGGATGTAAACTCTATACAGTTCTCATCTGCTAGTAAAAGTGGGTTAAGATGTCAGCTGCAACATGATTATATATGGGGCATGATGATTTGAGCTCCATAATCAAAGAGGCGTGGTCGGAGATAACAATAGCATTGCACTTGCAAGATCGAATCCTGGGCAAGAAATTGTTATCTATAAAGAAATAATCAATTCTTGATTAACAGTGATGTACTGGTGAGAAAAAGGAATATACTCTTGAGTTTGGGTTTAGAAATCTCCAGGGGTCTGATAAGTTGTGATCAATAACAAACTGTGGAATTGTTTTACAGTATTAGATGTCATCATCCCTGCGGGAGAAGACCAATCCAAGTCTGGATTTAAAACACAATTATAGTCACCAGTCATTATAATTTAATGAGTGTTCACATTAGGAATGGATGCAAATATGTTTTTAATAAGTCTCTATCATTGGGTGCATATATATTTCTCAAAATCACTTTACAGATAAATAAATTACCCTTTAGAATAAGATACTACATCTGATACTACAAATTAAATTGTTCTATGTATAAGAATTTCTACAACTCTGGTTTCCTTTGTATAGCTGTAGTAAAATATTTGGCCAGTCCAATCTCTGTGCAACCGAAACTGATCCTTGCTTAATAAGTGGGTCTCCTGTAAAAATACTATTTTAGCATTTAGACCTGTTAGGTGAGAGAATATTTTCATTCTCTTTAATTTTTGATTGAAACCTTTAACATTCCATTGAACAAAGTTAACTGTTTGGTCATGGAGACATTTCTTCTAAATTTCTATTGACATTTTGTAGTCTTAATTTAAGATAGCTTTGACTTTAATTTCCAATTTTTCCAGGACTTATTGCCATGAAGCCTATTGTTATGTTGGTGCTTACAATTGTAAGGATTAAAAGGATAAATTAGAAATAGTTTGCTCTCTTTCTCTCCCCCTCAGTGTTTTTGCCTCCCCATGTGAGACTAGACCACACTTCACAAAGTCCCAGTCCTCTGATATACCTAGAGAAAGAGTATGTCCAAAACAAAACAAGCCTCCCAGCAGTGGTGTATAAGGATTATAATAGAGATAACTATTAAAAATACTGTGCAAATACTAAACATAAAATATAATCTTAAACAGTCCTGAAAGAGTAAACCCAGGGAATGGTGTTGGAACAGTAGCAATGGATAAGCAGATAATGTGTGATAGCAAGTCCTAATACAATAAACCAAGGGTATGATGTTAAACAGCCCCCTTTGGGGAGAAAAGAAACTATAATTATACAGGATGTATAATTGTGGCAAGAGTCTCATTGCGAGTGGATCAAACAGCAGATACAATCTAATTTCTTTTTTGCAACATTTCTTTACAGATTGCCATTTCTACTGCTTTAAATGATTTTAAATGGTAGTAAACTGATAAATAAACCCTGAAAATAAACGCCAGATTGTGATTATAACTTTTTTATACTGTTTATGTTTTTAGTTGTATGCATATTACAGATGCATATTTGTCATTGTCAGCTTTACTGTAACATTTATCCATTCATTTGTACATTTTTCAAACCATTTTTGTCTTCTCCAACTGCAGTACAGAGGCTCACGGGTGGAGATAACTTTAGATTCAATATTTATGTTTAAATACAAACTCACAGCAGTTTACACCTGACAATAAACCTAGCATGCATGGTAAGTCTTTTGGATGCTTTGAGGCAGAAAAAAAAAAACCACTGTGTCATCTTGCCGCTCTGACTATCACACATTGTACCCTACATAAAAAGACTGGCTTACATTTTTTGCATATGAACAAGAATGCTCCTCTCTCTTATTCTACTTATTGAAACATTATCTCGTAATGATAGTTAACATGAGTGTATGACGCTAGGAGTCAATGAAAATGTAATTGAAGAAGTTTAAATCAAAACTCGTTAACATTAAATTGGCACTGTGAACATATGAAAGAAAAATAATTAATTAGTTGTGTGTAATATACTGGTATGCTGAAAGTCATAATTTGCTCACTGTGTTTTAAACAAAACACTTTTGCATCTTATCAAATCAAATCAACCACTAAATGCACAGAGGCCATTTAAAATGTCAGAATTAGGAGAAATTACATTGATCATGCACTAAGAATAATCATTGAGGTGCAAATCAAGGAAATTAAGCTAACAAAAAGAACCTGAAGAGGTCTGCTTTGACCTAAATACATTACTGTCTACAGTAAGTGGACACACACACACACATTAAAATCATTGTTGTTAGAATGCCCATTATTAGAAAAGTTTATATTGATGAAAATTATAATGCTATGTACATAAATGGTAGTTTTCTTAGCCAAGTATAATTGCATCATAGTTGTTAAAAAAACAGCAAGTCCTTATAAGTTTTAAACATATCTGATGATGGCCCAACAACCTATTATGAGTTTGACAAGATTACAATTTTTTAAATGTTGACTTTTTGTGTTATATTTCCAGTATGAAAAATATTTTTTTTACAATTAAATATTAAAATGTGTGACAATGCACTTCAGAGAAAAAACAAAAACATTAAAAAATGTTCATGATGAACAGTGAAGAAAGTGTTTTAAGCATGTTTAAAGGCAGATTATAAGAAACTATTGCAATTCAAAACTTCCACAAAGGTATATACAGTAAATAGAATAGATTGATGATGACAGCTATGACTTTTTTCCTTGGTCATTCTAGTTAAGCAGCTTGTTAACATAATGGTAATGATGTTCTATTACCTCATTTCATTACTTTTACCAATTTTCCTTCAAAACAGTATTCTCCTGTGAAACTATTATAATATAGTTTAGTACTTTAGTCATCTATTTTATCGTCAAACTAACACTCAGTTTATCCAGGCATCTTTATATATGTGTCATCTATACTTACCACTAATGGAGCACATAACAGTTTTGTTAATTGATGTAAAGTGAATTTTGATGTTTCAGATAACCTTTTCACGGCTTACTTCAAATTAAAGGCAAAAATACACAAGTGCTAACTGACTGTAACTGACTGGAAGAAATGGGGAAATCAGTAAAACCGATCAGGACACTGAAAAACTTAGTTATTTGAATAAAAACAGGATGTTTGTGATTACTTGTATTTATGAGAGAGCTGTAAAACTCTTACATTAGCACCTATGTATATGCCTTATTCAGCTCAGCATAATATAATGTGCTTTTTTAGATATAATATGTTTATATGAACAGTGGGGGCATTCCATATGGCTGCTTTTTTGTTCTCTATAAACAGGCTAGTATGCAGTCATGTATTTGTCCATTACTAGTTTCACATTTCAGTTAGTCTACTTTCTGAGACACAAAATCTAATTAGGTTATTTTATACGGGGCACTTCGCACACTCCTGCGAGGGACTTGCATTCTCTGTGAGGATAAATCCTGCCTTGAGCCCACTGCTGCCTGGCTAGGCTCTCTCCTTTCTCCTCACTGAATCTGATAAAGCAGGTTTGAGAATGTTGTTTTACTTTACACACACAATAGTCTCTTTATAAAATGTGTTCACATGTGAGTAGAAAGAAACCCGGTAAGGGTGTTAAATCAGTGATAGTGTATGTCTTGAAGGAAGATTGTGTATGAAGAATAAATATGAAAAGCTTCTGAATTTTTTTATTATAGGCATTACAGGTGGATTATTTTGGGTAAAATTTTGTCGTAGCTCTCAAATGGTTTTCTTAAAAGTTTGCACAAAATTATAGATTTGATTTATTTCACTATCAGATGAAAAAAATCTTTTGAACAACCATTAGCAATTCAGTACTATTGTACTAGAAGTAGACTTTTTTCCCATAGAAATTCTGTAAATATTAATGCAGGGGAATATTCTCTTCACCATCATAATGCTTTTTTAAGACAGCCAAATGTAATATACTGATTAAATAGTTTTTAGCTATTCTACCCATCCATCCATTATTCAACCCACTATATCCTAACTACAGGGTCACGGGGGTCTTCTGGAGCCAATTCTGGCCAACACAGGGTGCAAGGCAGGAAACAAACCCTGAGCAGGGTGCCAGCCCACCGCAGGGCACACACACACACCAAGCACACACTAGGGATAATTTAGCCTACCGCAGTTTTAGCCATTCTATTACCGTAATATTTGATTCAGTGAGGTTGAAAATGTATGGATGAATCAATAGTTTCAGTTATTTTGTATTGTAAAAAATTAAATTGTACAGCACACCTTATACTCCAAACAGGATACTTGGTAGACATTTTAAATATGCAATTAACTACACTTGATTAATATATTAAATAATAACAATTTTTTCCTGGATATTCAGAACTGTGGTAGATATTGTCTAAAGGCCGTTTGGTACTGCCCCATCTTCAGATTGGGATAACTATTCTTGGGCAGGGTAATTTCTTGCCCTGAATCATCTTGCACCTGAAACTCACCACAAAGTCAGGGTTCTGCTACTGCAACTGACACCATTAGCTATCTTTACACCTAATTGCCTGTACTGTAAGTAGGTGTGAAACAAGTATGTGTTCCGTTAAAAACAACTTAATTTTCCATTGTCATTACACTTAAATTAAAGGAGTTTCAGACACTATTTATTTTAAATGCTAAAAATTTTAATGCAAAATGTGAATCACATTCCTTAGCTGTTTATGTAACTTTGTTAAAATATCAACATCTTTTAAAAAGGGAAATTCTGAAATATCTCATGCCAAACAGATAAAATACATCTTTGCAGTTCATACTTTTTAACATGAAAAAGTACAATTCTAAACTATGATTATTTTTACCAATAACCACTAAAATAATTTTCTTCTCTTCTACCATATTATTACATTTTGAAGCTGTACATAAATATGAAATGTCTGTGATCATATTTGCAAAACATATATCATTTTTAGAAAAATTTATTTCTAAAATGTATTTAATTTTAAGCATAAGATGTACGTAGAGTTTGATATGTAAACTATAAGCAATTTTGAAAACTTTTACGGAGGCAAATGATAAATGCATTTAACATAATTATATAATCAAAAACAATAAGATGATAAAACCCCAGTTTTAAGGGTGGGACAAAAAAACAGTAAGTATGGGACAGGATTCCCCTTTGTTGCCTTTGAACATGACAAAAACCCATAATTTAAAATGAAATGTCTCCATTTTTAAATGTTAAGTGTAGAAATTTCCCAAGAACAATAAGCACAACAAACATGTTACCTACTCTTCAGAGATAAATGCTACCTGGAATGCTGTGGTTCCTTTTAAATTAAGTAGCTACCCCCCAAAAACCTGTGGCTAAACAGTGCTATGAACTGCAAGCCACTTCCATTTCTGTGTTCAAAATATAAATGGATAAAGACAGTCACAGAATTCATGTGACCTTCCACTGGTAAGGATATTAAAGGATCACCATGGCAAAGCTTCAAAGATACTGAAAGCTCCAATATTCCTCAGGTGTAAATCCCATAAGTCAAAATAGACTGTATTATGTTCAAGGGGAGGAGGATAGATATCATCTACAAGCAATTCAGATACCTCTGTTAACCATTGATAACAGTAAAGTTTCACGTGTCAATGTGAAATTTCAGTTTTTAAGGACTCTCACAACTAGGACTTATTCCCAAAAGCTATTAGGTTACAGTTTTTTAAATGATTATAAAGTCTAAGTATAAATGTAAGTGATTGGGGCACTAAACTGGGACTAAGGTGTGAGGTGATTTACACTATCCAAATGCTCTAATTGTTCAAATATTTCATAATATGGTTAACTTTAGATGTGAAATTTACTAAAATACTAAAATCTACTACTTGATAACTTATTTCATATATCTATAAGCCTCTACGTGAAGCGACACATGTCAACATCTACACCAGATCTACTAGATTCCTTCTGTGACATTGTGCTCTTACTTATTTTAAATGAACAACTGGAATTCGCCCTTTGAACAGCCCTTATCATTTTCTATCATGTCGATTCTTAATCTGCATTTGGTTAAATTGAAAGTATTCACCTCCTTTAATCTTTCATTATGGGTGTACCTCACAGTCCTGGGGCCTCATGCATAACGCCGTGCGTAGAATTCACACTAAAACATGGCATAAGGGCAAAAGTAGAAATGTTCATACACACAAAAAAATCAAGATGCATAAATCTGTGCGTTCGCCAGCTTCCACGTTCTTCCGCTCCATAAATCGCTGTCAGCATAAAAAGTAATGCATGTGCACACGCCTACTGCCACTCCCCAAACTCCTCCCAGAATTACCCCTCTTTGAATATGCAAATCAATATAAATAGCCCTTTAAAGGCAATGGCAAAAGCATGGGGGGAAATAGAAGAATTTCAGTGAATACCAAGTGGAGGCAAGGAAAAACGTACTATTTGTTGGTTTAAACAGTGGTATTAATAACAAAAGGAAGTTGATCGAGTGACATAGAGTGTCGGAGAAACTCAAAAGCTCAAGTTCACAAAGTCGCACAGTGCCCGAAATAAAAAAGAACTTCTCAGATATCAAAGTCGCCGCAAAAAGGCGAGTCATAGCTCACTGTCTGAGTGTCATATGAAAGCTTATTAGGGTACAGAGAAAAAAAAATAGGCACACAGTGGGGGAATAAGCACGAAATGTCAACTTTCATCTCGAAATTTCCACTTTAATTATGTAGTTTCTTTTGTCATTAAAGTAAAACATCATAAACTTCATCTTAAAATCGTTTAATTTACTAGTTTCTCAAATCCCATCGTAACTAAAGTAGCACGTTAAATGCTTTGTTTTGTATTTGGTCTTCTATGTGTTCTATGTGTGTGAATCACTATGTGCTTCTAAAACGGTTTTTCTTTTCCTCCAACAGGACACAGAAACCATTATATTCGTGATATTACAGTTCTCTGAATAATTAAAATACTGAGATGTATACTTGATATCATTTTCATGATGATAGGAGTTAAAGCATGTTATTAAACATGGGAACACGGCGGCGCAGTGATTGTTAATGCTTCACGCAAGATGCTTGCTGCGCTGTGCGCGAACTTCGATGAAATAATTTATTGCAGCCGGACTGTCTCGTACTAACCTCCAATTCCTGTCCTTTCTTTTCTTTCTCCAAATACCCAATCACCACACAATCAGCTCTGTAATAGACGTTAAGCCATCTGTAAGCTTAGAACGCAGATTCTTCAAAACTTTTAAGAAACATTGAAATATCTTCGTAGTACATGTTAAATTATTTTATCCATCCAGCGTCGCACCAGCTCCAGTAAGAATACAGTGCGAGGCAGGAACAATCCGTGAACGGTGCGCCAGCTCCTTGCTAGCGCTGTGACACTGTAGCCTCACATGTTTATTTATTAAAAATATACATTATTTAAATGAAGTTAAAGTTTTATCTGTATGATATAATAAGCATATTTTGCTGCATTTCAACTTAAAAATGATATCGTCATCATATGTAAATATGTGGTTTATAAAGTGGCTCAGGTTGTGCAATATAACTTCATGGCAAGTTTACAGTGAGGTGATTGTACTAATAAGTACAAACAGTTCTACAAGGAGCACTTGGTTGAGTGCATTTGTAATTCTTGGGTTGAAACTGTTTCTGAACCACGAGGTCCGTACAGGAAAGGCTCTGAAGCGTTTGCCGTGTGAGAGCAGTTCAATAGACAGCATGGCTGAGGCAGCGTGTTTGATGCTGCATATCGATAATTCTCTTTCCGATCAGCTGCTGTACAGCTGTGATTCCCCACCCAGATACTGTACAGTGATATAAATACCTTGAGTGGTGCAGTGAGAGTAATATGGAAAAAGATGATCCGCTGTGGCAACCCCTAACTGAAAGAAGAAGTAAGGTGCAGTGAAAGTAACAACGCTAAACAAGCTATGGTATTTAGAATAGTTTGACCATTCTGTGGACCATTATATTGTTACAGGTTAATTACAATCGAATGCATTAAACTAATAAACAATATGCGGTTGATTTCAGTGTATTTATAAAGCCACGTCAGTGATGTGGATCTAAAAATGAAAGGGAAACCACACTGGAACAATAGCACTGCTTTGACGCTGGGTGCCGCCAGTTTGCAAAGCTGAGCGAAGAACTTGCATACGTTTTGTTTTAGCTAGCGTGAAAATGTGCGTGGCTTTACAGCAAGTTTAGGTTTTATATATTTGAGCGTGGAAACAGGAGTATGCAACATTTTTGTGTGTACGCACCGTTTATACATGAAACCCCTGGAATGTAACTAACAGTTTTTCTGTGGTCTTCCTTTAGTCCTGTAATGACATTTTTATTGTGTGAACACTAAAACTGTAGTAAGTATTCTAGTAGATGTAGGAGTGTTCTACATATTAAGAATAACATCCGCTGATGTTTACTCCAAACAAAACACAAACTCAACATCTATAAATCATTTTTAACAGCTCCTGGAATTGTACTCAGGAAAAAGTCCACTTATAAAGCATATTTTCAAGTTTTATATTCCCCATTGTGTAAATATATGTAATATTTTCCCTCCTATATATAACTTTTTTTTATTTATATTTAATTCTGAAGTCTGTCCAGGTCCATCTGTCTACTGAGACATGTCTTAGTAAATTGTATACGATTCCTTTATTATAGGCCTTGGAGTAATTTAAAGTGATGACGTGCATGACTCACAAAACAAAAATGATTTTAAAGTATTTAAGGTGTTCATATCTATACATAAAGGAGAGTTGGAGAGAAACTGTTTTTGTGGAGGGATTGAGAGTTAAGGCGAGTGGGGGAGTCACATCATCATCTCCCCTCCCATTCACCTCATTTCATTCACTTCATTTTGCTCCGAGCTGAGCTCCACAGCTGACGCAGTCTTGCCGTTCTTTTTCCTTAGTGTTTAGTCCTCTCTCCTTTACTGATTTACTGTTTACTAGACGCAGTACTTACTGAATAGTATTTTTTCCTTTAGTGTTTCTACTTAGTGTTTGCCGTTTTTCCCGTTTCTATTTTTTATGTAGCATGTTCACGAATTAGTCATAGACAAAATTTATATAATTTGGCTCCAGGAGGACAAACCAAAAATGTTTTATATAAAGAAGCTCTATAAGTCGCATATAGATACATAATTATTCCAACTACAGCGACTGTAGCAAAGCGCACGTGGTCTGCTAGTTAGATACTAAAACAGAATGAAGGGTTATTAACTGTAGTATTAATTTACAGACTACTATGACCATATTAACTATTCTTGATTAAACTCAGGAACCTTTTAAGTAGCCTTGCAATTCATTTTTCACTAGATGAAATTATGACAGATCATTGTTTAATTACATTTGACTCATTTCTGTCCTTATAAATAAAATCACAGCAAGGACAATAGGACACCTAGATTATAACACTACATCAAAATTTATGGATATTGTAAAAAATATAAGCATAATATAGTATGTCTCTGAAAGATGCCTCAGATACAATAGCTCCTTTCAAAACAAAATGACTAGAGCAGATTGAAACTAACATTTATTAAAAAGACTTGCACTTTTAGCACCGTTCAGAGCTACCGCCCCATTGAGCACCATCATTCAATCAGTGTTTCAACCCTTTAAGCACAGGACACTCTTCTGGTGGTCACCAGGTGGGCTCCTCTCTCCATCAGCCACAAGCAATTCAGTGCTTTTCCTGACTCTTTGCATAATCATGTAATTAGATTTCCCTTGTTTACTCCTAGACTACAGACTAAGCGTCCCACCAACTATGCTGCAAAGCTCATGCAGCCAATTTCTACTGCAAATATCTACACACACTAACCCAGGAAAATAAATTTCTTCACTATGTCAACCAATAATTTACAGTTTCTTATTGCTATCAAATGCTGATGCTGACATTCCCTTCATACTGGTAGTGAAAAACATACAGTATGCTGAGGTTAGTTTCCACCTTATTGCCTTCATTTTTGTGTAATCTTCTTTTACAACTAGGCTGACTGGTAACGTCTGTCTAGCCTTATCCTGTACTGCTCAGATCTCCTTTACTATCAAAGCCTGATGGAACTATCAATTGAGGTACATAATTTTACTGGGGTGAAGTCCAGGCCATGACAACTGACTGAAGGTGTACCAACCATCTCTTTATGTCTTAGTCTTACTTCTGCATCCACTACTGCTTGTTGTGTCTTCATACTGGTTTTTATGACCTTGTAATCCTCTGACACTAAAGCCAAGGGGAGGTGAAAGTGGTTTAATTTTCCATATAGGCCAGACTGCATATGAGCCCATGCAATAGATTTGTAATGCTAACAGCAGTACCAAGTCTGTACATGGGTTTCTGTTGCCAATATTAGATCATCAATTTACCCTTTAAGACCATCTAGAGCAGTGGACTGGTTGAGTGTACGTGAAAATAATATTGGTAATGGTGGAAAACACCAAAAAAAAGGAGTTAAAATGAAAACACAAAAACAAAGTTATAGAGTTTTGGTTTACAAAGAAAGACTTATGTGAAAGTTGTCACTAAACCCGTCCACCACTAGACTTATCGAGCGATTGCGCATGTGTCCTCCCCCTCTTCGCCAAAACTGTCACTGTCCATCATTTTAGTGTTCAATTTGGCGTCAAGTTTGTAACGTATATTAATAGGTCTAGATCGTTCCTTTTTTATGAGTGCTTAATTTGAAGTGTTTAGCTATTATTTATTGTTTAGAGTGACATTGATATTGTTTTGTGCTCCAAAATGGATAAGTGGTTGAAAACTGGAACTCTTAAGAGAGCCGCAGTTAGCATTGAAATTCAACCTGCTAATTTAGCAGCTGCAAGTACTTCAAAGCAGTCTGATGATTTACAAGCGCAAGGGGACCTGGGTGCAGTGACTGATAGGCCTGTTCTTGCAAGAGATAAAGTTAACACTATTAAAAAAACTCAAAACATCACTGCTCCACTAAAGAAGAGAACATACTTTGTTGAATACTTTAGATATGGATTTTCATTCACAGAAGATTTTGTCAAAAGAGCATTCTCGTAGTCTTATGTATATATTCAGAATAAATATTGCAATAAGCTTGATGCAGCTCCTGATTTGAGGTTATATCTGTCTTCATTTGAACCAGATTTTAAAAAACTCGGATCCATGAAACAAGCTCAAGGATCACATTACAATTATTAAGAGCCACGTTGGAAGACTTGAATATCAAGATCAATGATTGTTATGTAGTTTCATCATAAGCTAATGTGGGTGAAAATTATTTTAATGCTGTTTTTATTTGTTTTGATCTTATGTTAGACTGCTATTATAAAAAATTGAAATAAATTGTAAAATGTAAAATTAAAAACAAAAGCCTATAAATGTCATTAGGTTAATTTGAGTCATTTGATTATTTAGCTAACCTAAGAAAATTTAAAAAAAAACTTTTTTGAGAGATAAGTGGGGGGTGATGAAGAGAGGGGGTACTCATAAATGAAAAGTCTAATCAACAGGTACTGAAGAGAAAAAAGTTTGGGAACTGCTGCTCTAGAGTCTAAGTGCTAAAACTCTTATTCCTGAAGCCATTCTGGGACCTTTGCTTTCTTCTACTGCAGACTTGCTGATAAGGCTAAGTCCAAAAAGGAAAAGTGTCACTAATAAGGCACACACTAACTATTCCTGAACAAACGTGTCAACATATTGGTTGTTTTTTAAATATTTTATCAACCTGTTGGCAAAGACTGCAAAGAAGATCTTTTATTCCATATTGTCCTGAACTGATTGATTCCTTCCATTCTTCTATTTTGGAAGTAAGAAGCCTTCTACATGTCTTGATCAATACGGACCCCTTCTCATCTAACAGTGCTCTAGTAAATTTGCCATTCTTTTCTTTGTAATTCTTTTCCTCTCCCTTAAGTGATCAGCTTTCCTTAAGTTTACTGTTTCCTTATTATGTGTTACATAGATCATTTAGATCTGTAGCCTTATATCACTTCTTCAGAATTTTTTAGCTCCTATCTCAATTCCTTTATTCTTCTTAATCTCTGACAGTATAATCAAAAATATCTAGCAATAAGTATTGATTCTGAAATTCTGAAACAGTGCCAATACATGTTTTCTATAGTATCGATCCCATCTATATCAAATACACTTTCCTGTACAATCGTTCTTTTGACAGTGAGAACAGACCCATAGTCTCCATGCATAAACCCTGCTCCTCTCACACAGTGGCAGCCCAGCTATTTTTATTCACTGTGCTGCTGTTCAACATTTACAGTGAAGCTGCAGTTATCAGACATGAAATTCAGTGTCCCTTTTGATTTAGTGCAGGCACATGAAGATATTATTTTTTCTGATCTATGTTTGGTCATATGTCTTTGCTGCTTGTTTCTCCTTTTTTTGTAATACATGCTCCACCAGTAAAATGCATGCACAGTTGACTATTCTGTTGTTTGTTCCTGGAGTCTTAGCATACTGAGTTTGCAGATTTATTAATGTGTTACTTTCATTTTTGTATTTGTTTTTGATAATTCACAGCAAATCTTGTTAAAAGGCTATCAAAAATACAACTTTTCAGGAAGTGTGCAGTTTTATCTTTAACCAGACTGATTTGCATATTTATGTTTTATTACCAATAAAATAAAGTCTCCAGCGAGATCTTAACAACAAAGGAATGATATGAATATTAATGATTTGTTTTTTGATACCCAAGAACACTGCACAAAAGTATTTAAAAGACAAACCATTAAAAGAAATGTGCTCATCCACTTTGTATATGTGGTCCCTTGCTTTCCAGCTTTTAACCAACCTATTATGTTAGGCTGTCAAGCAGTATTTTAATGTCTTTGGAGGGGTTTTGATGGAAGAAGTTTGGAAGGCACTGCTTTAGTTTATAGCAGTGGTTCTCAACCTGTGGGGTGGGCCCCCCTAAGGAGGCACGAAGTAACAAAAAGGGGGGTGCAAAGATGTGAAAAAAAGAAAACAAGAATCAAAAATATGAAAAAAAATCTGTTGAAACCAAAACAAATTAACTTAAACTACATTCTGATACTAGAACAATAAATATAGAGTTAGATAAATGTCGATAAAAGTTAAGTAGGTATAATAAAATATGCATCTACATTTCAAAAAAATGTTAGGGGGGGCGCGATTAAAACTATTATGAAAACTCGGGTCGCAAATACTTAAAGGTTGAGAAACGCTGGTTTGTAGTAGTGTTTACAGAAGAATGCACTATTTGCAATTTAGTGACTTATGAATGCATGACAATGTTAAAGGTTTTTAAACAAGTGCACTACCTCTTGACCAATATTGTTTTCAATTATCTACATTTTTTAAATTATTATTAATGTTTACAAAAGACTGCACTTGTGGACTTTTTTGCTATTTTATTGACTTTCGAATGAGTGACAGTCTCAGAGGATTTTGAACAAGTGCACTCCCCCAAGAAGAATCTACTTCTGTAGTGTTTTTTTAGCAAAAAAACGTTGATCTTCGGGCATGCGTGTGTGTGTCATTCGCCCTTCTGCCATCTGTTGTATTGAAAATGGAATCAAAAATTGATACTTCTGAAAGTTTTGCATAGAGGCTGGGAATTTCAGTATCGTGACAACCCTACTCTACAGTTAGGAATAACTGTCTCTTTCTTGGCTTATTCTATTAAGACAAATCATTTGAATTATATAGAAGATATGATATTTAGTATAACTATTATTATCCTCTCTGGTACGCATGTTTTTAATATGTCATCAAGGTCTCCATCCAGGTCTTTCCAAGTCTGTTTTATTACCAGGTGGCCATTTAATTCTTGCTTTCAATGTCTGCTTAATTGTGTATGCTTGTATTCTTTTGGATTGATGTATTAAGTTTAAGTTCCATTCTGCTTTCTGGTAGAATAACATATAACAAGGTTACCACCGTAATCCGTAATGTGGAGGTCCTGGAAACTGTGATTGGATTCCAGGCCTGAGTACTCTAGTGACTTAATATCCAGTAGGGCTAAGCACTGCTCCTGTGGTTTCTGACACCCACATTCACTCTTTGTTTGATAAATCTGAAGACATTTTGTGTCCTTGTATACTTTCTATCAGCTGCATCTGACAAAATTGTTCATTATGACTTACCACATTGTTGCCAAGAGTCATATGTCTTTTTTTCATCAATGCATTCATGGCTGTTCCTTCTCAGGAAATGTTCATCAGGGTGCTAGCCTTTAGTGCACTAGTTTATAGTCTATCCATAGATGCCACTTGTCTCTCTAACAGTCACTTGTCTTTTCCATGTTGTCAGTGAGCCTTTCCTAGTAGTAACTGGTTACCCTTAAATTAGAAAGTCAAAAAGTAAAGCCAAATCAAGTCAACTGTCATTGAACAAAGTCCTGAACAAGATAAATGTTAATATACAGCAAACATAAAATACAGTATAACAATAATACAATGAAAGACTAGGCAAAACAAAACTATAAACACTTTCAACAGTTAAAAATAGTAAAAAATATTTTTTAACACTAGGAGCACCACACACTTTTTCAGTACTATAGCATCAAGTCTAAGCCAAGTGGCAACCAAATCCTTTTGTTTTCATTACTGGCCAATCAGCTTTATATCCTGATAATACATCTCTACCCCAAAAAACCATAGATGGCCTAATACTGGTTTGCATATACAGTATGTTCTCTTTAAAGGATGTAATGGATGGCCAGGGCCATTACCTGGCCAGGATGCTGGCTGGTTGGAAGGGCCGACGTAGAGACCATATTTAGGACATTATCTTCCCTGAGACATTAGAGGGCAGCCCCCCTGGGTTGCTACAGCACCATGGATCCACACAGGTCATGCTGGGAGTTGTAGTTTGGAGCAGCCCTGTCGGGTTCCATGGGTGCCTCAGGTGTAGCTGCGTCCTTAGAGGAACCACTTCCACCACACCTGGAAGTGCAGCTGGAAGAAGGTCAAGAAACACCTGGAGCATTTCCGGGTGTACTATAAAAGGAGCTGCCTCACCATTAGTCAGAAAGTCACCGTCAGGAGGAGGTGGACAAAGCTGTACTTTGCTGTGAAGTGGGTAGTAACAGAAAATGCTTCCACACTTAAATAAATGTGTGTTGTCTGGCAAACCTTGTGTCTTAGCTTGTCTGTGTCGGGGTTTGGGGAGTGGTATACCCCCTGGTGGTCCACAAGGTTTTCAATCAAATGAAAAAATAAATAAAAACCTCATGTGAAAAGTAAAGAAACATATTTTTTATCTGCTGGACACAAAAAAACAAATTAGAAACTTTTTTCTAGAAATTATTTAAAAATGTATAACCATATTCAGATATTTCTGTGGATATGCAAACCTTTGCAAATGGGAAGCAGTTTATGTGTTTATTACAAAACAGCACACATCAGCAATCAGCACAAATTCTTTGCATATTTACAGTGATATTTTACATAGTTTCTGTGGTTCTATTGCAATATAACATGTGCAAAAAAACACCTTATCACCAGGCACTTGGTGTTCTACTGGTAGCAAGAGGGACTGAAAAGGATGCATACTGTTTAGCATAAAATCGCTTTAGTAATTAACTGTAAAAAGCAGAACAACACTTTTCAATCAGCTGGAAACATAAAATAATAAATATATAACAATAACAGCCATACTTAACAAACCACAATCCACATAATACAAAATGGCCAGCAGCATTATAGATTGATTATAAAATGGTGCACATTAGTTGTCCGTACTCATTTTTGAAGTCTGTGAGTGGCTCCTGCATCATAAACAATGATACAGCATTAACTCTTTCCTGATGCTTCCTTTGCACGCGATCAGTGTCTGTCTCCTTGACCATCTTTTGTGCAAACTTTCGCAGTGACATCATAGCTCGCTCTTACTTTGTTTAAAGTTCAGTACAGAATAGGCTTGTCTTTTGGACAAGTAGCCTATTTGCCTTAGAAAGTGATACAAGAGTATTGTCAACAGTGACGTTTATACTATTGCCTGTGAAAGGCTCAATGAGTCTCATCACCTCAGTCGCAGATTGTCTTTCCCTGGTAATCAAGTGGAATACTTCTCCAGACAGGCAGTAGGGTTTAGTATATTTTTTTATATATGAAAATATACAAAATTTTATCTGGTTTGCTTAACTTGCACTGTGTGAAAGGGAATCCACATTTAATCGTAAATAAGTGCTCATCTTATAATGCACGATGAAGCTCTGCATAATGTGTGTCAAGTGTCTGATACAGCAGTAAAGCTGTCAGTATAAGAAGTATACAGCCAGAATAAATGTAATGTGGACAAAAGAGAACACGCGGGATGGCATAATGGGGACATACCATCTCACAATTAAAAAGCATGTTCCTGGAAATCAGCTCAACAGGCATATTCTCACAAATACAGATGACCCAAAAATGTATACAAATACAAAAATAAACACTAGATTTTCTTTGCTTGTTTATGCATCTGCCATCAAACTGTGTATGGAATTCAATATGTGGGATTGTATGAGTATGAGATTCAATACATGTGGCAGCATTTCAATATTCAGTAGCTGTACTCAAATTATATTTTATTTTCTTAAAGGTGCCTCTTTCACAGCCAAAAATTATTCTTTCCTTTGTCACAGTGAAAGCCCACTGTTTACTGTATGCTTGCACTTGCATACATGGTCAGGTTTTCTATGTTTGTGACAGAATTAAGTGAGCTGTCAACCAGTACTGTGTTCTTCACTTGTCACTTGCTCTGTTCACAAAATAACATCTCATGTGTTCCCCTTACCCCACATTAAACTGATACTGTCTGCGTTGTTCATATTACAAGTTGTGTTAAAACAAATTGAAATGCCATTTCAAGTGAATGTATAATATTTTTTACTTAACTGAATTAAAGGGAGTACCAAACATGTAAAAATATGTAAAACGTTCTCAATAGAATTTTAGAGTTACAAAATCATAGACGTTTGCAGTGCATCAATTTAGGAAAAGTCAAAAGGACAGGAGCATGATATGCTCACTGATATGATAATTAAAGGTTTAAAAATGTAATGCCAGTTGGTATTGACTGTTGTGCTCCTTGTGTTAAATGTGATTTAAGGACATCATCAGCTGTGAGGGCAGACCCAATTTTAAAAGGTAAAATATTCTAGAGCTTCTGAGAAACTATAACAAAGTCATGATCATTCTTGTACTTTAGTTGAATTTGTAACAAAGCTAATAAGAAAAGGTTGAAAGACCTAAGTAATCTAGAGTGGCAAAAGAAATCACCAATGTATGAGGGATCTAAAATAAGTGGAGTTTTATTCCACAGAAGTCAGACAGGCCTACCTGCACACCAGATATGTAAACTGGGATGCACATTGTATTTAAGAGCTTGTTTTAAACAATTGGTTTCACTTTGGAAAAAAAAAAACCAGTAAATTGCACCTGAAAGTGCACAACTGTAGCTCTGAAAATGATCCAGCAGCATCTCCTTAGAGCAATCCATGCATCTCTCACATCACTGCAAAATCAGGAGAAAAAATGTCTTGAGATGTGCATCTGTGCACACTGAGTATTTTGGTCTCTGCTTATGCAGTAGTTTCATACATGGACTTACTGTAAAAATATTGTGGGAATGACATTTTAGAGAACCAATCAAGCCCTGAATTGACTCCCTAGACCAATCAGAGATTAAGATATATGAGCGTAAGTAAGAGGTGCTCCCAATCGCACAGTTGTCAGGTAAAATCAGTATTTGTGTAGCTCTGCCTCATCCTGATCACATAAAAATAAATTTTTCAAGCGTTGTTTTTTTGGTGAAAGCTTGTCCGATGCATTTTGAAATTTTTTTCTTGTAGCAGTATGCCTTCAGTTCTTCATATTAAAGCACTACATTTACAGTATCTTGATCTTGACCCTTATTCTTTCATCTTCAATTAGTTTTCACCTTAGTATAAAGCTCTGGTTATTTAATGTGACTTTGGCAAGAAAACGTTTTGCAATTCTTTTTGTTACAGCTGAATCCTCTGGTTTAGAAAAATAAATTTCACTACTCAGAAAACTTTACGTTTTAATTTTATTCCTAGTTCTCAAGAAAAAACTGTTTTGTGTTATTTCTAAATGAAATGCCCGTCAACTGACCCACGACATTTAACATCAGGGCATTAATCAAGATGGAACAGTCAGTTTGGGAAAAAGACAGCCATTTTGCATCTGAGCAGTGGATCTTTTTGGCTGTTTCAAATTTTTGCAAGTAACATAACTTGCAAAAATAAAAATGATCCATACTTACAAAAAAGGTCCTGCTCTTAAATAAGCAACAAACCATTTAAGGGCTGGGCCTTAGATGCCAATGCTTTGTCAAGGTAGTCAATGAGAATGTCACAGTCCACTGTATTTAATGAACCAATATGTAACAAAATTAAAATAACACACCCCACCAGTGTCAACCATTAATAACAGATCATTAGTCACTCTTAGAAAAACAGATTCTGTACTGTGGGATGCTCTAATACCTGAAATTTATCAAGAATATTATTGCTGATTCAGGAAACAATGAAGCTGTAGCAGCACTGTTACCTGAATGACAATACTTTTAACATCATAACCCTTTGTTTCCGGTCTTTAAGCTAATTTAGTATTCGTAATATTTTAAGTTTTTTATTACTAACCTCTCATGTGGTACCTTGTCAAAATCCTTTGAAAAGTCAAGGTTTTACAGTAAGAAGATTGTGTGTTCGCTTCCTGGGTACTCCCTGTGTGGAGAGCCCCTTGAGTAATAAGAAAAGTGCTTTATAAATGTGAAGAATTATTATTATTAATTGTAGTCAAAAAGAGACTGACAATTTCTATTTCCTTAAACACTAATTAATTATTGTAAAAGAACTTAATAAGAATCCATAATCTTGGACAATGGGAATAGTGCATAGAAAGCATTGTGTTTGTTACATCCCCTGATGTGACTTCAAGGACCATAAATATTAGCAACAGCTCATTGTGCAATACCAATGTTACCATAAAATGGTCGTTTCAATTAAAAACAAAATGATGGTGTGAAAAGATGTGAAGTAGTTTTAAGGGATTCAAAAACGCCTTAAATGAATAAACCAACGAAAGAGGTGAATTCCACAAGTTCTAAAACTTCCAAAAAAGAAGAAAACCAGGCCCAATTTTGAGTGGGAATCTTTTCACATAATTTACTTTACAACAGGGTAGTAGCAGCTTATGACCAGAGAGTGGGGCATGTTTATTTTTAATGTTTCATTTTAACATTTAACTCTGCATTATGATCTCATAGTCATCTCTCTGATCAGGAAAGACATATTATTATTATTATTATTAATTTTATTATTTGTGATTTCTGTAAGGTGCCATAGATAGACAGACAGATAGATGGATATTTCTAATCAAACATAAACTTTGATGTATTTACTGGCATATTAAAGGCAAATTTGGGACTCAAACTCATGAGCTGATAAGAACATAAGAGCAGAACATGCAAAATGCATATAATATAATGGAGGGATTACCTCCCCCTCACCAAGAGAAAAAAAACATAAAAATTTAGCAATCAATAAACAAACTGGCTTTGCAAAAAATGTAGAAACTACAGTATCTTTATTTGATAGGCACAAATGGAAAAAATAGAAAGCTACTAATGATCTTACTGCAACCTCTAAGCAGTCATTTCAAAGCATCAGTCTCCTGTTCTTTTGGGAAAAACCTGTAAGAAACTCTCCCATGTCTATGCCTTTTGTTATTAAGAATCCATATCAGTGAGTAAAGGGCCAAGAGTGTCAAATATAGAAAAGAAATTGACTGAGGAAGAAGACAATTTAGAGCTCTCATCTGGTCAAGATTTTTCTTTAAAAATCTATTTTCCATTTCTTTAGTAGCTCTGTCCAAAAGTTCAAAAGGGATTTCCTCAAAGGGTGGCTGGGAGTGCTGAAAGAATCCAAGTCAGTCTGACCAAAAGTGAATAAAGCAATGCTGTCTGAAACCTGATTAGATATGGTTCTCTTTCTCTTGTAGCAGGGGAGGTATCTGTTGATATTTCAAAATAATCCCATGAACCATCTCCTTGGATATCTTTTGATGACCTCCCCTGCATGACACACATCTACAGTATAATCTGGGTTTGCAATATGGAATTTACAGGATTCAAGGCTGTAAGCATTTTTTTCAAGGAATTTTCCAACCTTAAAAAAATGATACTTCCTCAACTGTACTAGAAGCCCAGCAGCTGCAAATAGCCATCATAGCCCCATTGTCTTCAGAATACTCAGACCAAATGTTCAGGATAGCCTCCTGATTCTCAACAAGGCATTGTGTCACATCATAGTGACTTGTCCACTGTATTTTTTAAACGAGGAGGTATTATAATTTTGGGCTACATAATGATGATGAAAAAAAAATGGAGTAACCCAGAGAGGTCAAAGAAGTTTATTGCACATGGCTCCCCCTGCACTGCATGAATCACTGCTAAGTGCAGTTAATGGTTATAGCAGGCACATATGGAACGTGTCTACTAAGCTTCTGTTGCAACAATGCCTGCACCCCACCCTTGTTCCTACTCATGACTGATACATTGCCTGATTATACTGTCAAGACTGTAACCCTTAGTGCACAGGCGTCTGATTATTTCTGTGGCTATGTATTTAGCGTCTAGCTGAGTCAAGTCCAGCAAATCAATTAAATGTTACTCTGGAACAGAGTTGCAAGAAACTGTATCACTATTGATAGATTCTCTATGTTACATCTATCTTGAATCCCAGAATTCAGGAATGTCTGTCTTTTTAGATTTCTTTTTCACTTCATGCAAAACTAAACTAGCAAGAGTGCCAATAATCTAATTTTGTATCTTTTTTGATGTACACTTTGCATTTTGAGGAATACTTTTTAGCAAGTTTGGAATCCTTGGAGAATGCATATTCAAATAAATTAATGAAAAGACCAGCAGAGATGTTTTTATCATTAGTTGTGCAAGACTGGGTGGTATTCAGTACTCCCATGAAAAGAAAGTTTGAAAGTTCATTCACTCAGAGAAACTGCACTACTTTCTCTATACTTTTTTTTTAGTTTAGATTTTTTTCGACCCATGTTTCTCCAAATAAACATAAGTTAGTTTCACCAGTTTTTGCTCTGTATTTTATTTCTGTCCATTTATTTGCTGCATTTAACTCTTTCAGGGCTGATGTCGACTTTTGTCAAAAGTTGATGATGGTAATCAACTGTAAAGTGTGAAAAAAACAACCGTTATTTTTTCGTTGGACTCTTGTTTCTAGAAGGAAAGTTAGATGCATTGGTTTGACCTAGATTTCCTACACTCGCGTGAGTAGCAAGGCACAAACAACGGCAAAAATGGCACTGACACCTGGCAAGAGATCAAAGCGAATGCATAAAGCAAAATACTCCGCAGACAACATTTTACCTATTATCACTGAACTGGACTATGACTTTTCGGACACCGATTTTGATACAAGTGATTTAAAACGAATGTGAGGTTCCAGCTTCAGCTGATTGCGGTAATGACAATGTTTGCCAGGTAGGACTGCCATTTAACAATGATAAGAGGTAGAAATCACATTGCAATGCGCTGCAACCATGACCACTGCTGCCCCAGCCATGCGAAGACAGCCTGGCAGCAAGCCTGCTGCACATTCTTAGCAAACTGGCAGCCACAGCATGCAGCAACAGACGTTTTATGTTGATTTCTGTGTGCAACCATTGCTTTTCAGAAAGTGTTTTTTGGAAAAAATATTCATCCCTCAAAGAGTTAAACAGCACTGACTAGATGCATGTTTTTGGAATCCCCTTTTCCTTTTCCAGTGCAACTTTCCAATTAATATATCCTTTCTGTTTCAGTCACACCAGCAAACAAGTTCCAACAGATGAACCAAAAGCATGCATCTAGTTTGACTGAGTATTCTAACCACGGCCATGATTGGTACCAGCTTGGATTAAAAGCACGAGATGTCTAAACATCCATTTAGGAAAGACGTCTAGTATTGGTTGGGATGGTACGCTATTATTCAGATCACCTAGATAATTTTCAGATGCAAGAGCTAAACCGCTACCCGCACTGTCTTCTTCTTCTTTCGGCTGCTCCCATTAGGGGTTGCCACAGCAGATCATCTTCTTCCGTATCTTTCTGTCCTCTGCATCTTGTTGTGTTGCACCCATCACCTGTATGTCCTCTCTCAGCACATCCATAAACCTTCTCTTAGGCCTTCTTCTTTTCCTCTTGCCTGGCAGCTCTATCCTTAACATCATTCTCCCAATATACCCAGCATCTCTCCTCTGCACATGTCCATACCAACACAATCTTGCCTCTCTGACTTTGTCTCCCCACCATCCAACTTGAGCTGATTCTCTAATGTACTCATTTCTAATCCTATCCATCCTCATCACACCCAGTGCAAATCTTATCATCTTTAACTCTGCTACCTCCAGCTGTGTCTCCTGCTTTCTGGTCAGTGCCACTGTCTCCAACCCATATAACATAGCTGGTCTCACTACCATCCTGTAGACCTTCCCTTTCACTCTTGCTGATACCCGTCTGTCACAAATTACTCCTGACACTCTTCTCCACCCATTTCACCCTGCCTGTGTTGGTGCTAACATTACTGCCTGAACTGCCTGCTTGATCTGATGGCATCAGTCCCAAAGAGTGGATATAAGAGCTAACAGCAGCAATGTCCAATTGCTGGTACCAAGCTTTTATTTGGGGACCAAAGATCGATGAATGGTGTTTATGGCTTCTTTAAGGGATGCCCAGTACAGACTCTAACCAGGTAATTTTGTGCTAATAGTACTAAGTAGTAATTTGTAACTGTGTAGTTTCAAATATTTAAATGTCCTGGTCAGCTAGCAAGCTAACAATAATGTTAAAACCTGAAGTAAATATTCTTATTCAAACCAACACTTAAACAAACTACAACAACGGAAATTAAAAAAAAAGCTTTATTATGAATGCACAAATATTCTCCTCTAAATGACAGGCACCCACAAATGCTCTGCAAAATAATGTTGGAGAGTCAAGGCAGTACTGTTTATTGTGTTCAGTCAGCAAATCAGAAATTAGGTAATTGGGATAAGAGCAGAGGAAATAAATGTGACTGGCATTTTCAAATGGCATAGAATATAGCTGACTAATTGGGTGGACAAAGTATAAATTTGCGTGGGCATTACCCAACCCTACTCCTTTCTAGGTCTGGCTGTGAAGAAAACTATAAGAAAATACATTAACCCAACATATAAAACACACAGAACAAAGACATTCAGGAAGTACTCATAGATTAGAGATGAAACACCATTACAGTCTTTCCCAGATATAGAAAATATAGAGGTGGAAATTTTACCACCACCACTGCTGCTACAAAATTATATAAGTAAAGAAAATCAATAGCCACTTGTTAACGCATCAAAATCCATGCTGTGAAAACTACATGTGAAGTAGGCAATTTTTTCATTAACTTGTTTCAGCTTTTGGATAGCTGTATTTTAAAAATAATGATCACTGCCTCATTTGGACAATATAATGGTCCATATAAAATCATTTTAATACCATACACTATATATGTATCTATTATTTATACAGTACATATAAACTATATAATTTTAACATTTATTTATTCAGACAAAGCTCATTTTTAATGAAAACTTCCTTTTGTGTTTATTTATTGTTATTTATGTATTATTTCTTATTTTTTATTTAATTATTGTTTATGTTATTAAAATAACTAGCAAAAGTTACTTTTTTATTATCCAGATTAGCACTATGCAAAATAGTAATAATCATCAAAACCGTTAAGCAATTAATTTAGAAATATGCATGCCTTACCCAAAAAAATATGCAACTGTACACACTAAAATAAAATGCAAATGGTAATGTTACCAAGATGATGATATTTATAGGGAGATGCTATATCAGATTTCTGTGAGAAACATTGCCGTTACTTGGATTTGAGCATTAACTACACTGAACAAAACTCAGAGTCTATGACAATTTTTAAAAATAATGGTAGAGAAATAGTTTGCTTTTGCAAATTTCTCATGGTATTTAGCCAGACGGCTACACAAAATGGCATGGGATGCCTGATGTTTATTTTTCTTCCACTTCTCTCACTCTACTTTCCTACCTTCCAACCTGAGCAAATGGCTAGCATCACTCAACCAGGACTGAGACTTTGTTTTTATGTGCCTAATTTTAAGCTGTGAAATTAAATCCAAAATATCTACAAAATCAGCAGTGAAAAGACAGGCCTCAATACTAAATTTACAGGATAGAGCTTCAATAAAACATGTGTAAGGATCAGCTACGTAAACTATTTGCAGTAAAAAAGTGAAGTGGATGAAAATATTGTACTGGCATATCTGGGAACCAAAAAATGTAAATCAGAACCAAAAACAGTAAAACCTACAATAAGTAAACAGACATTTTCTGAAATACAGCAAACAGGAAACCCACAAAAAAGAATATGATCAATTGTATGACCACATTCCCAGGTAGGATCAGCTACAAACTGAGTAAGAATAAAACAATTAATAAGATACAGGAGTTATCTGACCAAAGATTTAGAAGAACAGTACACATGAATATTAAAATCACCAAGAATTAAAAGCCTGACACATCTAGTTATAACTGGGGAAAAATGTTAAGAGAACTCTTGAATAAAATCAGTGACTTGTACACCAAGGCACAAACCATGGGTTCTGCAAGACCAGCTTTAATAACTGAACTTCAAAACTTTGGTAGGCATCAACAGTCAATAAATGACAATTAAAATGTTTTTTAAAACTTACCAATAAACTCCCACCTCTGTCAGCAATCCTAATCAGAGTTTTTAAAAGAGAGAGAAAATTGTTTGACTCATCAACTTTCAGGCAAATCTTAGTCACAAATATGAAATCTAACTATTGTGAAACAAAAAAAGTCATTTAAGATAACACCTTCCCTCATTCATTGGTCAATAACCCTGTCTTCAATTCAGAAGCCCAAATTCATTTGACTGTGTTTCACTTCAATGTACTATTCTCATTTTCTGGAAGTACAGTATTTTAACTATTATATTTTAGCAAAAAATACAAATTGTAATGGATGGCACACATGGACTGGCCTCCCAACTAGGGTTTGAACAAAGATCCTCACCTTGCCAGGAGGTCAGTAAAGTGGAACAACCAGGGGAGATGAATACTGCTGAATATTTTCTTCCCCATTACACCAGATGGCAGTATCCCTGGGTTGTGTTTTTCTTTTTCGCAAAAATCCTTGGACATGGAATTTTATGACAGCTACAAACACAAATATATCATATTTAGTATTTACGTAGTATTCCTTTAATGTTGGAAAGGTATAGCCTTTTATGTTTAAATTAATTTAGACACACACTGTAACTGAGGTTTGCAACATGAATATTCATATTTAGTGAATATTCTTTAATGTTTTAGGCTTTGCATTATGTATAATGCATGTTAAGATAGCTACCTAGCCTCATAGGGCTTTATGTTAAAGCATGCTAAAGAAATGGCACTAAGCCTTTGAAGTGGCATATGAAATATTATTTGTTTAAGACATGCTATTAGCTACCTAGCCTCAGAAGTTTTCCTTTTTTTTTACATTAGAACAATATAGACGAGAACAGGGTATTCAGTCCAACAAAGTTTACCAGTCCTATCTTCTTAATTTTTCCAAAATAATATCAACTGTAGCTTTGAAGGTCTCCAAATTTCTACTGTACCTTTTTCCATGTTTCTGTTGTTCTTTGTGTGAAAAAAAACTTCCTAATGTTTGTGCAAAATTTACTCAGTTTCCAACTGTGTCCTTATGTTCATAATAACCTCATTTTAAACCTCTTTATGAATTATTATTTTTAATCCACTGTATTAATTCCCTTCACAATCTTTTAGTCTGCCTTTGCTTCAACTGGAAAGGCTCAGCTCTTTTAATCTTTCATCATAATACATCCCCTATATTCGTGCAATCAGCCTGGTCCCTCTTGTCTTTACTTTTTCCAGTGCTGCTATATCCCTTTTGTGACCTGGAGACCAAAACTATACACAGTACTTCAGGTTAGGCCTTACCAGTACATTATAAAGCTTTAGCATAACCTTCTTTGACTACTTTGATCATGCTATATAACGTAACATTCTGTTAAACTACTTAATGGTTTCTGAAAACATAGGCAGTTGTTAGTGACAAGTCAACTACGACTCTTACATCCCTCTCATAAAGGTGTACCTTCAATATTCAGATCTCCCTCTGTATATTCAAACCTAACATTTTTATTTCCAATGCGTAGCACTTTACATTTACTTACATTAAATTTCATCTTCCACATATCTCCCCCAGCCTGAAAGCTGTCCAAGTCCTAAAAACATGCATCAAGGACTTATATAATATATGTACTTGCTAAACTCCATAAGAATAATAATAAGGATAAATATTACCTGGTCTTGGTGATTTGTTGGATTTCAGCCTATTTAATCTAAACAGAATTTCTCCCTCTACAATTTCCAAATCACTCAGTACCTCCTTAGTAGTCCATGTTACTGCTGGGAGGTTAATCACTTCCTCACATGTGAAGGCTTCAGAAAAATGCAACTTTAGAGCATCTGCTATTTAAATGTCTGTATTTTTTAATTCTCATTTATTATTTCTGGAACACTTCTCCTCCCTGACTGTCCTTTTATGGCTAAAATACTAAAAGAATTTCTTTGGGTCATCTTTGGTCTTATCTGCCATAGTGGTCTCTAACTACCTTTTATCTTCCGTAATATACTTCTTAATGGTTGCCCTCATACTCTCATATGCCCTATGATTCACAAGTATTAGCCTTATATGCCTCATTCAGTTGTGTTTTCCTTTGCAGCTTCTTTTTCAACTCTTCATTAACTGGCTAAGGAGATTTTTTTTTAATTTCTTACTAATTCCAAATTTTGGCATGTACCTGTTCTGCATTATATGTAAAATATTTTAAAATCTGTTCCACCGCTCCACACTTAAAAGCTTAAAACTTAAAATCCCAGTCCATCCTCTGTAGACTTTGCCACATCTACTCAAAATTTCCTATAGCAAAGTTAAACTTAACAGTTTTGGTCTTTGGATTTACACTCTTTCATAACACTGGGAATTATATTATGTTATGGTCACTTCTTCCCTCTCAATTCTATCCTGATTATTACAGAATACCAAATATAGACAAGCTTTCCTCTGCACTGGTGGTTTAAAATACTACATTAAAAAATAGTCGCTGAGTACATCTAAAGGAGGAGGACTCGCTCTCTATGTCAATACAAAGTGGTGCAACTCAGGACATGTAAACGTTAAAATCTCTAATTGCTGCAGGGACATCGAACTGATGGCCATAAGTCTGCGTCCCTATTACTTGCCCAGATAGTTTGGACACATGATTGTTGTTATTGTTTGCATCCCCCCTCAAGCGAACGCGGAGATAGCGAGTGACATCATCCATTCCGCAGTTGCTAAGTTACAAACGCAGCACCCTGAGGCACTTGTGCTAATTGCTGTAGACTTTAACCAAGTGACGCTGGACAAAACATTACCTGCCTTCTCCCAGTATGTGGATTGTAACACCAGGGGAAACAGGACTATCGACCTACCGTATGCAAACGTTAAAGACGCATACAGCGCCACCCCGCTGCCTGCGCTTGGGAAAGCAGATCATAACCTGGTTCTGCTTCAGCCTCAATACAAACCAAGAGTGAGGGCGCTACCTACAACCACACGCTTATTCAGGAAGTGGTCCCCTGAGGCAGAGCAGGCTCTGAAAGACTGCTTTGGAACTACAGACTGGGATATATTGCTGGGGTCACATAGTGAGAACATTGATGAGGCTGTTGAATGCACAACTGATTACATCAACTTCTGTATGGACATTGTAGTTCCAGTAAGAACAGTACGCTGCTATGCTAACAACAAGCCATGGGTTACAAGTGACATCAAGGGCCTTTTGAACCAGAAGAAAAGGGCTTTTAAAGGTGGTGATCAGCATGAGCTCAAGTGCGTGCAGAAGGAACTCCGAGTCCAACTCAGGGCGGCGAAAGAGCAGTACAGGAGAAAGCTGGAGCAGAAGTTGAAGAACAACAGCATGAAGGAAGTGTGGGATGGAATGAAGATTATCACTGGCTGCAGTTCGAAGCGGGGTGCCGCCATCGAGACAGACGTGGAGAGAGCAAACCAAATGAACAACTTCTTTAATAGGTTTGATCACCCTAACCCACTCTCACCTCGGAGTACTGCATCCTCCAACCATCCTTCTTCTGATACCAGCATAGGTGAGACATCCCCACCCACAATTACAGCAGCCCATGTGAGCAGAGAGCTGAAAAGACTTCGTGCCAGCAAAGCAGCGGGTCCAGATGGTGTATCGCCACGACTGCTGAAGGCCTATGCGTTGGAACTGGGGAGTCCTCTGCAGCGCATCTTCAACCTGAGCCTGGATCAGGGGAGAGTCCCAAGGCTTTGGAAAACATCTTGTATCACCCCTGTCCCAAAGGTATCACATCCTAGTGAGCTGAATGACTTCCGGCCTGTTGCTCTGATGTCACATCTGATGAAGACCATGGAGCGGCTGCTGCTTCACCACCTGAGGCCACAGGTCCGCCACGCCCTTGACCCTCTGCAGTTCGCATACCAGGAGAAGGTGGGAGCGGAGGATACCATCATCTATATGCTACACCGATCCCTCTCCCACCTTGACAGAGGCAGTGGTGCTGTAAGAATTATGTTTCTGGATTTCTCTAGTGCCTTCAACACCATCCAACCTCTGCTCCTTAGAGACAAGCTGACTGAGATGGGAGTAGACTCACACCTGGTGGCATGGATTGTGGACTATCTTACAGACAGACCTCAATATGTGCGTCTTGGGAACTGCAGGTCTGACATTGTGTTCAGCAATACAGGGGCGCCGCAGGGGACTGTACTTTCTCCGGTCCTGTTCAATCTATATAAATCAGACTTCCAATATGACTCAGAGTCCTGTCACGTGCAAGAGTTCGCTGATGACACAGCTATTGTGGGCTGCATCAGGAGTGGGCAGGAGGAGGAGTACAGGAAGCTAATCAAAGACTTTGTTAAATGGTGCGACTCAAACCACTTACATCTTAACACCAGCAAAACCAAGGAGCTGGTGGTGGATTTTAGGAGGCCCAGGCCCCTCATGGACCCTGTGATCATCAGAGGTGACTGTGTGCAGAGGGTGCAGACCTATAAATATCTGGGAGTGCAGCTGGATGACAAATTGGACTGGACTGCCAATACTGATGCTCTATGTAAGAAAGGTCAGAGCAGACTATACTTTCTGAGAAGGTTGGCATCCTTCAACATCTGCAGTAAGATGCTGCAGATGTTCTACCAGATGGTTGTGGCGAGTGCCCTCTTCTACGCGGTGGTGTGCTGGGGTGGCAGCATAAAGATGAAAGACGCCTCACGCCTGGACAAACTTGTTAAGAAGGCAGGCTTTATTGTAGGAGTAAAGTTGGACAGTTTAACATCTGTGGCAGAGCGACGGGCATTAAGCAAACTCCTGTCAATCATGAATAATCCACTGCATCCACTGAACAGTGTCATCTCCAGGCAGAGGAGTAGCTTCAGTGACAGACTTTTGTCACTGTCCTGCTCCACTGACAGACTGAGGATATCGTTCCTCCCCCACACTATGCGACTCTTCAATTCCACCCGGGGGAGTAAATGCTAACTTTTTTTTTTTTTTTTTTTTCATTTTATCATTTTTATTACTATTTAATTTAATATTGTTTCTTTGTGTCAGTATACTGCTGCTGGATTATGTGAATTTCCCCTTGGGATTAATAAAGTATCTATCTATCTATCTATCTATCTATCTATCTATCTATCTAAAAACTCCTGCTCTTGTACTCCACTATTTGCAAGGTTAGCCCAGTTAATATTTGAGTAGTTAAAGTCCCTAATGATTATTACATCCCCCTATAAACTTTCCTTTTTAATATTACTAAAAAATACATTTAATTATGTCTACATTGGGAGTCTATAACACACTCCTAAAATAAGGTGTCTTTCCTTAATGCTTTCCATACAAATCCAGACGTTCTCACAAAGATATGGCTCATCATCCAGTTGAAGAAAACTTGAGAGACCATCAAAGGGCATAGAAAATGGTCATGATAACCAAAGGGTTTTGTTCTTTGTAGCTAATAAACTACATTAAGTTGCATTTAGCTCAATTACCACCTCTACTGACGCCTGTGAATAATTTTGTTATGGAAAAAGTGAAAGATTTTAAGATCTAAATAATTCAACTAATAAATCCATCATACATTTATAGCTTTCCCTGTCTTCTAAATCCATCCAGCTCCTTTACTAAGTTTTTAACCTGTCACATCTGCAATTGTTAATGACCTGCATTGTAAGATGAGGCCAACTACCTGTGTACTGGATTTCATCCCCACCACACTTCTTAAACCCTGCCTTTGTGCCATAAACCGACTGTTACAATAATAATAAATGTATTCCTTGATACTGGCTTTGTGCCAGCCACTTTTAAATTTGCTTCTGAAACCCCACTGTTAAAAAAGTCTAGTCTTGATGCTGGCAATCATAATTTTTGGCCTATCTCTCACTTACCTTTTCTGTCAAAAGCTCTTGAGCTGGTTGTAGTCTCCAAACTAACCAATTATATTTAACTTCTCATACTTTGATGGAAACCTTTCAGTCTGGTTTCAGGGCACAGCACAACTGTGAAACTGCTCTTCTTCGAGTAACTAATTAATTGCTTATGGTGGCAGACCAGACAAACCAGCATATTTATTCTGTTAGACCTCAGTACAGCATTTGACACTGTCAGACATGACATTCTACTGTCCAGAATGGAGAATATTCTGGATATCTCTGGCTTTGCCCTCCAGTAGTTTAAGTCCTATCTGACTGACAGGCAAGAGTTTGTTAGCCTTGAAAACAGCAGATCCAGCTCAGCACCGGTCACACAAGGGATTGCTTAGGGCTTTGTCCTTGGCCCTCTGCTCTTCTGTATCTGTATGCTTCCCCTTTACCATATTACTCATAGCTTTGGGCTGGGTTATCATTTTTATGCAGATGATACTCAACTGTCTGTTTGTGTTATTAGTGAAACGTCATCAGAATTTTCTCAGCTCACAACTTGCCTTTATGAAGTTAAAACCTGGATGGAGCAGAATTCTTTAAAATTAAATTGCAACAAAACTAAACTTCTACAAATTGCCACTAAAGCACAACTTAAGAAAATGAGCTCCTTTTCAGTCACTCTTGATGGTGATCTCATTAGACCTTCTTCTAATGCAAGGAATCTTGGTGTCATTTTTGATTCCTCCCTTTCTTACTCCACCCACATAAATCATATTACTTCCATCTCTGTAACATATCCCATGTTCATTGTTTCCTCTCCTTTTCTAATGTGCAGAAACTTGGCTATGCTTTTATCATATCCTGCATTGATTATTGTAACTCCCTACTGGCAGGTGCACTTTCAAATCTTTTATCACATTTCCAGTAATTCAAAACGTTGCTGCAAGGACCAGCAACAGCAACACCACCCATCCTGCTTTGCTTTCACTGTCTCCCTGAGTCTTACAGGATCAAATATTAAATTCTATTATTAACCTCAACAGGAGTTGTGGTATTGTATGAAGAAGTTGGGAATGGCAGAGAAGTATGTAAAAGTTGTACAGGATATGTATGAGGGAAGTGTGACCATGGTGAGGTCTGCGGTAGGAGTGACAGATGCATTCAAGGTGGATGTGGGATTGTATCAGGGATCAGCTATGAGCCCTTTCATAATTGCAATGGTGATGGACAGGTTGACAGACAAGATTAGACAGGAGTCCCTGTGGACTATGATGTTTGCTGATGACATTGTGATCTGTAGTGAGATCAGGGAGCAGGTTAAGGAGACCATGGAGAGGTGGAGATATGCTCTGGAGAGGAGAGGAATGAAAGTCAGTGGAATGGTGAGGATGCAAGGAGTAGAGTTGGCGAAGTTTAAATACTTGGGATCAACAGTATAGAGTAATGGCGATTGTGGAAGAGAAGCGAAAAAGAGAGTGCAGGCAGAGGGGAATGGGTGGAGAAAAGAAAGAGGAAGACCTAAGAGAATGTTTCTGGATGTGGCGAGAGAGGACATGTAGGTGATGGGTGTAACAGAACAAGATGCAGAGGACAAATATTTTTGAGCATTTGGCTGTTCAGTAAAAGAAGTGTCTCTATGTGTCTGTACAGTTGGCTTTCTCTCTCTTTTTCTAAAAGGTGGCTCATCAAAAAAAATTTGTAGCAATAAAATGCTTTGCATTTGTCATTCCGATAGATAATGCATCACAAACATTAACACTGCTTTTACAAATCCTACACCAGATGGTATATAAAAGAAACATATTCATTGTATGTTGCACTGCAAATGTTATTGCCATGGTCCATGTTGATCACATAGATTTAATCCCGTTTTAGATGGGTAGCACAGCTAGTTCCATGTAAAATGCTAACAATCACATAGACATGGATGTAAATGCTCACAAGCATTTGATTAGATTTTGAGCTTTCAAACTGCCACACCCTAGTATGTGAGGAGTGACAGCGTGTCTTTTACTGTAATGATACTCAACAGAGGCATACTGAATGGTACTGTGCTTAGTCTCTTACTATGCTCCTTTGTTCTTTAAGGCCCATTTATACTTATTGTATCCACTTTGCTGAAAGAGTCTGCTATGGTGCAAGTGACATAAATTTCGTCAACAGTCATTTTGAGTAGACCCCTGCATCAGTGACCATGTTCCTCCAGAAGTTTGTAACCATGTTGTCCTGTGCATGTCAACTATGCTAGTTAAGAAAACATGGGATCATCTGAGAAACAGTTGTGTGACGTGATTTGTCCCTATCAGCACCTTTACAATCCAACATTAAAAGCACAAAGAAATAAGCAAATGTGCACAAATTCATAGTGAGAAATCATCCCAGATTAAAAAATGAAAATGTATACTGGCAGAAATATTTCCAAGACTGATATGTGAAAAAGAAAAAACTCTGGGGAAATGCCAGGGGATTATGTAAATGTGCAATGTTTATAATATAAACAGACCTGGATGTTTAAAACCGTGTCTGCACCCATGTATAAATGGGCCTTTAGACTCCCTGACCAAACACAGCTCTAACTCCATCATTAAATTTGAGACACCTAAAGAGGAATGGATTGGCCAGAGGTATGATTTTTCCCAGTGAGCCACCAGCTGCCAAGGGCTCTATCATATAAAAAATAAATATATCAGTTTAAACAAAGTGCATCTTTAATTTATTTTAAATACACATAACTCAAATGTAAATACATTTACTTTTAAAGATAAAAAACACACGGCTTTGTAGGACTATGGCATCACCACATTCCTTCCAACTTAACACTTCAGATGGCTGACCGAAAAATTCAATTCAGCTACATGTTGTTGTCCCAAGAGTGAAATTTGTTTTTGTCTGTGGGTTTGGATTGGCTCCAATAGTCTTGTCACACTTCCACCCGGAACTGTTGATAACATGACTGGAATGAGCCGAGACCTTACAGTAAGAATGGGATACAAATAGTGCTAGTGCTTTTATTTACACAAAACAAAGTGTTCAAAACCTGGAGTGCAGAATCTTCAAAACATAAATAATCCAAATAAAAACACGTATCCATCATGAGGGATAAAATCAATAAATAAGCAATTCCTTTAAAAACCTTGTCCATAAAAAAAAAACCCACAGAAACACTTGAAAGTCGGAGACCTTTTCTTTCTATGAGCCTGCGGTCAAAGGACATTCAACTCAATCAGTGTTCTTACGTTCCCAACCTTTCTTCCATTGGCGCTCTAGTTATAATTTCCCAGTAAACTCCTGGCAACCAACACTCGCCTTCATCGAAGCTCCAATGCCTCTTCTCTTGATCTCCTCTTCTTCCACAAATTTCTTGTCTACTCCACTGTAGCAGGGGCAGTCTTCAACCAAACCAGTAAATGCAAGCTCTCTAAAGTCAACCACTATTCTGTTCTGTTCCTTTCTTTTTGATCTCCCTCATCCTGCTCAGGGTCTTCTCTTATACCTCCATGGGTGCAGCGTCCGAATTGCAACTCACAGAAAGTCAATCTGCAAAGTGGAACCAACTGCACCCTCACGTGAAAGGGCTATCAGTCTTAATCTCTCCATTAAATATCCCAAGGCCGCACAACCATGCATACATATGGAGCCTTAGCTGCTCAATTTTTATTTTTTTAAAAACTAGGGGGCTTTGCCCCCTGCTCGCTTCGCTCGCCAACCCCCATTTTGGTTTTCCGGATACACACTTTTAAGATTTTTTTTCTATGAATTGTTTGCTATTTCATTAGTTTCACTTTTATTTCAGAACTTCTGTAAAAACAATATTTGGAATCTTTCGTGTCCCAACATGCTGAATCTTTTTAATGAGATCAGTGAGACATGTGTTTAATGACTTTGTACCATAATTCAGGATAGCTTGCTTTGTTTGGAATTTCAGCACAGACAAAATGATGTACATCATCAGCAGTTAATAATTTTTTTTGCAAAGTAACCAATAAATGCATGTGAGGTAAACCCTGTTTTTGAAATTCTCTGACTTAAACTTCAAAGCCTTACAATATTTATATACTTCTGACATATCACCTACAGTATGTCCATATATTCAATGTCTATTCGCCTTTTCGTTATTTCTCCGAGTAATAATTTCTCTTTCTTTGCGCTAATGCGACGTTTACTTTCTTTGTTTTTGTTCTTTGTTTTGACACTGTCGTTTTTTTCTGCTTTCATATTCTGCATCTTGCTCTGCATGTGTTTCGCGCCTACATTTTCTTTGATTCTTTTGAATTCCAGTTTTCATTATCTCTAACCTGCTCTGCATGTGTTTGGCCCCCTTGTTTTATAACCTCTTTATAACATTTTACTTTGTTTTCTACTCTGTCTTTTATTTCTAACCTCACTTTGTCCTACTTTTTTTTTAATGACACCTGCTTTCATAATCTCTAACCTGCTCTTCATGTGTATAGCGCAAACGTTTGTGAACATCTTTATGAAGTTCTACTTTGTCTTTTACTCTCTGTCTGTTAATTCTGAGCCCAATTGGACGTGCTTTGTTTCAATTCCACTTGTTACTGGCTGATAACTGCTTTCCTTATTTTCTGAATTTGCACCTAGATTATTCTTTCTTTTTTGCTCTTTTTTCTCTCCAACGCTTTTGAGTCTCTTTTCTCCATGCTGCTTTCTTCTACGCTTAGTCGTCGATGTTTCATTTATAACATATTGTCCTTATACACTTTATATGCGCTGAGACCCTGGATCCATGTGTGCTGAAATCCTTCACATAACTGAATGTTTTGCTGCCCGTTGTCTTATTTGATATTGATTGTAAGTAGGGCGTCTCTTGCAAGAATCTCACATTCTACGTCATCGTGAGACGCTCCTGGGTCAATCTCTTGGCACAATGTCTCATGTTTAAGGTCCCCGCAAGACTCTTCGTGGCCATTCTCTTTCTTCTCGTGGGTCTTTTAAGTGTCTTCCGTGATCTTAACGTGAAGATCACGTCTCGATGCCCTAGTGTTTATCTCCAGTATTTTTTTTTATAATAGAGAGAAAGCACCACCACAAACCTTAACATGTGTCACAACAAAGTTTTACTTTCAAACCATGACATAACACAAAGACCACAATCATCAAACATAAACTTAGTATAAATAAACATAGCATGGCAGTGAACACTTATAGTAATGATTGATGCTATGGTAGATGTTCATCCTATGATTTAAACCTGTGGGTTTTTATTAAAGTTGAACTTGTTTAGAAAATTAGTTGAACCTGTTCTTTTTTTATCCATGGAACTTTGAACCTGTGATCTGATGGCAACAACTGAAATTGAGAAAGTAGAGGGTGAGTCCTGTCTAACAGAATACACTCTGCTTCCTTTAAACTTGCTTATTAAACAGGTCTGTGAGACTGGAGTGTTGAGACCTTATTTTACTTTTTACAAATTGACATTAAGATTTCTAAATTAGGCCAACGGAACATAAGTAAAAACAGACTTTTTTATAAAAGATACATAAGACATAATGCTAGGAATCACACTAAAAAGACTCAGCTTTCTTAGACAGCAGAAGCACTGCTGTGCCTTTTCGGAGGTGGCTTTTGAATTTTTAATAAAAGTCAGTTTTGAGTGTATGATTGTCCCCAAATATTTATAACTGTCAACAACCATTGCAGTTGCATTCTAGTTGTTTCTTGTTGTGGATGAATGTTTTTTCTTCTAAAATCAGTTAGTGGTTTCTTAGTTTTGTAACATCTAGGTGTAGAAAAGACTCATCACACCTGTTAACAAAATTATCTACCACTGAACTGTGACCGGTATCTTGTAAACGTAGGTCAGAAAAAAAAGAAAGGGTGATGTTGAGAAAGAATGTATCAAGAATTTGTAAAAATCCACAGTTAAATTCATCAAAATGTCTAAACATAGCTAACCTATTCACTCCAATACTTTTAACTGCTTATATGTTTACTAGTATTCATTAGATGGAGTAGGAGCCAGAATGTGTGATGATGGTAGCCTTAGCCAGCCTTAGCAAGTACAAGTGCTAAGTGAACACAGTGAAAGTTGTGAAAGTAATTAGAAGCAAGGTAATGAAAGAAAAATGGGGCAATGAATTTTCCTTACATTTTACAACTTCTTCCTGATTAGTTTGCCTTTTTTCCCGTTCCTCATCCACAAAAAATATAATCAAGTTCACTTACACACAAAAATAAAGGGACAAGCAGAAAATGGGTGTATGACTGCCAGGAAACTCAGGTCCTCTGATCTATGTGTTTAGCATTTTCTATGTGTGACAATGTATTTGACAACATAATTTGGCAACACCTTAGGATAAAATAACATGAGAGAAGCAATGTACAGGGCATTAGTGTAGATGTATAGACAGTGGTGGCTGGTGAAAAAAAAGTGTGCGGGGGCACAGTTTTTGGGGGGACAAACTGAAGCAGCACTTAGTTCACAGCATAGTTCAGGAGAAAAGAAAAACACACATATACAAACTATAATGTTGCCTACACACAGAGCACTTTGAGTAGTGAGAAAAGCACTATATAAATGTAAAGAATTATTATTAGTAGTAGTATAACAAAGTTTCTCTTCTAAGATAGATGGAATCCTTTTTGGGAACAAAAAGAACTGGATGGAGGCAGATTTCTGTTTCGAAAACACACTGTATTCTCTGCAGCTATTAGCACATGCTCAGGCCAAATCAAAAATAATAATCTTACTTCCTCTTACATATCCTCCCAGAACTTGAATGCTTAACTTCATCAACACTACTTTCAACTTAACAGGGAAATGAACACTGCAAATCTAAATGTAGGTATATTCCTATTCCCATTCTAATATAATGAACATTTACTTGTATAATTTAATGCTTAAGTGACAACATAACTTTACATTACTTCCTCCCTCAGGAAAGAAATGTCCACATTTCTAGCCTTGTAAATCTACAACTTAGAAAATACATCAACAAGTTAACAATGTTATATTTTAACCCATTACAAATTCTTTAAAACGTTTTGGTAGGATAGTAGGATGACAAAGCTGAGTTGGCTCATGTGGAACATCTTCAACAGGAGAACGTGCTTCCTGATTTGTCCCAGATTCCAGCTGAACAGCAGGATTATTGTTTTTGTCATTCCAAACTGAGTCAAGTTCTCTTTAACCAAATGAACCTCAGTTTCCTGTTGCATCTGAGTAGCTGGTACAAAGGGGAGCGAGCCAGATGTGCAGTCATTTTAAGTAACTTTGCATGAGGAGGTCTTGGAATGAGTGCCATACTGGGTGAGGTACTGGAGAGGTGAGAAGTATATCTCTTCAAACGATTATAATGGACAAATTGTAACTTGGTAAGTTCAAAAGGGCACCTTATATGATAAGTGACACCGAGGCATCCCCAGAAGTACCCATGCGCTCCACAATTTCAAATGGTCCTTTCCAGTGAGGGGACAGTTTCTGATGTGTAGAAGTAGAGTCATGCAGCCAAACAAGATCTCCTGGGGAATATGTCTGACAAGGCAATCATAAAAATGCTTCTGTTGCTTGTGAGCCAACTGGTTATTAATACCTAGCAACAGTCTGGAAAGCCACTTGGAATTTATTTCTCAGTTGGTTAACATAGTACACAGGGGTCCTGGAAACAATTGTAGTGGTTGTTGAACCCAATGCAAATAGAAGGTCAGCAGGCGTTCGAGCTTCTCTACAATGCAAAAAAAAGAAAGATGTATAGCCTGTGCTAGAGTGCGTGCTGGTGTTGTATGCATATGCCACGGGGTTCAAAACTTCATTCAATTTCCCTGAATGTTGCAGTAGGGTTTGTTTCAACTGTTCAGTTAGAGTCCGGTTGAATCACTGTACTAGGCCATCCCCCTGTGGATGGTAACGGCTGGTTTTGACATTTTTTACACCTAGTAATTTAGAAAGAATCAAACCTGATTCAAATTTGCCAACCTTGATCTGTGAGCAGACGTCCTGGAATACCATGTTGAATGATAAAGTTCTCAAAAAAACATTGAGCAACTGTAGTGGCACGTTGATCCTGTAAAGCATAGAGGTTTACAAACTTTGTGAAATAGACTTGTATGACTAAAACATATCTATTACCACGTGAGGTGAGTGGCAGTTCCAAAATATCTTCTGCTGCATTTTCAAAGGGTTTTGTAGAGGTCACTGGTTGGAGGGGTACACAGTGGTGAGGGACAGGTGTACAGCATGCTGCACAACTTGGTCACTGCTCACACCATTTTCGAATGTCACGAGCCATATAAGGCCAGTTACAAAAGCGATTTGCTCTGTGTAAGGTTTTGTCAATGGCGAAATGTCCAGATACTTTGTTTTCATGTACAAATTCCAGAGCTTCTGGTACAAGTGATGGGGGGACGACTACTTGATGTACTGGATCTGTGGCAGGAGAAAGGTACATTTTATGGCAGAGCTGGTTGTTTTTGATAGTGAGGCAATGAAATTCTTGCCACAGTTTCTTTAATACAGGTGCAGCTTGTTTGATCTGCCAATAAGGAGGATGATGGTCAACAGTTATCCATTTAATAACCTCTGATTTACCTCTCAATTGCACTGGAGGTAAAGTTGTTGCAGGAGCAGGCAAAGTGGTACAACCGGAAGCCATCAGTGGTAGGGGTTCAATAGCAGGCACAGATAAGAATTCCCCTAAATGTTGACCTGCATGTAATTCCAAGTCTTCATTAGAGGGGTTAAGCACTCATACAATAGCAAGTCCATTCTGTACCTGACTGTGAGTACGAGCTACAACAACATCACAATTAGTTTGAGGTACTAACACACCAAAGTAGTTGTCAGGAGCTGAAGAAGGTAATGTGTGTGTGCCCACACTGGCAGTCATGATAATTTCACTCCCTGCTGGAACAACCACTGTACTGAGCACTGAAACATTGCAGCAAGTAATGACTTCCTGTTGTTTTTGACAAAATGGAACTTCCCAGTCCCACAGTGACAATTTACCCTCTGCAAGGTCCACCACAGCATGATGCCTTTGTAGAAAGTCCCAACCTATAATAAATGGCTGGTGGCCACCTTGTACTACATGGAAGTCATGTTGACAATGCTATTGTGGGCTGCATCAGGAGTGGGCAGGAGGAGAAGTACAGGAAGCTAATCAAAGACTTTGTTAAATGGTGTGACTCAAACCACTTACACCTGAACACCAGCAAGACCAAGGAACTGGTGGTGGATTTTAGGAGGCCCAGGCCCACCATGGACCCCGTGATAATCAGAGGAGACTGTGTGCAGAGGGTACAGACCTATAAATACCTGGGAGTGCAGCTGGATGGAAATTGGACTGGACTGCCAATGCTGATGCTCTGTGTAAAAAAGATCAGAGCCGATTATACTTTCTTAGAATGTTGGCGTCCTTCAACATCTGCAATAAGTTGCTGCAGATGTTCTACCAGTCGGTTGTGGCGAGTGCCCTCTTCTACGAGGTGGTGTGCTGGGGAGGCAGCATAAAGAAGAAGGACACCTCATGCCTGGACAAACTTGTTAAGAAGGCAGGCTCTATTGTAGGAATAAAGCTGGACAGTTTAACATCTGTAGCAGAGCGACGGGCGCTAAGCAAACTCCTGTCAATCATGAAGAATCCACTGCATCCACTTAACAGCGTCATCTCCAGGCAGAGGAGTAGCTTCAGTGACAGACTTTTGTCACTGTCTTGCTCCACTGACAGACTGAGGAGATCGTTCCTCCCCCACACTATGCGACTCTTCAATTCCACCCGGGGATTAAATGCTAACATTATTTAAAGTTATTGTCTGTTTGTACATGCATTTTTATTCCCAATATGAATGCCAAGTGTCAGACTTCCCAAAATGTCCAAACTTTGTCCATTAATAGCTCGAGCTGGCCTAAAAGAGGACTTTAAAGGTTACGGTTTCAAAGATATGTGAGACATGCGAAAATCCTCACTAATTAATGAAATTGATGAGCCAGTGTCCACTAGAACTAAGATTTCAAGTCCCTCCACCACAGCCAGCACATTAGCTGTGAGGGATAGTGGCATAGCTTCTTGTATATTATTAATATTACTTCTATATGGCTTGTGCGCAGCATGTGGGGCTGCTATTGTCGAAGCTAATATTTGCACCTCAACACTAGCTACTGATCGTTTCCAGACCTCGGAGAATGAGAAGTAGGGGAAGATGATCTTCATGTGGGAGAAAAAAAATGAACAGAACGTGACTGGGGTCTTGTAGAACTAACTCCCCTATGTCTTCTCATTATTTGACTAGGACTGCAGTACCTGTACTCACCATGGCTTGATCATTTAGCATAGTATCGCGCATCAGGCCGCTGTTTATATTCTGGTGAAACAGAACGAGAGTAAGGACTAATTGAAAATTCCTCCTCATCATAACCTGTATATAATTGTGAAGCGGCAGTATGGAAACGTTGTGGACTCCTAGAGTAATGCTGGCACTGTCTGTCAGGTAAATGATGGAATTGATGTTAATGAGATTCATCCAGAGTGGGTTTCAAGTAGGAAGGATGATGTCCTTCAGGAGTAAATCCTAACTGTCTGGCAAGCGGGTGATTAGATTCCTGCAGCTGGTTTAGATCTGTTTGTAAAGAGTCCACCTTCAATGTTAGATTTTCCATAGCACGACACAGATGGTGGTCACTGTTTTTAGAGGTATTCACCATAGAAGCAGATGGCTCAGCAGTGGTAGTAGTACTATGGGAGGACTATACTGTCTGAGATGCAAAGTTAGAGATCATATTTAGTAATTCTCTGGTTCTCTCACAATGACTAGCCACTGTAAGGGCCTCTTCAATATGTTTTACACCCATTTCATGAATTTTAGTTGGCAACATGGGATCTAAACCAGCAGCAAAGTGATGAAATTTCTCACCATTTTGTGCATTAGTGTCATAATCTGGAAATGCCTCGAGAACAAGATGTGTTATTTCAGCTCCATAAACTTCTAAACTTTCATTAGGTTTTCATGGATGAGCATTAATGTAGGTCTGACAGAAAGGCAGGAATTGTTTAAACCCAAAAACTTCCTTCAGCTTAGACGAAACTGCAGTGTAATCTTGTTGTAAAGCTGTGGGGAGACTATCCCAATACAAAAATGCTGTTTCCTAATAAAAGTTTGGGAAGTAGAGCTGCTAACACTGGTTGTAACTCAAAAGCAGTGCAGTGCTGCAACAGCCACTTCAAACCACCAAGCCCAACTTACAAAAGATTCAGACCTATCACCTTTAAAAACAGGGGACAATGTAATACGGAACAAATGGGAACTGTGTGGTAGCTGAGCCTCTGTCATTCTCCAAAAGTCACTTAAAATATCCCCTGAGTTTGCTGAATCAGCTCCTATGGGCATCTTAATGAGCACAAGGCGTCTTAAACAGAGCTTCAAAAAGGGGAAAAAACTTAAACTTGAAAGTCCATATATGCCAGGTAACAGAATAGAAAAAAAAATTATATTGCCTCCTACCAGGGTTCACAAATAACAGGACTCTGTAGGAATGCAATCTATAAGAGACGTTAGTTTTCAGAAAAAATGTCCACAGTGCAAATCATCCACCAAAAAGAAACAGAAGAGAAAAAAAAAGAATTGCCACACCGCTGCTCACCAGATGTAACAAGGTTTCTCTTTTAAGATGGATGGAATCCTTTTTGGGAACAAAAAGAACTGGATGGAGGCAGATTTCTGTTTCAAAAACATGCTGTATTCTCCGCAGCTGCTAGCACATGGTCAGGCCAAATCAAAAACAATAACAATCTTACTTCCTCTTACATATCCTCCCAGATCTTGAATGCTTAACTTTATAAACACTACTTTCTAATACATTACAACTTAAGAGGGAAATGAACATTGCAAATCTAAATGTAGGTATATTCCTATTCCCATTATAATATAATGAATTTACTTCTATAATTTAATGCTTAAGTGACAACATAACTTTACAGTAGTAGTAGTAGCGTAACCAGAAATGTGTTGGTGGGTTGGAATATATATAAAACTAGTTAGATGATTAAAACTTTACCCAGAAAAGATTAATTATATAACTTGACCGTCAGCATCTGAATGAGGGTGATCCTTATATAAAACTCTGCTCAGTAATACACACAATGTTAGAAGATGCACACACACAAATTCAAAGACCCAGCCAGCTGTCTGGGTATGGCCTTACAATGATGCAAAAAAACAAAGCAAAACAAAGCCGGCATGACAGCACCCAGACTATAAACACCAGTAATATCCTGCGGTGAACAACACCGTCAAGTGAATGTTTTTCTCTCTCTTGAGCTCTCACTTAGTTTAACCTTCTTAAGCTGCATGACCTATTACTAAAGCACAATGAAGGAATAAAACACACAATGTACAAAAAAATAAGACAGAGTCTCTTTGCATTTTTTGTAATTATATAGGAGAGTATTTAGTACACTATGATTTATGTACAAATGTACAGTTACTACATTGTCAGATCAGCAATAAATATAATATTGTCAGTATAGTGATATACTGGAAATAATTCTCTGCAGTTTTCAGAAATTCTATTTATTGTCAAAATTATGACAAACAAAACACAATATTTTGGACATGTCTGTAACATTGCTCAAGGCCACTGTCGTCATTATTTTTCCTTCTTAACATTCAACCAGTTGCTAAGGCACACAGGTTTGTTCACATTTTTAGATGCCAGAGATCTCTTTTTTGTGCACAATATGAGAAAGAAAAAAAGGCACCTCCACAATGCAGTTTGGAACAAAAGCATCAAAGACTGATTTTAAAATGCTTGCAAGAATAACAAACCACCAAAATCAAAATACCCCAAGTCATAATTTTGCTTGTTTGTATTTATTAATATTTAGATTCTATTTTCTGAAATAAGTAACGATATTTAGCACAAGCATTGAATTGCTTATGTGATTACTTGTCAAGGATATTTTGAATGCTTATAGTTGCAGGGGCTGTAAAATACGGATGATGGAGGCCACTGTGCTCATTGGGACCTTCAAAGCAGCAGAAATTTTTCTGTAATCTTCCCCAGATTTGTGCCTTGAGACAATCCTGTCTCGGAGGTCTACAGACAATTCCTTTAACTTCGTGCTTGGTTTGTGCTCTGACATGAATTGTCAACTGTGGGACCTTATATAGACAGGTGTGTGCCTTTCCAAATTATGTCCAATCAACTGAATTTACCACAGGTGGACTCCAATTAAGCTGCAGAAACATCTCAAGGATGATCAGGGGAAAGAGGATGCACCTGAGCTCAATTTTGAGCTTCATGGCAAAGGCTGTGAATACTTATGTACATGTGCTTTCTCAATTTTTTTATTTTTAATAAATCTGCAAAAATCTCAAGTAAAGTTTTTTCACGTTGTCATTATGGGGTGTTGTGTGTAGAATTCTGAGGAAAAAATGAATTTAATCCATTTTGGAATAATGCTGTAACATAACAAAATGTGGAAAAAGTGATGCGCTGTGAATACTTTCTGGATGCACTGTATTTAGCACCTTTCCCATGCTCAAAGCACTTCACAGTAATTCAGAAAGAACAGCAAAGTATATACAACTTTGAATACAAATAATAGCTGCATAAATACCAAATAAAAAATGAATGCAGAATATAAAAAGTCCTAAAATAGAATAAGTGACAATAAACCAGAATAAAATACAAAAATACAAATACAGTAATCCCTCGCTATATCGCGCTTCGACTTTCGCGGCTTCACTCCATCGCGGATTTTAAATGTAAGCATATCTAAATATATATCACGGATTTTTCGCTGGTTCCCGAATTTCTGCAGACAATGGGTCTTTTAATTTATGGTACATGCTTCCTCAGTTTGTTTGCCCAGTTGATTTCATACAAGGGATGCTATTGGCGGATGGCTTAGAAGCTACCCAATCAGAGCATGTATTACATATTAACTAAAACTCCTCAATGCTATAAGATATGCTTCCTGCGTGGTGCTCGATTGTTTGCTTGTGTCTGCCTCTATCTCACCCTCTCTGACATTCTCTGCGCCTGACGAGGGGGTGTAAGCAGAGGTGCTGTTTGCACAGAAGCTGTTTGCCTAGTGGATACGGAGGCACCTCTAAGAAATGCCGCTTTATCGCGGTGCTTCCAAAAGCACACTTATTGATTTTTTGATTGTTTGCTCTCGCTCTCGCTCTCTCTCTCTCTGACGTTCTCTGCGCCTGATGGAGGAGATGTGAGCAGAGGGGCTGTTTGCACAGAGGATGTTTGCTTAGAAGATACTGACGCTCTTCTAAAAAATGCCGCTTTATTGCGGTGCTTCAGTAAACTTAAAAGCACACGTATTGATTTTTTGATTGTTTGCTTTTTTTTGCGAGCGCTCTCTCTCTGAAATTCTCTGCTCCTGAAGAGAAGATATATTTGCATTCTTTTAATTGTGAGAAAGAACTGTCATCTCTGTCTTGTCATGGAGCACAGTTTAAACTTTTGACTAAAGGGTGTTATTTCATGTCTAGAGGGCTCTAATAATGTTAACAGTGTGGGAGAGTTTATAAGGGCTTAAAATATATAAAAATAACTATACAAACATATGGTTTCTACTTCGCGGATTTTCATCTATCGCGGGGGGTTCTGGAACGCAACCCCCGCGATCGAGGAGGGATTACTGTATTGTATAAAAAACATGAATAAATAATATGATTTGTGGTACAAACACAAATGTTCCTGGGGGCCTGGACAGAGTGGTTAAACTGAAAGAAGGGTCAGAAAGTCAAGCTGAGTTAAATGCCTTCCAGAACAAATGAGTTTTAAGTTGTGTTTTGAAAAAATTAATTTAGTTGGCTGATCTCAATGATTTAGGGAGCAACCCCACAGAGCCCCTAATTATTCACCCATAACACAAGACAGGACATGTCATCAAACCTGAGCCTACCCACCACACCATGGACCTAGCAGCCAGGCAGAAGGAAAAATCACCGCCTTCCCTACACTCTTTCAAGTGTAGGGAGGCCAGCAACATCATTCGTAACTGTCCTCGACTCAATGAGCCACGTGGGCGCAAGGAGGAATGTAGTGTGTACTCATCAACCCTTTATCCCTTCCCTTTATAGGTGTGGTTGTGGTTAATGGGCAAAAGGTGACAGCACTTATTGATTCCGGCAATAGCAATTAAATTGTTGCTCACCGTTTCATGCTTCCATGACAATGGGAAACCAGGAAGACTAATCTAACCTGTTCCTAATCCCCCAAGCGGAAACTTGTTGGCACAGGTTCAGTACCTGTGTGATCACTAACTCAGGAAGCAGTCACTCAATAAAGGTTGCTGTTATGTGCAGTCCACCTTAACCTGTCATATGTTTGTAGGACTCACCTGGTGACTTGATGGACCTTGCTGTAAATGGTGAATCTCAAGCTGTCTTCACGCCATGTGCTATGCCAGCTCAAGAGTATGGGCATGTGGCCACAGAGTATGATGTGAGTGATGTCATGTCAGCTTCAACTGATGTGTCCATTGACGCAACAAGAGAGCTATCATGGACTGAAACTTTGCCCCAGGAGGGCACTTCTGATCCCCTTTCAGAGTAGATAAAACAAATCGTATGTGGTAGATAAAACAAAATTAGATCCATGGTAAAAAGAAACAATGGGGAAGACGCACGCAACACCAACCTATAACCATGGTATAACCCTCCATGATTTCAATCCCAAGAATCATGTCACAATTCTCAATTACACCTCAAATTCAAAATTATGGGCTCTTGGGGCCTTACAAATTTAATGAGAGGAAGGGTTTGGTCAATTATTTGGTGAAACAACCTAATTGTCAGCCAACAGAAAATGTCTATCATATCAATTGTTTGAAACCATAGAAGAAACAGGACCCTGATGCCTACTCTGGTCAACTACATTCCTACTTCACTCTTAAAACAAACCTTAACTTCTGTTCTAATTTGTCAGTGTTGCCAGAAATTTCTTGGAATTACAACTTAAAATATTTTAAAATAGCCCAAAATTAGCTCAATTAAAATGGTCAGTAGTGTCACATAATTTTATAAGTATATGGAATTCAAATGGAGAGATGCTTTCTAGCAGGAATCATGGGAAGATCTCTTATATGCTGAAGCTTTAACTTTATAATACAGTTCTGCTCACATAAAACAAAACATTGGATACTACTTATCTTTGCTACAATTCCAGCATTCATACAAAGTCAGCTAGTTATGAAATTATTATATACTAAAATCCTTTACATTTCAAATATTTTACATGCTGGAGGTTTTATGCTTCAAGTAAAATAAAAATAACTGTGTAGTTTGTCAGAATGCTCAGTGTTGTGTCATATACTAAAAATAATTCTGTCACCTTTGTGCTTTTGTGAGTTTGTGTGCAGTTTTATTTTTAATTAAAGGAGAGAAATACTACAGAAAAATCAATACTGTGTTTTCAGGAAAGTAAAGAGGTCAGGAAGTGATTTAAAAAAAGAAAAAAATTAAATGACCCAGAAAGCTTGCATATTGTAATCTGTTCAGTTAACCAATAAAAGGTGTCATGTTGCTTGACTTTTTGTTGCATCCATAATGATTAACATGGTACAACACTCTGCTACTACTTGTTGCACTAAACTTTTATTTCAAATGAAAAAACAAAAACAGAGGAATATTAAATAAAAGTCCATTTAGGTAAACAGAAACTAAAATGGTCACAATAGATAGATAGATAGATAGATAGATAGATATTGTTTAATACGAGATTTTAAAATGAAAATAAATCATCAAAATCATCCTCTTTATCATTACTGGCATATATGTCTGCTGTAAACAATGGCAGCATTGCTTCTGATGGCTGGAATATGTGGCAAAATATTCAATTGAGCTGCATATAAGCTCCCACCCTTAACATATTTTCAAGCAATTGCTCTTTCATTCTGTTTCTTAATTTGTTTTTGATAAGGTATCTTTGTGAAAATAAATGTTCCACAGCTGTATTGCTGATAGGCAGGGTTAAAAGTGATAGGTCAAAAGTGGTAAGTTCATTAATAATAATAATAATACATTTTATTTATATAGCGCCTTTCTCATGCTCAAGGCATTTCACAGAGTCTCATAAAGAAAAAGCAGGTATATGTAACATTGAACACAAATGTTTCCTGAATATAAAATTAAAACAAGCAGATACAGGATATGCAAAGTAAAATGCTAGATTCGACACTTAAAGAAAGCCTAGCAAATAATATAATTTGTGATATAACACACACAAATTATACTGAGCATATGGACAGAGAGGAAGACTGAAAGAAGAGTTAGAATTTCAGTTTAAGTTAAAGTTAAACATTGAGTTTTAGGTTGTTTTTTAAAAGAATGAATGGAGTCAGCTGATCTAATTAATTTCGGGATGTCATTCCAAACTCTGGGTGCTATACAGCTAAAGGCCCTGTCACGCATAGAGTGCAGATTAGTATGGGAAACAACAAGATTGACAGAATCAGAAGACCTTAGCGAGCGAAGAGAAGAATAGCAATGGGGAAAGTCACTGATATAGTCTGGTGTGAGGCTTTTTAAAGCTTTGTAGGTTATTAATAGAATTTTATGTTCAGTTCTGTTAGACGCAGGGAGCCAGTGGGGGCGAAGCAGGATGGGTGTTATGTGCTCGCTGTTGCTGGTTTAAGGACTCTTGTAGCAGAGCTTTGAATCAATTGGAGCTGTGATGATTAGAAACAGTACCTGCCAGTAGAGATCTACAATAATCGATGTGGGATGTGACAAAAGCATGGACAAGTTTCTCAGGATTAGAAAAGGAAGAGGAATGAGTGAACACAGGATATGTTACTGAGGTGAAAGTAGGAAAGCTCCTTAATTTGGATAATGTGGGCAGAGTAATTAAGGGAGGAATCAAAAATGACACCAAGATCCCTTGCATTAGAAGAAGGTTTGATGAGATCACTGTCAATAGTGACTGAGAAGGAACTCATTTGCCTAAGTTGTGCTTTGGTGCCAATTTTCAGGAGTTCAGTTTTGTTGCAATTTAATTTTAAAGAGTTCTGCTCCATTCTGGTTTTATTTTCAAAAACGCAAGTTGCGAGCTGAGAAAACCCTGATGAAGTTTCACTTTTAACACTAATATAGAGTTGAAATAGAGCTGATAGAGTTGAAATAGAGTTGAGTATCATCTGCATAAAAATGATAAACCAGTCCATAGCTATAAATGAATTTCTCCTTGGGATTAATAATCTATCTATCTATCTATCTATCTATCTATCTATCTATCTATCTATCTATCTATCTATCTATCTA
>JANRMT010062809.1:4673809-4690384 GCA_026402145.1 Polypterus bichir lapradei
CTATCTATCTATCTATCTATCTATCTATCTATCTATCTATCTATCTAAAGGATATGGCCAAGGGGAAGTATATAGATACAGAAGAGCAGAGGGCTGAGGACAAAGCCCTGAAGATCCCCTTGTGTGACCAACGCTGAGTTGGATTTGCTGTTGCCAAGGCTAACAAACTCTTGTCTGTCAGTCAGATAGGACTTAAACCGCTGGTGGGCAGTGTTAGAGACACCAAGCATTTTCCCCATTTTAGACAGTCGAATGTCATCTCTGACAGTGTCAAATGCTGCACTAAGATCTAACAAAATTAATATGCTGTTCTGTTCAGAGTCTGCTGCCATAAGCAAATCATTAGTTACCCGAAGCAGAGCAGTCTCAAAGCTGTGCTGCACCCTGAAACCAGACTGAAGGGGTCCCATCAATGCATTAGAGGTTAAGTAATTGGTGAGTTTGGAATCTACAACACACTCAAGAACTTTTGAAAGAAAAGGTAAGTGTTAAATTTTTTAACAGTGGGGTTACAGTTGTGATTTTAAAAGTGGCTGTCACAAAACCAGTGTCAGGGGATGTATTTATTATTAGTAGGCTGAATTTAGGAAATGTGATGGGGATGGGGTCTAGTAAACAGGTAGTGAATCTCATCTTACAAAGCAGGTCATTAAAAAATGTAGATGTGACTGGTAAAAATTTAGAAAAAGAGCTGGGTGGAGTGGGAAGACAGAGAAAGATATAAATGGATGATGGATTTATGTTAGATTAGTTATTTAGATCTTTTAATCTTTTAGTGGGAAAAGTGGAGAACTTTTTCACAGACTTCGGTAGAGGAGTATATAGTTTATTAAACTACAGAGAACAAAACTCTTGGGCTGTCATGGTCATTTTATAGCATGTACCTGAAGAGATGCACTATGATGAACCTGACCCTGACCCACCAAATGATCAGCCAAATTGGATAACGTTAGGACTTCATTTGAATGTAATTAGCAGAATGTAAAAACAGGTAATCAGATGCAGCATTTATTTTTTAACCAACTCATTTAAATTGTGGCCATTGTCACACAGTACAGCCCTTTATATTCCTTACTTCATTGGCCACATCTCTTACAGCAACATCTTACAGCACACCTCTTATAGCCACTATTGCATTTTGTGACTCCAGAACAGTTCATCAGCACACAGCCAGATGGCCTCCCAGCGGCTTCTGAGGCAGAGGTGTGTGAGCAGCCTGTGCCCAAAGGCATAATCAGTACAGCAGCACCATCGTGTCATCAGCAGGGGGTCAGCTTTTATAGTATTGTCTGAAACAGAATAAACAGATGGCAGGCTGCAACTCGCCTTCTCACATCGACTGTGATATCTGACCACTTCTTTATTATTTTGGGCACTGTGCGACTTCCTGAACTTAAACTTCCAAGTGTCTCCACCATGCTTTTGCTGCTTATACCACTGCGTAAGCCAACAAATATTAAGTTTTTCCTTGCCTCCACTTTGCATTCACCGAAATTCTTCTTTTTCTCACATGCTTTTGCCATTATCTTTTAACTGAACACTAAATGGAAGGGTGTATTTATATTGATTTTCATATTAAAATATGCAAAATTCTGGGAGGAGTCAGGGTGGGGTGGCATGCGTGTGCACGTCCATTACTTTTCATGACGACCAGGATTTTTGGAGCTGAAGTGCATGGAAGCTGGATTATGAAGGGTTTTATGCATCTGGATTTTTTTGTGCATGTGCACATTTATGCTTTCTCCATACACCATGTTTTAGGGTGAATTCTACACATGGCATTATACATGAGGCCCCAGAATGATGATTGATGGACAGACTACCTGTGACATCACTTTCAGTTTCCACCTTACTGAATACATTTCTTCTGCCTTGCCATCCTGAAAACCATCTCCATCACCATGATGGCTTTGGACGATATTCTGTGTTACTTACTTCTGCTTCCTTTTGTTTACACAATTTACAATTATATGGTGATCACCTAGGTGCCCTAAACCTCTGTTTTTATCCTTCTTACAATACATATGAGGATAATACAGAAGACAATGGTACCAGTGTTGGAGTCAGCAGGGGGCTAGGGGTGTTTGCCTGGTCTCACCCTAATGGTAGCCCCACAAATGGAGCAAACTGAAATTTCTGTGCATCTTTAAGGGTTACCCAATGGTGAATTATCTGTCTGTGATGAGGAACAAACCACACCCATCACCTCCTTTAGCTCTGAATATAGTTCATTCGCCTACAAACTTGACCTGATCTGTTCAAAACCCTTGCACCTCCTTTGCATAGTACCTGTTGTGAACTGGAACACCCCATCAAAATACTCCTTCTAGAAACTCAAAGGGCCAAGACAAAGCTTGATAAAAATAAAAAGTTTATTTTTACACAACCTGTGTAGGCACAATGCTCTGAAGAGCACAAAGAATTGTCTGAAAGGCAAGGGCAAACACAGAAAACAGAGTCCCAATATGGTATCCAAAAATTGTACTCAAGGCATAGCAGAGGTTTGAAAAATCAGTAAACCTGTCCCGATACAGAAGCTAAAAATCATAGTTAAGAAACAAAGCACAGGTTCAAAATTCAGAAATTCAATAGGCATAAGCAAAAACACAGTTACCCAAAAGAACTCTCCTCTCCCTAGCGTATTCAATGAACCACGAGGAATCATTGAGGGCCATTCCTAGCGGTGATATGCAGGTAGCCCCACCCCATGTGGGACCACCCACAAAGCAGAAGAGACATAACTAAGGCCCTTCCCTTTTCAAACATGCACAAAGAAAAATATGCATAATAAATAAAATAAGCATTAATACAATTAAATGGTACAAAATTAAACAAGACAGATATGAAACACAAATTTGAACAACACCCAAGGGGAAAATGCTGGCTGAAACACAACAGTAACCCCTCCACAAGGGATGGCTTCCAGACACTCCAAACCCTGTCACTAAGTAAAAATGTCCATAATCCACAAAGGCCCTCCTTAGGGATATGAAGAGAAGACCCAGAGCAGTCAGAAGAAATGGGGCAAACCCACCATGTGGTTTGAACAGTCCACCACCTCCTGGCAGTCCCAGCAAGCCAGGAGAGATGAGCATCTGGGCAACCCCCCCTAACCCCCCCCCCCCACCCCCCGGAGGTACCAGCAAGACAGGAAAGATGTGTGGTTTGGCACCACCTCCTTGCAGTCCCAAAAAGGAAGAAGGGCAGGGTGGTGACGGGAAAGGCTGCAGGGCACAGCTGCCAAAAACACTTCCCAAATTGTCTACTAGAGGGGGATAATCCTGTCAAAATACCCTGTCTAGAAACTCAAAGAGCCAAGACAAAGCCTGATAAATATAAAAGGTTTATTTTTTACAAAACCCATGCAGGCAGAAAGCACAGTGCACAAAGAATTAATTTCCTGAAATGGTGTTCAGGGGCAACTGGGCAACAGACAACTCGGTGACAGACAACTCAGCAAAAACACAAGTGGACGACAGACAACTCTGCGAAAGGACAACTCGGCGATATCCTTTACCAGTTAGGTAATAGTTAGGTTCAGAGAGATTTTTTAATGATATATTTAAATGACAACGTAGGGTGCCGGAAAATCCACAGAATCTCCTGCTTTATGAGAGTCACAATACGTTGAGAGTAAAGATATTCCTTAAGCCATACTCGCAGGTCACCTTTTGTATTCTAAATATCATTATCATATGATTACAATCAACGCAATTTATATAAAGGATTAGCAATTTTGGTTGCAGAAGATAATGTAAGATATACTTTGTTCCATCTGCAGAATAAAGTTCTTTCGTCAATTATATAAATTTATTTTGAATATTTTAAATCATGTTGTCATTTAAATATAATTAAAAAATCTCTTTGAACCTAACTATTGCCTAACTGGTAAAGGATGTCACCGAGTTGTATTTCGCGAAGTTGTTTCTTCGCTGAGTTGTCTATTGCCGACATGTCTTTTTGCCGGGTTATCTTTTGCCAAGTTGTGTTTTCGCCGGGTTGTCTTTCGCCGAATTGTCCTTTCGCCAAGTTGTCTTTTCACTGAGTTGACTGTCGCCCAGTTGCCATTAACCCTGAAATGGAAGGGTAAACACAAAAAACAGAGTCCCAATGCAATATCCAAATCTCATAGTCAAAGCAGAGCAGAGGTTCAAAAAATCAGGAACACAATCCCAATGCAGAATCCAAAAACCGTAGTTGAGAAACAAAGCACAGATTTAAAATCCAGTCTATAGGCAATAACAAAAAGACAGATACACACAAGAACTCTCCTCTTCCTGGCGCATTCAATGAACCATGAGAAGCAGGATGGAGGGGCATTCCTAGCGGTGATGGCCAGGTGGCTTTGCTTCTTGTGGGACCATCCACAAAGCACAAGGGACATAACTAAAGAACTACTCCTTTTCTAACATAAACAATGAAAAAAATATAGCACATAAGCAATAAAATAAGCATTAATACAATTAAATGATACAAAATTAAACAAGATAGGAATGAAACACAACTGTGAGCAACAGCCAAGGGGAAAATGCTGGCTGAAACATCACAATCCTTTTTCTGATATTAATATTTCTTTATAGTAAATGTGACAGGTAACTTTAATTATTGTACCCTAGGTACAAAGAATAAGTGATCAACTTGCATGTAGATAGAAGTGATCTTTTGACAGTTTAAAGGTAAGACTTGTTTTTTTAGTCATGTGGCCTTAATAGGCACTGGATTTGTTTGGATTTGAAGTAGCACTGTGCCATCAGGCTCACTGTGCTGAGTCACATAGATATGTAAATTTTAGAATTAGGTACACTATAGCAGCTATAATGGAGTTACATAGACATGGAGTTGCCAGCTGTGGTAGGTATAGTTTATTTTTACTTTCTGTATTGTTTTATTTATTGACATTGCATACATGAGCTCTTATTTGGCCATTTGAGCTTGTTACTCATGTGGACTATTTGTGTACGTCACGGCACATAGGCCGATAAGTTCTATTTATGCACAGACATCTTAGCATATGTATAAATTCAAGGTAAACTATACTGTAGTGTCCCAATCCAACCCTATGCCAAAATCAACTGACACGCTGCAACTGTCAGCAGCCATTAATCCGGTGTCTTAATGGTAAACTCTCTAAGCTTATTCTTAATTAATCATGTTTAAATGCTAATTGGTCATTAAAGAAACTATTGTAACTGTGTTAGTACAACTGAAACCTGTAATTTTGTTCAATATAGTAAGCACATTGTTTCCTAAAGTTCAATGCTGGGTTCAAAAATGGCCAAAATAAAATAGATGTCTCAAGGAACACGTCATTCTACCGTTGTTTTGCAAAACATAATTCTGTCTGACAAAATGCCTAGAAACTGAAGATTTCAAAATGAGAACTGGCAAAAGTCAATAGTCAAAAGACATAATCTCACCAAAACCTATACTATAAATTGTTAAGATTAAAATCACCATGCAGTTTTTTTTAGTACTAAAACCACCACAAGTCCATCTGATTTTTTTTTCACCCTAATGACCCATCAGCTGGTCATCCTGATAATGCATCCCAACTGCCCTATCCTCAAAATGGTAGATTGCCTAACAATAACATAGAAAATGCTTGATTGTACAATAAAATACATTTATTGGCAGCCTGTTGTTTCTATCAAAATGTTTTCATACCTTCATACCAGATAAAAAAACTAAAAATTCTGCAAGTTATGTTAATGCATGGCATAAAACCATGTTAATATTTAGTAAAATAACATATTTCAGTTAGCTAGACAGATAAAATAAATGAATAAGGATTTTTTTTTCTTCTTCTGCTGAGAGGTTTTTAAATTTATTACCATGTGCACCCTTTATTTTATTTTAATTTAAACATCTGTAAATGGCAACTGGCAGATTGGCTAATTACAAAATACATCAACAGTCAAATTCTTTGAGAGTTTATTAAGCAATTCCCATGCATAAAATTATAGCACTTAATGCCATTTTCCTTCATTTCATTACAAATTCATCTGCCAACATGACACTGTGTCGCTCAGCTGGCAATGAGAGGAAGCTGAGGGATCATCATGTGATTCTTGCATGGCTTCCATGCCAAAGTTCATAATAAAATGCTTTCTGCTCTCTTTCATACTCATGTATTGTAAATACAACTTTTGGGCATTGATTGCAGGAGAGTAAGGCAGGTTATAAAACATAGCATCAGGTCAGCTGTGGCTACCTTCTTTCACTCTATAGAGACTTGAAATCTGGTCAAGTGTATTTATACCTACCTAAAAAAGTGATAAAATATAAAAATGTGAGTTTTGTTTTTTGTTTGTTTTTTCTTTTGCAGCCATGAACACAAAGTGAACTGTGTATCTAAAAGTAAAAAATACAAACAGTAGTGAACAACCTACCTTGGCACGATTGTAGTCTGCCATTGTGTCTGTGTCGTTTCTTTTTTTTTCCTGTGCTAATGCTGATGGTGAGATGTATGGTGCTGAGAAGGCAGACACTCTTGTACATATGGGTAGTGATGTTGACTGGGAGAGCCACACTCACTGTCGCAGAGAAAGGCAGAAGGAGTCAACCTCATCCAGAGGATGACAAACTCATGCTGGGGAATATAGAAAAATGCATTCTTGTGTGCTTGGTGTGTGTGTGTGTGTATGTATGTATGTGTGCCTTGTGGTGGGCTGGCGTACTGCCCGGGGTTTGTTCCTGCCTTGCACCCTGTGCTGGCTGGGAATGGCTCCAGCAGACCCCCGTGACCCTGTGTTAGGATATAGTTGGTTGGATAATGGATGGATGGATGGATGGATCTCTTCATATTAGAAAAGTATTATAAGCACATGAGAAAAGTAAATACTATATTTTACTAACCATTAAGACATACTGTAAGAGTTAGAATTAAAAACACTTATGCCTACATATTTTTTATTATTCTGTATGAGCTAGAAACCAACAACAGTACATAAGCCAAAGGTTAGACCTGCAGGAGAGCTGGAAAAGGATGAGCCCCTCTCTTAGGAAGGAAATGTGAAGTCTTTGCCTGTAAATAATAGTGGCAAGTGCCGAGCTAGTAGGGAGCAGAGGTAGGCCTTGTCAGACAGACATGATGGACAGAGAGGGGTTTGACAGCCCCTCAGCTGAGAAATAATGGTGGAATTAATTAGGAGCAGAACTAAAGCAGGGGAATGTTAGGAGTCAGATGAGGATGAATAATGTCTTGTGTGATAAGAACTGTAATAAATGTAGAGCTGCCCATGGCTGTTCGCTCATTGCATTCATAGTGAGTCTGTATGTGCGCCATACAATAAATCTTGATTCTGCTGCCTGTCCTGAGACTCCAAGTGCCTTCATTGGGGCTGAGGGTGCTTGCACCAGTATGCTTCTACAGGAGCACTATCATCGATGTTATGGACCTCATCCAATACAATTGCTACCCAAACCATCCATCATTTTTCTCCATTCCTCTGTGAAGTCCGGTGATTAAGGAAAACAAATGTCTCCTTATCCACCAGGACCTCAGAAACATCCCTCATTATCATGCAAACTATTTTTGGTTCCATGTGCATAGAACCAGACTTAAAGACTTGAAGGTTGGATAGCCAAAAGGACCTCATAGTAAATCACAAAGAAACACCTCATTTAAGACCCACTGCAGAAAGTACCTGACTTCATGAGACCCTCATCAGTGTCTATAAACCACATCGGCACAAATCATGACAAAGCTGATTATGTGATGCATAAACGGAAAATTAAAAATGCTCCAGCATGTGACTCTGGATATTCCAGATAGACCATGGAACACATAAAAACCCAGTGTCCATTTTACAAATACAAAGAAAGTATTACAGTGAAACATGTAACTCTCCTGATGTGATTTTCGGGCTTGACCACCCAAATTTCAAAGTATAGTTTTTGTTGTTTACCCAGTAATTTGAAAAGCAGAAGATAAGCATTTAACATATTTTCTATTAATCTTGTAGCTGCATCTTTTCTAGGGTCCCAAAATTCAGACAGCTGCTGATTTGGCAAGGTAGGATTTAGCATGAGTTAAACATATGACAAAAGAATTTTCTCAGTCCAATAAAGTTCATTTTAAAAAGGTTTAGTGAAAATTTAAAAAAGAACAAATCACAAAAAAATCTAAAAATGTTATTACACATGCAGAATAAATGGCAAAAATGTAAAATGATTTCTTCTACATTTCATTACAATCTTAACTTTCTCTTGTTAAACTTCATAACTTTCCATACTTAACTTTTCTATGACAGACTTACAGGCTTCATTTTAGTATGTTCAGTACATTCAGTGTGGTTTGAAACTGTTTGCCCTCAATGCCTTACCAACTGCAAGGAAGATCATAAACTGAACTAGTCTGTAGTCAGAATGACAAGAAGTACTTAGAATATTTCATTTTCAGTTTAACTTGCAGAGTTTATAATAGAACCTCCCATTGGCTATGCACTAATATATAGGCAAACATTTTAACATAACTAAGGAAATGCCTGTATCAATTTAACATAACCTAACTAACTAACAAATGGCTCTTGAAAGTCTGAAATGCTGGGAATAGTTGCAAGCATCAATTAAAAAAGCACAAGCCAATAAAAATTAAAAAAAGACAAGTTTACCCTTCCATAACCAGGTGTGAGAAAATGTGATATGGTCTAATAAGGCAACAAAACCTTTTGGATTTACTTTCAACATAGCTCCTCACCTAAAGTACACACTACCTACTGTCAGGCATTGTAGTAGGAGCATCATGTTATGGGGTACTTCTTTATAGCAGGAACTGGGGTCAAAAAGAAAATGAATATCCCCAAATATTAAGATATCTTGGAACAAAGGAAGGTTGCCGGTTCAAATCCTGTAAAAGTGACTCTACTCCATTGGGCCCTTGAGCGAGGTCCTTAACCTGCAATAGCATCGTCTTGGGTATGACGTATGACTGCATCCAACTCTGCAACCAGGTTCTCCAACTTGCAGGAAAAACTTGAGGGTTGGTGGCAGGATTGGCACTCCAGCCACCATAAAAAAACCTCACACCGTTCCAGTGTGGTGCTAAGGTGTCATCTGCTGTACGGCTGCCCTCAGATCCCAATCAAGTGCAGCCGTGGTGTCGAGTGGTGGGTGTGGCAATGCACTGTACCAGCACATGCTCCCAACTTCGTCTTGGCACAAACTTTAATGTTACCTTTATTCTTTAACATCACCTTCCTAATTTTAGCTTCCATCACAACAACGACCCAAACTGCACTGTAAACTCAACCAAAAAGATCAACTCCTCCAAGGAAAGCTGGAGAACAATGAATATCAAAGTCCTGAAATTGCGGACCTGGAACATCCGTCCTATAAAAAATCTGTGGATTTGCCTACAGAGTGCTGTGCAAATCTGAATCCTTCATAATGTGACTGAATTTCAACTACTCTGCAAAGAGATGTTGGATAAAATTGAAACATCCAGGTATGTTAGGTTGAGATATAGATCCAAACTTCCTGCTGCAATTGTAGCAAGAGGTTCTTTGAAAAAATTACTTAATTGTCATGATTAATTTTTCACTCGTGTGTATATGTTAATAATGTGAAAAATCTGCAAAGGCAAAAATAAAACTATACAATGAGTGCTTTTAAAAAAAGTCAGACCTGAAGGTTTTCTCTGCTACAGAGCTTTAGGTTGATAATCAATGATGTATTCACCATAACTGTGACAAAGATATGATATTTACAGATTCACTGTTCTTTACGTTTTACTTTTCATAGTTATATATTCTACAAAATTATTCATTTTTTAATTCATTATGTTTGGTTACAGAATGTCATGAAATTGTCTGAAAAAAGATTTGACTTGATTTTAGTGTTTGCATCAACAAAGCCTAAAATTTCAGCAATGATGTGCAGACCTCTTATATCCACTGCAAGTGTTTTTTTCTACTTTTTATTGTTAATACCTTTGACAGTTATTTATGAACCACACAAATAATTACATCCTGGTGTTAGCATCATAGCTTGGGGATGTTTTGCTGCAGCAAGACTTGGGTGGCTTTTTCCCATGGAAGGAAATGGCAAATGTGCTCTGCATCAGAGGATCCAGGGCAGAATTCAGTCATTCTGTCTGACAAATAAAGCTGAACCATATAGGTTATGCAGTAAGACAATCATCTAAAGTACATAGAGAGGTCTATCAGCTAACTGAAGACCAAGCTTTTTGGAGTTTCAGATTAGTCTAGTCACATTCAACACTTAAATTTACCTGAGATGACTTACATGTTCAGAAAGTCATTAAACTGAATCAATTTTGCAAGCAAGAATGACCAAATTTCCTCATTCCTGTGACTGATTAGCCATTAAAGGCTGAATTCTGCTCTATTGAGTCCAAGGGACTAATTACTTTTTCACACAAGCACTGGACATTTTTAACTTTGTTAATTAAATACTATCATTTGTTTTAGTTATGGTATATTTTATGTCCATTTTTTTAAATCTGATAAAATACAGTTTGCAAGTTTAGCATAAATGCAGCAGATCAAATATGAAAATTATTTTTCATTATGCAATGGATATATGTTATATAATGAAATATAAAGATTATGCAAATTATGTTTAACATAATGTTTAGTTATTGTTGGACTAAAGATTTTCAATGAGCAACTAAAAATTCTGAACATTTTGTCACAATATCTGTTTAGATATGGTTTAAAAACCCTTGCAAAACTGCAAACTTTGCTGTGAAAGTAGCAGGGATGTTCATTTTACTGTGTACTAATTAAGAAAAGTTATATAGGGAAGTGGGTGTGGAATTCCCCTAACATTTATTAATTTTTTTTTTTGTTAAGAAATGGTGTCACAAAGAGTTCCTATTCAGTGCCAAATGTATCATGGTTCAATATTTAAAAAAAATCTAAGGAAAGTATGACTGGGAGGTTGCTGGATATGACTGGGAAAGATATTAAGTATAATTTCCCCATGTCTGATTCTTTGTGTTCTGGCAAAACTGATTTTTGCTATTTGAAAATTGTTAAGATGGCATTTTATTTACGGTGTTTATCAAGTGGTTGTGTTGGCCCCTTCTTGATTTGTACTTAATAAATGATGCAATACATAAAAAACATCATTAGTTTATTGCAGCAGAGTATTTTAAGTGAATGTATAGGAAAACAGTATATTTATTGCTTTGTGTTATTTAAAGTAGTATCTATGAATTGAACAAAAAAATTAAAATTAAGGAATTCTTTTTGATATTGATATTGTGATAAACATTTAAAAGAAAGCTACTCTATATTGTGTAGTGTATATGTAAGATTTCTGACTATTAACACAATTTAAAAGAAATTAACAAAATACCAGAATGTGATAAATCAGTATGAGTTCAGGGATCTGGCATGCTGTTAGGCTAGTCTTAGGCTTCAATTTGTCATGATGGAAGGGTGTGAAGTTATATTCATTAGAATTGTCCTCACTTGGTGCCCTTTTCCATATGTACCATCCCTCCATAACCTTTCAGCAATCTATCTATTTTTCAGCCTGTCATGGGTAATCAAAACCGGTTTCTGGCAACCCTGGACATAAGGCAGGAAAAAGACTAGACAAGTTCAGCTTTACTGTTGTGTAAAATTAGATTCTCAATTATGTGTCTATCACAGACTAGTAACAGAAATGTAATCTATCAATAAATATAACACCATACATGGAATACAATATTAGACAACATACACAAGAAACATACCTCAGGTACAATCATGCAGTTAAAAGTATGAGCAGCCACTAAGTAAACGTAAGATCTGGATGTAAACACTATTGCAGTCCTAAGCTAAGAAGGTGCTGTACCAGGATGATATGCAGTCAGTGAGAAAAGGACTTAAATGTGCACATATAGAAGCTGGTAGGCGCAGATGGAGACATTTGAACTGAGTCCTCACTTAACCTAACCTACATAACACTGGCATGTTATAAGAATACTGGAATAACAAGAAAAAAACTAAAACAGAGAAGGGATCATGTGGAAAGAAAACACAAACAGCAAGAAGCCAGTATTCAAACCCATTCTGCTATAGGTGTGAGACATTTACTAAAAATCCTAAAAAGTGAAAAAAGTGGATTGATGTATAAGGTCAGGTCAGGTTGGGGAGCATGCACAGGTACAGCACATTGCCACACCCACCACATGACAAAACAGCTTGGGATCCCGGTTGGCAACCCTTGAGACAGAGACATGATCTAGTCCCACTCTTTGGAAATGACCATCTAACTGTCGCAGCTTGGTGTTACGTGGGCACCCTCTTGGCCTAGTCCAGCTGCTCGGGTCCTCAACAATGAGGATCCTGTGAGCTGGATCACTCACAGGGAAACACGCCACATGGCCATAGTGCAGTAACTGATACTCCCTCACAAGGCAAATAACGTGCCTCATTCGGGACTCCATGAGCAACCGCTCATTCAACACTAAGTCAAACCAACAGTACCCAAGGATTCTCTAAAGAGACACAGTACTGAAGGAGTCCAGTCTTTGTCTCAGGTCAAAGGATAGTGTCCATGTCTTACAACCATATAGCAGAACAGGAAGAACCAGGACTCTAAAGACTTGGACCTTCATCCTTTTGCAGATATCGGGAGTGCTACACACCCCTTTTGAGCGACCTCATGACCCACCATGCTCTCCCAATCCGTCTACTGACTTCATAGGAAGAGTCACCAGAGACATGAATGTCACTGCCGACGTAAGTAAACCTCTCGAAAAGGTCGACACTCTCTCCGCAGACAGACACACTGCTGATGGCTGTGGCCAACAGGACATTAAAGGCCTGGATCTTGGTTTTTATTGGAGGACACTGGGAAGCCCAGTCACTCAGATTCCTCGCTCAGTCTCTTGATACCCCCGATCAGAGCCTCCATTGACTCCGCGAACATCACATCACCAACAGATGCCCCACAGCTGCTGGACGTCATGACCCTCCACAACTCCCAGACCATGCAAGCTTTGAACAGAGTAGAAGCAAGAACACACTCCTAATTAACCCCAGAATTAACTGATAAAACTGCAGAGGTTCTGCCTCCACTCTGCACAGCACTCACGGTACCAGTGTACAGGCCAGCCAACATAGTGTATCTAGCAACTTTGAAGGGATCCCACAAAGTCTCAGGATGTCCTACAGGACAGCTCAATCAACTGAGTTGAATGCTTTATGAAAATTGACAAAGGCTGCAAAGAAACTCTGCCGATATTTTTGTTTGCGCTCCATAAGAACCCTCAGTGCCAGGATTGCTCCAGTCACTGGTAGGTGAGCAAGTGATCACGGATGCTATTGAAGATAACCCTAGCAAAGACCTTACCCGGCAATGAGAGCAGTGTTATCTCCTTGTAGTTGTCACAATCCAGGCAATCACCCTTCCCTTTCCAGACAGGGATGACAAGACCAGTTTTCCAGTTAGTTGGGATGACGCCCGTCTCCTGAACTAGTAGCAAAAGTTTGCTTGCAATGCCAGGAGGACAGCCTTACCACCAGCCTGGAGATGTTTACCTTGGATACTACAGATACCTGTAGCCTTCCCTGCTCTCAGCTAGTTCACCACCTGTGCAGTTTCAGTGAGATTTGGTGGTTCACAGCTAATTGGAGGATCAGCCTCAAGAACCGTGGACCCAGAGATATCCAACTTCCTAGCCAGAGGATCAGCTTTAAATAGGTGCTCAAAGTAGCCAGCCCAGCAGGTCACAACTGCAGTGTCATTCATAAGGACCACTTCATCATCTGCCCTGCCTGCGACTCTCCAAGGAACAGGTTGCGTAATGCTTCTATTCCTCTGCAAGCAGGAAGTGGGTTATTAGACCATAGATGGTGTGTCACTTGCTCACAGATTCCTCTGACAAATGCCTCCTTATCTGCCCTCAGAGCCCTCACAGCCATCCTTCAAAATTTCCAGTACTGACCGGATTTGTCATCAAGCTGTGCGCTGTAACTCCTCTTGATGATATCCAGGGTGCCCTGCGAGATGTGACACCTCCTTATGGGAACACTGGTAAAACCAACACAACCCTCAGCAACCTTCAGGGTTGAGGATCTTGTCACAGAAGGTCTTCCACATCATATTATGATCAGCAGTCGCACCCATGTCTGTAAGTTCCTCACACAAACTGTGTGCAAACTAATTAGAAAGAACCTGATCTTGGAGTCTGGACAGGTCCAGCCTCTTTTTCCTAGTAGGTGGTAACCTACTGGACCTAAGCTGGATCTTCAGAATAGCAACAACAAGTATGTGGTCAGAATTCATAAACTGTAGATTTATAAGAGCTTCCAGCATCTGCCCATGAGGATGTGATTGATCTCCTTTACCGCACAACCAGTATTGGAGTACCAAGTCCAACGATATGACTCAGGCTGTTGGAACCAGGATCCAGCGATTCGCAGCCCCTGACCTTTTACAAAGTCAAGGAACATGGAGCCACTTTCACCACAGTCGCCAGACCAATGGGGACTTATACAATCCTCATAGCCAGCCCTGTCAGTGCCAGTGGTCGCAATGAAGTCACCCATGACCAGAGAAGTGTCACCTCATGGGCACCCATCAACCACCGAGCAAAGTTGCAAATAAAATGTCTCCCTCACTGTGGTTGGAGTATATACTGAGACAACAGAGAAAGCACCCAGAGAGTGCCTTAATCTGAGTCTCATAATAGGCTTGTTGAAAGGAGTGACATCGGACACCATCAGAAGGAGCTGACCCGCCACAGCAACAGCTACTCCCTGAGTATGACAGCCATCAGAGTGACCAGAGAAATAAAAGGTATACCCACCTACAGAGATCTGGCCAGTCTGAGGTCTGTGCACCTTGGAGAGTAACGCCACTGAAATGCAGAGTTCATGAAGCTTCTATAACAGCAGAGGAAGATGATCATCATTCTGGAGAGACAAGACATTCCATGCGCCTACTTGGATGGCAGCCTCAAATTGGGACTGGAGTGTTGCCGTGCAGCGGGCGACACCTTAGCACCACACCAATTCCGATCCCCACTAGGCCTACCCCATTGGCTCGCCGACGATTTTGACTCCAAAGGGCTTTCCCCAATCCACTTCATAATGCAAGCAGAAAGGAGTCCTGTCTGTCGTTTCAGAGCTGCATAAAGTTTTTTTTTTTTTATGCCGGCTGGAATGCCTATCCTGCCACAAACCCCCATGATTTCCCTGCATGTTGGAGGACTGCTTGCAGGGCTGGATGCAGTATAACGTCATACTCGGGACAAGACTAATGTATGTTCCTTGGTAAGTTACATTTGTACCAATAAAAGAAAAATATCACACACAGGTAGTACTTCAAATATACAAGGCAATGTTCCAAAAGTATCTTAATGATGATCCAGAGATTTTTTTTTTTAATTTACATAAAAATAATCAGAGATAATTGTTGAGAGAGGTGAAACAGAGCATTACTGGGGCATGCCATGCATTATGTGTGGTTAAGTGTTATCCCTTATCTATAAAACTTTGTTTTGTAATAAAACAGAAAACCAGCTGGCTAAATAACAATATGGCACAATAAGAAAATAATGTAGAAGTTAATCAGCTTGCTGTTTTTTTATTTCAACCCCTTTTGTTGTTTCAGATTCAAACTGCAATGAAAAATACAAGCTCTTTCTTTTTGTCATGGAGCAGCTTTGAAAATATGTTATGCTTTTTATTTATAGTATTTTCTATAGTATTTATTGCTTAACATAAAAAATTCAGCAAAGGGTATAGTACTCAACTGCTCTACTTGCAGCATATGCATATAACTTTGTCACAAGAGTACATCTTCTATTGGCAACAGTTGAGTAACTAGTCTTCAAAATAATGTTTGCTGACTTGACTAAAATGTTGGAGCAGTGGAATCTTAATGTAGTAAGGAAACTGGAGTAAATACAGTTCTTCATATCATCATTCCATAACTCAAGGGTTAGCAAGTGCCTTTAAAAACTTTTAAATGACAACTTAAGGTCAAAAAAGATAATCATTGATATTTAGATGCAGATGAGAAATTTCCTTAAACATTTTGAAAAATTGATGTGATCAAAGTGTATTTATATTACAAGATCAGACAAAGGTTAACTACATAGATGTTCAAATTTAAAAGGTGGAATCTGGAAAAATCTGATGAGGTAACACTTGATCTGTCAAGGTTAGCACTGTAAATGCTTCCTTCATTGAAAAAAAATGTCTATACACAATGTATATTTACATATAGCAAAAGCATTTCTAACAATATAACCATAGTATAAGTACTGTATAGCATTTCTGAGAAATCTGAGATGCAATTTACTATTTAATTTTGACATTTCAAATGAATGCTATTCACCTGTCACAATAAATAGATAGCTGTCAGTTTAAAAATACTGAATCTTTGCTTTCCTTTAGCTTGCAGTTCCTGTTAGTCTATTATGTGTGGTCACCAGGAGCAACATGAATGAAATGACACTAGAGCCTTAAAAACTGTTTATATTCTGCACTCCAAGTTAAGGCAAGATCTGTATTCATATTCTTAAAAAGTAGTATCCTTAGGCAACAGCAGTGACTTTGTAAAATAAACCTTATTATATATATATATATATATATATATGTTTGTACATGC
>JANRMT010062809.1:4691622-4717316 GCA_026402145.1 Polypterus bichir lapradei
ATATATATATATATATATATATATATATATATATATATATATATATACACACACACATACATACATACATACATACATACATACATACATACAAACAATATATATTACAATACAATATATATTATGTATACATGTAGTAGCCTGGAAACTAGATGTAGTGATGATTAAGTGACAAGACCCTCCACAAGTCAAGCTGGGACTCTGTTTTGAAGTTTTTCAAAAACAGGAATTGTAATAAAAGTTCAATGGTATAACATATAAAGTTCTCAAACATGCCTAATCCACTTCATCACAAGACAAGAAAAAAACATGGACAGGGCATCAATCTGTAACATGGCTTATTTATGCACACATCTGCAGTCACACAAGTGCCAATTTGCAATCACCAAATAAACTAATAAGCATATCTCTGGGGATTTGGGAGGAAAAGTGCAGTTCCCACAGGAAAAGACCACACAGGCATTAGGATCAAGTTAAGGTATAAATTGCCTTTTGACAATTATAAGTAATCATGCTATTACAAAAGTGTTATACCACACAATAACATCAGAAATTAACTGTTAGATGGACAGAATTTTTGCAGATCATAAATTACAACCTGCCCTTTAAATTACTCATACTGGCACACATAAAATAGATTACATTAATGTAACAATGCATACTTAACATATTATTATGAAACAGAGTGTAGTTTAGAATAATGCATCATCAACATTTATTTAAGTAGTATATTTTCATATAAAGGATGCAGCACAGAGTGCTTTACAATATGTCAAATAAACAGTTAAAAGAAAAGAAAAAACAAATTAAAATTAGAGAAGAGTAATTATGATAAATAGCAAAAAACAAATCAATATGCACTTACATTAAATAGATGTATAATTCGTAGAAAGGTAGAGTCCTTATATATTGCACACACTGGAGGACTAAACAGGAACAAAAAGACACACAAATAAAGTATAAATATTATATTGTGGAAAGGAAGATTGTTTTCTAGTATATAATGGTGTTAACTCTGAGAGGAGGAACAAAAGAAGCAGCAAGTATTAAGACTAGTGCAAACAGAAGATTTGGATATTAACATATTGCACTATTATAGTGAAAAGTCAAGCATTATTACCTAGCAGAGATGATTTTGGTTACATTGAAATTAAAGCATATCTCTAAAAAAAAACTGTAACTTAAATCTAGAACACAATCGCTGAAGCAGAAAAGAATTTAAGAAAACTGGATTAATGTACAATCTAAACATGTAATAATATATACTTTTGAGAACTGGTGAGCTTGGACTGATGAAAATGATATTTGCTCACTTGGTGCATTTTAATGGCCACTAGATGTCATCATACTTCTCACATTAAGAAGTGGTATATAGGTTCAATTTCAAAAAGAAACCATTTGGTAGCAACATGACACATTTTCTCTTCCGTGAATTTATCACAGTACTAATATAGCAATACCACACGTAATATACACAAATATATATACCACTGCCTGATTAATTCTGCATAAATGTCAATACATACATCTATTAATAAAACACTTTTTTGCATTGAAGGATGTAGACAGCTTGTACTGGCAGTTTGGATTCAACGAGAACAGCCAATGAATGGTAAGGCAAGGCACATTTACAAACACACCAACATTCACCTGAGTACACTATTCACACTATTATCATTCCAACTTAATTATTTAGTTTTTCATAGCTTAGGACTTCTATGATTTTATAGTTTTTGTAGCGCACATTGCTCCACTGTCAGCATCTAGATATGCTACTAAATGATATTACTCTCAATTTTGAGTCCTGCATGTATATAAAATTACAGATTGATCTTAGCTGTTTCTGCTAGAGAGTACTAATAGAATCAAATCTAAAAATTTTAATAACTGATTATAAAATCATTGCCTATATTATGCTTTATGGTCATATTATCTTTGATTTTTTTAAATATAGAAAATATGCACTACGATCAAAAGTATATTACTGGGGAAATCTTAGCCCTTTTAACCCATAAATCTCAAATATTTGTTTCGGGAAGATTTCTTCTCTTAGCATCATGGCTACACTCTCAAGACATGTCAGTTTTTGGCATGTGTGAAACCACAGAAGATAAACACAAGCATGGGCACAGCACGCAAGTTCAATACAGATTGTGACTAACCACTGAGTCATGATGTCACCCTTGTACAAATGTCTAGACATGTAAAAAATGTTTTGATATTTGAATGCATCATATTCTAATTTAATGCCATAAAAGCATGAATCAATGCTGAAGTTATTCCCATCCACAGCATGTTGATAATATGCCTAATGACTATTTTTTTTTTTATTCTTTTATACTGGAGAAACATAATTAGTTATAATTAACATAGCTAATAATATAAACCATTCAAAAAAATTAAAGGAACATTTTGAAAACACATCAGATCTCAATGGGGAAAAAAATCATGCTGGATATCTATACTGATATGGACTGGGTAATGTGTTAGGAACGAAAGGATGTCACATCGCTTGATGGAAATTAAAAATATCAACCTACAGAGGGCTGAATTCAAAGACACTTCGAAAGTCAAAGTAAAAAATTGATGCAGCAGGCGAGTCCATTTTGTCGAAATTTCATTGCAGCAACTCAAAATCGTACTCAGTAGTTTGTATGGCCCCAGCGTGCTTGTATGCATGCCTAACAACATCAGGGCATGCTCCTAATGAGACGACGGATGGCGTCCTGGGGGATCTCCTCCCAGATCTGGACCAGGGCATCATTGAGCTTCTGGACAGTCTGAGGTGCAACCTGGTGGTGTTGGAAGGACCCAAACATACTATCTTCAGAGGTGTCTATTAGATTTAGGTCAGGCAAGCATGGAGGCCAGTCAGTGATATCAGTTCCTTCATCTTCCAGGAACTGCCTGCATACTCTCGCCACATGAGGCCGGGCATTGTCGTGAACCAGGAGGAACCCACTGCACCAGTATAGGGTCTGACAATGGGTCCAAGGATTTCATCCCGATATCTACTGGCAGTCAAGGTGTCATTGTCTAGCCTGTAGAGGTCTGAGCGTCCCTCCATGGATATGTCTCCCCAGTCTATCACTGACCCACTACCAAACTGGTCATGCTGAATGATGTTACAGGCAGCACAAAGTTCTCCACGGCTTCTCCAGACTCTTTCACGTCTGTTATATGTGCTCAGGGTGAACCTACTCTCATCTATTAAAAGCACAGGGCTCCAGTGGTGGACCTGCCAATTCTGGTATTCTATGGCAAATGCCAATCAAGCTCCACAGTGACAGGCAGTGAGCACAGGGCCCACTGGAGGATGTCAGGCCCTCAGGCCACCCTCATGAAGTCTGTTTGGTCAGAGACATTCATACCAGTGGCCTGCTGGAGGTCATTTTGTAGGGCTCTGGCAGTGCTAATCCTGTTCGTCCTTGCCCAAAGGAGCAGATACCGGTCCTGCTAATGGGTTAAGGACCTTCAATGGGCCTGTCCAGCTCTCCTAAAGTAACTGCCTGTCTCCTGGAATCTCCTTCATGCCCTTGAGACTTTGCTGGGAGACACGGCAAACCTTCTGGCAATGACACATATTGACTGATGTGCCATCCTGAAGAAGTTGGACTACCTGTACAACCTCTGTAGGGTCCAGGTATCACCTCATGCTACCAGTTGTGTCATTGTTGCCCCTCTAGTGCACCTGTTGATTTCATAAACACCAAAGCAGCTGAAACTGATTAACAACCCCCTCTGCTACTTAACTGACCAGATCAATATCCCAGACGTTTCACTGACTTGATGCTATACTCTGATTAAAAAGTGTTCCTTTAATTTTTTTGAGCAGTATATATATTCAATTACGTTTTATGTAATTAGTGCTAATTACTTCAAAACAGTAAAATGTGCAACATTTAGCAAATGCTCAGCACTAGTTTTCAAGTGAATTTTTAAAATATTCTGCATTAATTTAAAAAAAATAATAATATCACATTTTACCCTCATCATAGAATTCCATGACAGCATATTCCTTTACAAAATCATGGAATGCACTTATTTTGTTGCAGGACTGAAAAAGATTACAATTCAGACACAAGTGTCATAATCTACATGTTTATGTGGGTGCTTTGAGTTTATTTTGGGTTTAGAATTACATAGGATAGATTCTTGTGGTTAATTTTCTTTTTGTTACCTTCTTGATTTCTACTGTCATATGATCACTGGGGCCATAACATCAATGAATATATATATATATATATAAGGCTGCAGCTTATTCAGTCTTCATCACCTGGTGGATTCCACATTGTGAAGTTCTTTCAAGTGCATAGTGTAGTTAGCTGAATTCTAACTAGGCCCTAGCATTAGGATTGACGTTTGAGTCTCGTCTTCACTTTGTATCTGACTCACATATTTTGCTCATCCCCTTTTATCCTTGTCTGCCTGGTTTTGTTTTTAATTCCACTGTTTTCAGTTTTTACCTGCCATTCAACTAAGCCTTGTCCAGTTTTTATCTGCCCCTGGTTATTTATCTCATAATAATTCTTAGACATCTAGTGGTGTCTATAATTAAAAGGCATAAAAAGTGCTAAGATGGAATGTCCAACCTTTATGGTCTAATCTCTTGAGAAAAACACAAGATTATAAAAGTCCTAATAGCCAGGATAACTATTTCTAAATACTGTAATGAGATTATTCAAACAATGCAGGATTCTATCAAATTTTTAAAAACTCCTATCACAGTCATTAATTGTTTCTGTTTACCTGAAAAACTATAATGATAGCTTTTATCTGAACCACTGAATGCAAGGCAGTAGCCAACACTGGATGAGACACCATTCATCTGAAGGGCACATTCAAACAAACTCCAACACTCACTCATACTAGGCCAATTTCATCCATTTATTAGTAAAGAAACATAGTTCACCTAAAATAGCATCCTATGTGGACACAGGGAGAATAATCAAACCAAATCCATGACTTTTTCTTCTACTTTCATTTTCTTTTTGCATATGTTAGACAGCACTGGAAAGGCCAGCCCAGTATTTTTCCACAAATCGCACACCAACCCGCATTTATAAAGGAACACTTTAGAGTTATTCTTAAATAAATTCAGAGTTTAACAAGAAATAGGAATTAATTGAGAAAACCCATGCAGACATGAGGAGAAGATGCAAACTCCACACACAACGTGAGCCCAGGTCTCTGAAGATGTACAGTAGTAGCACTAGTCATTGTGTCACTGTATTTCCTAAAATAACCAAACTTCATGGGTATTCAGTGGGTAGATCTTGGCTAGTGAAACAAGCTGCTCAATTCCATTTGAAATTCTGAGTTCCTCAATGTGTTTAAGAAGCATCTGAAGACTCTTTTGGTTGGCAAATTTTCTGTGTAATTGACATTAGCTGTCAGGCTTTGTAAACTAGGAGTTGTAACATGCTTATATTTTGTTCTGAGTTCTTAACTTGATTTTCAATTTTATATCCTTATTTTGTAACACTAGCTCCCAAACAGTTCCCCAGGCTGATATTTGTTCAGCTATACTGACCTCTTTTGAAAGTTGCTTTGTCTGCTAAGCTAATAAATGTAAATGTAAATGAAAACACTTTAGTACAGATGTAATGTATTGTTGAAATTGTGTTTTTTTGGTCATAGAGAAAACTATAAAAGACTGGCAAAAGTTATAAAAATGGCATCCTCTTTAATAAAACCCCTGTGTGCGTCCAGGTGTCCGTGTGTGTGTGTCTTCTGGTGAAGTGCGCATGTGCAGGCCGCGCCGCGCATTGCACCATGCCCCGCCCATGCGCACGGCACCGTGGACGCACACACACTGGAAGCCGGGCACACAGTGAATGGCCATGCCACTGCCACGCATGATAAGCAAATAAAGCGCACACACTGAAGCTGGGCACACAGTGAATGGCCTTGCCATGGCCGCGCATGATAAGAAATAAAGGACACCATTGCTGGGGAGAGTGCTGATTGGGTAGTCGCGGCCGCGCACATAAAATCCGTTGCTGGGGAGACGCCACACATACAATAATCAGCTGCATGCCAGCACAGATTAAAATACTTGCTGGGGAACTAAACAGTACTTGCTGGGGAGACGCCACGGGCATGATTATCAGCTACACGCCACACATTAAATCAGTTGCTGGGGACACTCTGCTGATTGCCCAATGTTGTGACAGAAAATTAAAGTCATATTACGGACAACAAAGCCAGTATTACTGTTAGAGAAAATTACAGACATTTTACGGAAATACAAACCAGTATTACTGTGAGAGAAATTTAAAGGCACACAATACACTGACGCATATTACAGCCACATACAAGCCAGTATTACTGTAAGAGAAAATATTACGGACGTATCTACTAACAACATGCCATCGAAGAAAAAAGGACACGTCAAATAGGACAAAAGACACAGACAATCAAATCCTATATAAGCAACATCTCCTGGAAGAACGGTCAGCTCAACAAGTAAACATCAACAAAAGAAAGGCTGAAAGACAAAGAAAAATACGAGCAACCCTTGAAGAAAAAGAAAATGACCATCAGAAAAACGCTAAAAGAGAAAGACTCAGAACAGCAAACCTTAGAAATAGTTGGCATTTACTTGCCAGAACCAGTATTCAGCCACTGTCAGTTATATGTTGCATTATCAAGAGTTAGAAATTTTCCAGATGTTGTTGTCAAGGTTGTAGATGGTCCTGAACAAGGCAAACTGTTGCCAAACTCAGACAGAATATTTACAAGAAATGTTGTCTATAATGAAATTGTATAGAAAAATTTCATGAGGTAAAAAAATAGAAAATTTTACCTAAATATCTTCTTCAGACATTGTGTCTTACAGATTGTTACAAAGTTTTACACTAAGACAATATTAATTATACTTACTGTGTTGTCATACACGTTTCTATTTTATTTTTATTATTATTTTACTTTAGGCTTCTTCCAAAGATATTTTTAAAAGAAAAAAATTAAGACAAGAAACAGAATGAGGTCAAGGTCCCCTGCCATTTAATATAGACTGTTCCTACTAATGTTTATGCACTACTGTTCTAGCGCCCGTTATTGTAACAGGCTTAATATCTAGTTTAAATATTAATAAATAAAAAATATTGACAGATGATCTCTGTGGAAAAAATAAAACGTCAAATATTAACTGAAGAGAAACAAACCATGTCTTTCAGATGACGTGTCTTCACTCTTCCTCTCAGCCACTCCTTTTATCTTTCTCAAAATCTTTGGTTCCTTTTCCATTCTACCATTAAGCCTTCACATTAATTCATCTCCCTCACAACTGTCAGGTCTTTATTAATTTCTAATGCCTTTCTCTTGAACTTATCATTTTCAATATAATGTACCTTTTTTATGTAGAATATAAGTTGAGCCAATTTCATTAATGTTTCACCACTTCAAGATTCTGCCTCAATAATTAGTACAGATCTCCCATTAGGAAATAACTGAATGTTTCCAAGCACAATTGCTCACCTCCTGATTGTTGTAAAAAGCAAAGAAAAAAAACAGCAATAAGCAATGCATGCTATTACACTTACAGAGGTCATGTTAAACACTTTTGAACTACAGGTAGGAAGCATTGATGAGCTAACCCCTCTGAACTTGCTTCAGCTTGATTTCTGCAAAATTGCAGAAATGTTCGGGAAACTCACCGAGCTACACAAAATGCAATGAAGCCAATGAGGCAGGAGAAACTGAACAAGTTTAAAGTTGATTATATAATGGTGCATAAGTGTTTCTGAGTGCTTGGGGGGCATCTGCTACCAATGCTTGACCAACTGGCCAAACAGCAAGCTGTCTGAGAGTTTCTTAAGAAAGCAAGTTCATTTTGGCTATTTTTGAACCCAAAACTGAACTTCAGAAATTCCAGTACCCTGCAACCCAAGTGAACAGAATAACAGGTTTCACTGGTGCTAATATAATTTATAAAGGTGTCTGTAATATCCAGTTACCATTTATACATAACTAATTAAGGATAAGTTAATGACATTAACCATTTGGACACTGAAGGAATGGTTGCTAAAAATGGGGATTTTGATAATGTATCATTCACATATGACTGCAATTAGTCATTTTGAGAAGTAACGTTTTGGCTGTATTTTTAAATCAAATTAATGGTAAGTTGATAAAAAATGTATCAATTTCTTTTAAAAACATGAAAAGGGTGTGCCTAGACTTTTGACTAGTACTGTATATATATATATATATATATATACAGTGCAGGCCAAAAGTTTGGACACACCTCCTCATTCAATGTGTTTTCTTTATTTTCATGACCATTTACAGCACTCCATCACTCTCCTTCTTGGTCAAATAGCCCTTACACAGCCTGGAGGTGTGTTTGGGGTCATTGTCCTCTTGAAAAATAAATGATCGTCCAACTAACCTGACTTCTGCACAACAGAACTGCTGGTCCCAACCCCATTGATAAAGCAAGAAATTCCACTAAATAACCCTGATAAGGCACACCTGTGAAGTGAAAACCATTTCAGGTGACTACCTGTTTAAGCTCATCGAGAGAATGCCAAGAGTGTGCAAAGCAGTAATCAGAGCAAAGGGTGGCTATTTTGAAGAAACTAGAATATAAAACATGTTTTCAGTTATTTCACCTTTTTTTGTTAAGTACATAACTCCACATGTGTTCATTCATAGTTTTGATGTCTTCAGTCATGAAAATAAAGAAAACACATTGAATGAGGAGGTGTGTCCACACTTTTGGCCTGTACTGCATATATATATATATATATATATATATATATTGTCACACATGTGCGATTAGGAGGCAGTCAAAGAGCCTAAAGGTGAGTGAAACATCGCGAGATAGAGGGTTGTCACGTGGTACTTACCTGAATCTCTTTTGCTCAACAGAAAACTTGAAGAAAAATAATTCCTCCACATCCGGATTCCAAAATGGCCGCGACGACGTCACTTCCGGCCCACCATGATGACGTCACATCCGGCTCCATCAATTCACCTCACTTCCGTCCCATCATGATGACATTATTTCCGGTTCCTGTTTCAACGTCACTTCTTGCCAACCATTTCCTGTCCCATAATCCTTTCATGTATAAAGTCGCCATTTTGATTCAAGAAAACTGTTCATTGTTTGGTTTTTGAAAACTCTGAATCACCTTTTTTCTTTAATTGTCTGGAAGACAATATATGGGGACGGTCCCCAAAACTTTGTTTTGTATTGTGCCGTATTCTTTTAGAAAGGAATAATCATCACAATATATATATATATATAGTACATATAAGTTTGCAAAATAATTTACTCTACTTTCAACAAAAAAGATAACAGTGGTATGTCTTTCATTTCCTAGGAACATCTGAGTACTGGGGTGTTTTCCGAACAAAGATTTTTAGTGAAGCAGTATTTAGTTGTAGGACATTAAATCAAATGTGAAAAACTGGCTGTGCAAAAATGTGGGTCCCCTTGTAATTTTACTGATTTGAATGCATGTAACTGCTCAATACTGATTATTTGCAACACCAAATTGGTTGGATTAGCTCATTAAGCCTTGAACTTCATAGACAGGTGTGTCCAATCATGAGAAAAAGTATTTAAGGTGGTCAATTGCAAGTTGTGCTTCCCTTTGACTCTCCTCTGAAGAGTGACAGCATGGGGATCCTCAATCAACTCTCAAAAGATCTGAAAACAAAGATTGTTCAGTATGATGGTTTAGGTGAAGGCTACAAAAAGCTACCTCAAAGTGTTAAACTGTCAGTTTCAACTGTAAGGAATGTAATCAGGAAATGGAAGGCCACAGGCACAGTTGCTGTTAAACCCAGGTCTGGCAGACCAAGAAAAATACAGGAGCGGCATATGCACAGGATTGTGAGACAACTCACAGATCACCTCCAAACACCTGCAAGAACATCTTGCTGCAGATGGTGTATCTGTACATTGTTCTACAATTCAGCGCAATTTGTACAAAGAACATCTGTATGGCAGAATGATGAGAAAGAAGCCCTTTCTGCACTCACAACAACAACATTTATTTATATAGCACATTTTCATACAAATAATGTAGCTCAAAGTGCTTTACATGATGAAGAAAAGAGAAATAAAAGACAAACTAAGAATTAGAATAAGACAACACTAATTAATATAGAATAAGAGTAAGTTCCGATGGCCAGGGAGGACAGAAAAAACAAAAAAAAAACTCCAGAAGGCTGGAGAGAAAAAATAAAATCTGCAGGGGTTCCAGGCCACGAGACTGCCCAGCCCCCTCTGGGCATTCTATCTAACATAAATGAAACAGTTCTCTTTGTATTTAGGGTTCTCATGGAAGGACTTGATGATGATGGTCATGTAGACTTCTGACTTTTAATCCATCAATGTAGGAACATCACGGTGCTTTGATTAGGTGGCCACAAACAGAGTCGCTTGTTGTATGCAAATGCTCTTTTAGACAAGCTAGATTAACTTTAAGTTATTTGGTCATAACAAAAAGTGCTTGCATGGCGGAAGAAGAACACCACATTCCAAGAAAAACACCTGCTACCTACTGTCATATTTGGTGGAGGTTCCATCATGCTGTGGGGCTGTGTGGCTAGTTCAGGGACTGGGGCCCTTGTTAAAGTCGAGGGTCGGATGAATTCAACCCAATATCAACAAATTCTTCAGGATAATGTTCAAGCATCAATCACAAAGTTGAAGTTATGCAGGGGATGGATATTCCAACAAGACAATGACCCAAAACACAGTTTGAAAACTACAAAGGCATTAATGCAGAGGGACTGGCTGTCACAGTCCCCTGACTTGAGTATCATCGAAAATCTCTGTTGGGGTGCCCAAATGTAAGCACCTGTCTAATTTTGTTATGATGCATATTGCGTATTTCCTGTTAATCCAATAAACTTAATGTCACTGCTGAAATACTACTGTTTCCATAAGGCATGTCAAATATTAAAAGGAAGTAGCTACTTTGAAAGCTCAGCCAATGATAAACAAAAATCCAAAGAATTAAGAGGGGTTCCCAAACTTTTTCATATGACTGTATATATATATTGTGAAAAGCATGCCCCCGGACACAGACAGACGGACACCAGAATGTCCAAAATGCACACTTTTATTAAGTACTCAGCACCACAATGCCAACAGTCTTAGTCCTTTCCCTTCTTCTAAATGACCACTACTCCCCTCCTGACAAGCTTTGTCTCCTTCCTCCCAACTCCAGCTCAGCTTCTTGAGGGAGGTGGGCCCTTTTATAACAACCCGGATGGGCTCCAGGTGCTCCGTCTGACGTCACTTCCTGGTGTGGCGGAAGTGTCAAAAGAGCACCTGGAAGCACTCTGGGTGTCCCTGGAATTTCTTCCGGCAGCAGTTCCTGGTGTGGCGTCAGTGCTGCCATCCAAGGTTCCAACCATGTCCGGACGCCCCCTGGCGGTGACTCTGTCTTTGCAGAGGGTTGCAAGAGCTCCGTGACCCCCATGCATTCCAGGAAGGCTACCCACCTGTGCTCCAGGGAAAATATTGTCCCATTTCCAGTCCCCTGCTTCTTCCGGCATTCTGGCTGGGCAATGTCCCTGGGCATCTATGACTATATATATATATATATATATATATAATATATATATATATATATTGTCAGGGATGCCAGGGGCAACGACCCGGCCGGGACACCATGAGGGACCGGATGTGGGTCTACGCCCACCCTGGATCACGTGGGGGCCGCCTTCCTGGTTGCTCTGGGGGCCACGGGTACAGGGCATGGAAGCTCCACCCTGTAGGGGCCTGTGGTCACCGCCAGGAGGCGCCCCAATGCCTTGGGGACTTGTTAGTCCAGCACTTCCGCCACACCAGGAAGTGCTGGGGGGAAGATTTAGGACGGTACCCGGAGAGCTGCCGGGAGGACAGCCGGCACTTCCGCCACGCTGGGGCGTGGCCAGAGGAGGAACGCCGGGAACACCTGGTGCTCATCCGGAGACTCTATAAAAGGGGCCGTCTCCATTCATTCAGGGCTAGAGTCGGTGGTGATTCAACAACATGTCCGCCTGTCTGTGTCCGGGTCGGCTCCACAATATATATATATATATATACTGTATATATACACAGTAGGGTGGGGTGCATTAAACCTTCTCCTGTTATCTCTACAGATCAGCCGCGGGAAACCTATCTGAACCAAGAACGTCACTTCAGGCGCCCAGAAGAACGTCACTTCCAGTTCTGGCGCCCAAAAGAACGTCACTTCCGGTTCTGGCACCCAGAAGAACATCACTTCCTGTTCCCGCGCCCAGGCTGATGCCAGAAAAACATCACTTCTAGTGACCCTACATCACTTCCTGTCTGACCACTTAAAACCGTCATCTTTTCCAACCTTCATCAGTTCTGTCTTGGACTCTGTACTATCAACAACTCTGTTGAATTTCAAGAAAACCTTTGCAGCTAGGAATATTATACGGGTAGCTGCCCCAAACCTTTTTTATGTGTGTCGAGTCTATTCCTTTTACTATATATATATATATATATATATATATATATATATATATATAATACATACATACACACACACACATTGTTTGTGTGATGGGCATATTGACTGGGATGGAGATAGATCTTTTGCCTGGCCAAGAGCCCATAATGGAAGGACTATGTATATGGAGGCACAACCTGACTGGGATGCCTTCCATGGAATAAGGGAAAAATGGATAGACTGGGCAAAGTTGGATGCCCTAAGCAGTTCATTCCCCCACATGGAAAGTGGCAGCATTCCTCTTGTCTGATTCCAGTTTGGACACCTGCTGGGTTGCATGAGATTTGGAGTGTGGAAACTCAACCCTGTCAGCATACAGTACTTGGGTGCCAACAGAAGGTGCTGTTAGTGAAGGACATTCCTGGTTTCTGCATGATGCGTAAGTGCACCCAACAGGCAATGCTGGGACACCAGAGACACTCAGGCTTCAAAGGAGTTGCCTCACATTGGGGAGTCAGAGTCAGAAGCCAGCAAGCAACACTCACCAGAAGCAAAAGGAGAGAAAGATCATTCACTTTGTTTGTAGTTGTGTTAATTTGTCTGTGTTCACTTGGGAAGGTGTCAGTAGTAATGAAGACACTATATTTTAACCAAAAGTTGTGTTGAGTTCGGGGTATTAGTGGCACCCCTGATTATAACATATGTATATATACAGTATATAATATATATATATACTGTATGATTAATTATACTATTAACTATAATAAAGTGAAATTAGAAGAATGTACGTTAAAGTAATGTAGTTCACTACATTTTAACTGGACAGGTTTGATCCTGCCCTGACTGGGGTCCTTGTTTTTCAGTATATTTATGTCCTCTGCCACCCAGCCTAGCAACAGTGCTGCAGGCTATAGTTCCTTGTTCCAGTCTTCCACTTTGCCACCTGGCAAAGGTCTCCTCAAAATACTTTATCCAGCAGTTTAGGTTATCCTAAAATAAGGTGTTCTTTCTAGATCTGTTCTTTTCCATAAAAAATGGTTGTGCTTGTTTACTTTGTGCCAGCTCTTCTGTCACCTCCAATTATAATTTTTACCTTAGAATGCAACAACCATTTTACATCATGTACGTTTCTTGTGACTTCTGCCATTGTTGCTTTTCTTTTCTGGATAGTTTTCAGCCTAGTCAACTTACTTTTAATTATTAGTCTTATGCAATCTTTGTCAATCTAGTTGTTTTTTTTCCCACTTATTTTCAAATCCTGCCACCATCTCAGCTACCCTCTTTACTATACTTTTCAGTCACTGTGACTTTTATTGTATAGGCATTTTCTTTCATTTAAGTTCAGTCTGCCTGTTTCATGATTCTCTTTTTTGTACTTTTCCATTTGATTTTATTTTTGTTTCAAGCTGACAATACCATCCCAAGCAAAGAAAGGGTGCTGCTTTTTACTGCCTGTTCCTTTTTACCCACAGTTCCTAGGCTCATTCCTGAAAGGACTAGAGACATAATTCTGCTTCCTGCCAGTAGCCCTACCCCTTCCAAACAAACAAAATATATACAGCAGTCCAATTGGAATTCAGTGTGCAGTTTGGAACCCGCCTTGAAGAAAATCAGGGCATTCTCAGCAACTTGAAGGACACTTAAATTTGTCCTGTACCCTTGTGTGCATTTTTCCTTGAACTTTTTTGCCAGCATCTTACATCTGGAACTCCAACCCTTTTTTGGCATTAATGTTTCTTCATTTTGAACCCATTATAGCATATACCTGGATGAAAATTAAACTGGCACTTTATCTATAGGTTTCTGTTACTAGATTGCGTGAAACACACTGTTTCCTAATTGACTGTGCGATTGAGCCGATGCATAGGACCGACTTACCATCCATTAGTTTTGCTTTTTACCTTACACCCAGTGCTGCTGTGATAATCACTGTCTCTCTGTGACCCAAAACTGGATGGTTTAAATTTATCCCTAAGCACATGCAGAATTAAATGAATATCTGTAGTTTCTGTTGTTTGCGGGCAGCCTGGTCTCATGCCTGGCCGGGACACCCCTTCAACGTATGTTCCGGGGGAGCAACCATGGGCTGCTCAGTACCTACCCCGGGACACTTGGTGGCAGCCTCCCTGGCTAGGAGGCTACGAGGATACCTCAGTTTCCCGCAGGGCTCCATGGGAGATGGAGTTCTCCATAGCCCTGTTGGGATCAGGAGTGGCCACCAGGGGGTGCTGCATGAGTCCCTGAGCCTGCATGGATGACTCTGCAGCCCCGCCCTGAAGTACAGTCGGAAACAGGTGATCAAGTACCTGGAGCACTTCCAGGTGGGCTATAAAAGGGGCCAGCAACCACCACTCAGGAGCTAGAGTCGGGAGGAGAGTACGAAGCTTCAAGAGTAGAGTGGTGGTGCCAGAAGGGCGTGTTTGTGACTTTTGTGCTTTATTTGGGACTGTGTTGTGCCTGTGGGGTTCACAGGGAAGATGTGCCCCCCAGGTGAAGAATAATAAACTTTTTGTGTTATTTTTATATGTGCCTCCATGTGAGTCTGTGTCGGGTCGGGTGCAAGAAGGTGCTATGGTTACACTGTTCAATTCTTGTTGCTTGCTTGCTTGCTATATACACGGTTAACCTCTTCATTGTTAGATGTCACCAGACAGTCAGAGCATTCAAGTGTACATGTTACTGACCTCAGCAGGCAACGCAATACTCCAAAATAAAGTACTAATTTATTTTTTTTTTTGGACTGCCAAGATTAACTTTCTGTAGTAATGCAACTATGCATGTCTGTTTTTTTTTTTAATTAATACATGTATTTTTACTTCAATAAAATAAGCACTGCATCAAGTTGCTTTTAATCTGAATACGTAATGCACTTTTACTTTTATCACATTAGCCCTAACACATCCTCTGAAGTTTCACACAATATCTGGACCGTATTGCTGTTCCACAAGGATATGATTGGTTTGATTGAATTACAGATATCTAAAATGTATCAATTTTAACATATCTAAAAATCATTTTATGATACCTCAAACAGATTTCAAGATATCTTGAAATGACATGCTGTACATTTTGAGATATCCTGAATTAAGTTCCTGTGCATTTTGAGATATTTCAAATACATTGAGATGCCTTGAAATCACTTCCTTTAAAATTTCTTATTCTTTCAATGGGACTTCCTGTCTATTTTAAGATATCTCAAAATGTACTTGAGATCTTGAAATGCACAGGAAGTTATTTTAAGATATCTTGAAATGTATTTGAGATATTTCTAAATGCACAGAAAGTTATTTTAAGATATATAAAAATGTTTCCGAGATATCTTAAAATGTGCAGGAAGTTATCTTCAGATATCTTAAAATGAACGGGAAGCGCTTATGATATTTTGAAATTCACTTTTGTTTGAGATATCTAAAATGCACTTTTAGATATCTCAAATTCATTTTATGATATCTGCAAATGTGTGTCTAATTTACTTGATATCTTAGAATTTATTTCAAGATATCTCAAATACATTTTGAGATATCTTTAAGAAGACATGAAATTATTTGAAGATATCTCAATAGCATTTTCGGATATCTACAATACAATTTAAGATATCTGAAATACATTTCCAGATATCTCAAAATAGCTTCCTGCACATTTTCAGATATCTGAAATATATTTCAAGATATGTCAAAATCACATCCTACTCATTTTAAGATATCTCAAATACATTTTAAGATATCTTATATTAAAACAGAAAGTCCCACTGAAATAATATTCTTAAACAGGACGTCCCATTAAAATAATAATAGGCAATTTTACAGGAAATGATTTTGAGATATCATGAAATGCATTTAAGATATCTTAAAATGCATGCAAGGTCAATTTAAGATATCTAAAAATTCATTTGAGATATCTTGAAATGCAGAAGCAGTTATTTTGAAATATCTGAAAATGTATTTGAGATATCTTGAAATGTAAAGGAAATTATTTTAAGATATCTCAAAGCAAGTTTCAGATATCTTAAAAAGTAAATTCCATTTTAAGATATCTGAAATTAATTTTGAGATATCTCCAAATGTTAATTTGGCTTGCCATAGCTCCAACAACAACAACAACATTTATTTATATGCCACATTTTCATACAAATGATGTAGCTCAAAGTGCTTTACAAGATGAAGAAAGAAAAGTTTATAAAAAAATAAAAATATAATAATAAGATTAGGCAATACTAAGTAACAAAGAATAAAGTAAGGTTCGATGGCCAGGAGGACAGAAAAAAACACTCCAGAGAGCTGGAGAAAAAAAAAAATATGCAGGGGTTCCTCATGGTTTTCAGTCTTCACGTGAAAGAATTAGATGATGAAGGTCATGTGGACCTTTGGCCTTCAATCCATCAATATAAGGACTGCATGGTGCCCTGATCAGGTGGTGGTGGCACAGATCGCCACCACAAAAAAACAGAAAAAGAACAGCAGAGAAAGTAGGGGTTAATACAGATTGTGGAGTCATGATAAAAATGATAATTAAATGCACATACAAAATATCAGAGTTACACTAAAATGAAGCTATAAAGAAAGCCATGTTAAAATAATGGGTTTTCAGCAGTTTTTTAAAGTGCCCCACTGTATTAGCCTGGCGAATTCCTATTGGTAAGCTTTTCCAGATTTTAGGTACATAACAGCAGAAGGCTGCCTCACCACTTCTTTTAAGTTTAGCTCTTGGAATTATAAGCAAACACTCATTTGAAGATCTAAGGTTACGATTTGGAGTGGAAGGTGAAAGGCATTCTGAAATATAGGATGGAGCGAGATTATCTAAGGCTTTGTAAACCATAAGCAGTATTTCAAAGTCAATTCTAAATGACACAGGTAACCAATATAGTGACATCAAAACTGAAGAGATGTGCTTGGATTTCCTTTTCCTAGTTAAGATTCTGGCAGCTGCATTCTGCACTAGTTGCAATCGATTGATGTCTTTTTTGGGTAGTCCTGAGAGGAGTGTGTTACAGTAATCTAGTCGACTAAAAGCAAAAGCATGAACTAATTTTTCAGCATCTTGCAAAGTTATAAGGCATCTAACTTTTGTTGTATTTCTTAAATGATAAAATGCTGTCCTGGTAATCTAATTGATATGTGATTTAAAATTCAGGTCAGAGTCAATAATTGCCTCTAAATTCTTTACCTCTGTCTTCACTTTTAAGCCTAATGGATCACGTTTATTACTAATACCTTCATTATATCCAATTTTGCCAATCACTAAGATTTCTGTTTTCTCCTTAATTAGTTTGAGAAATTACTATTCATCCATTCAGAAACACAAGTAAGACATTGGGTCAGTGAATCAAGAGTGTCGGGGTCATCAGGCGCTATTGAAAAATACAGTTGTGTGTCATCAGCATAGCTGTGGTAGGTCACATTATGCCTTGAGATACTCTGACCTAATGGAAGCACGGAGATGTAAAAGAGCAGTGGACCCAGGATAGATCCTTGTGGAACACCATATAGAATATGTGTCTTCAAAGTGTATTTACCACAACTAACAAAGAATTTTCTATCTGTAAAGTAAAACAAACCAATTTAAAACATTGACTGAGGAACCCCCTGACTAAGGCAATAAGAATACTGTGATCAATGGTATCAAATGCTGCACTCAGATCTAACAGGATGAGAACAGATTAACAGCCATTAAGCCGCAAGTCATTTACTACTTTAACCAGTGCAGTTTCTGTACTGTGATTTGTTCTGAAACCTGACTGAAACTTATCAAGAATAGAATGTTTATTCAAGTGATCATTTAGCTGCATGATGACTGCCTTTTCTAGGATTTTACTTAAGAAAGGCAGGTTAGAAATAGGTCTAAAATTGTCAAAAACAGAGTAGTCAAGATTATTTTTCTTGAGCAGGGGTTTAACAACAGCAGTCTTAAAACAGTCTGGGAAGCCAATTAGTGCACCTTCTTTGAAAAAAACATGTTATTGGGTCAAGGACACATTTGGAGGTTCTCAGTTGAGAAATTTTTCGATACAGATTGGTTTATGTATCCTGGAGAAAGAATTTAATTTGTTTAAAATGGAATACTGAGATTTAATGGGATTGGTATTTGGGGGATGTACTATATTATTTCTAATATAATTAATTTTTTGATTAAAAAATAGAGCAAAAGCCTCACAAGTTTCAGTACAGGTTTTTTGGAGGCATTCCATTGAATAACCTGGGTTGAGAGAGGCTCCACTTCTCTCTCCTTTGAATCACCTATCAAGCCGGGATGTGTGTCTGGGTTCCTACACTAAATTTAGACAGTCAGAACTGATGGATTGCCATAGTGACTCCACGGACTCCAGATGCAAGGAAGACATGCAAAACTGACTGGAGCATGAACAGAGGGTGTGCTTTTTAACTGTCTCCAAGAATGATGACAGTAATACCCAAAGTTCCACTCCACTTGCATGTACGGACTGACAGCGGAGATCTTGAAATGTTAATAGTGCCGCTTCACACACTGTTAATGATATTGTACAACATTGAAATGATATTGCTAGGGCCTATAAAATATGGTGTCATACACGTGCGAGTAGGAGACAGCTAAAGGGCTCGAGTAATTGTAATAAAACATCCGACCAGGGGGCGGCAGGGTGTGCTGACTGCCTTTCTCAGTTCCCTACAGACCTTTCCCGGGAAATCCTGCAAGGTTCCGGCCCCTATGAAGACGTCACTTCCGAAGCCGGCCCCTTTGATGACGTCACTTCTCGAAGCCGGAAGTTCCTCTCAGGACCTTTAAAGTCTCCATCTTAGGCTACTATAGCCAGTTCTGTTTTGGACTCTGTTATATGCACATCATGTATTTGATTCAAGAAAACCCTTTTGCAGCTGGGATAAAACAATATATGGGTGGCTGCCCCAAACCTTTATAATGTCTTGGACTCATTTTTATGACAATGGCCAAAGCACCGATTAGTGCTTAATTCGGCTGTACATGTGAGTGCTTCCTGTGTAGTAAAGCAAGTTGGCACACTGGGCAATGCAGACCCAGACGTTAATGAAAGGAGCAAAGTACCACTGTGCTCCACATGTACAGATGAATTAGCCCCACCAAAACCTCGCGTTCTGGAAGCTATTACCCAGACACTTGAGGAATGGTGAAAATAAAGGAACGCAGAGTGAAGGGGTTCCTGGACATGTGTAAAGGGAACCAAATAGCTGTAGTTCCTGCATGTATAAAAGGAGTGATGGTTAATTGGCTGATGCTTTGATCTCTAATCCAGGAAATACCAACCCAGAAAGAAGAGGTTAGCATGGATTTATTAGCACAAATAAAGAGTGTAAAGGATTCTGGTATTATTGCAGCTGTACAAGTAACTCTTATTCCCACAGTGGCATTGATACAACCCAATACAGTAAAACCTGGATTTTCTGTAAGGGGTCGGGACCAAGGCTATAATAGAGAAGAGAAAAGATGGATAACAGAACAGCTACATTAAAAATAATGTACCTTAGATTAGTTTAGCGAATAGTTGTTTTTATTTACAAAACAAAACAATATTAACAAAATGTAATATAGTTTTAACAAAATCAATTAATTCATATAATATTGTAATGACCAGCGTAATAAGCAAATACAGCTCAGAGGTAATGGAGCTTTCTGTGTTTTACTTGAAGTCTTTGTTCCGTAACAAACAATGTCCTGTCTTATACACCATAATATGGGTTTCCCTACCAATCAGTTTTTCTCCTGCTGCTTACATTCTTTTTCTCTCAATATCACAAACACTCCTGCTTATTGTTTCCTGGCTCCCTACTCAAAATTTCCTTATGCCGCACCTTCCTTTTTGTCCTAACTTCTCTTGTCACTCATCTTCTAAGAGGCATGTCTGCCTCTTACAGAACAGAAGCCCTTCACCCAGTCCCATTATTTACAGCAATCGTTCCACCCTTTCTGCTCCCATACAGCACATCACAAGCTGCCGGCACATCACAATATATTAATAAAACATAATATAACAGAACTTTAAAAGAAAATTACAATAGAGAAGAACATTAACATTAATACAGAATAAATAACATTACTGTCAGTGGTTTCCATTTTCTACACATTTTCCAATTTTGTCGGCATCACGCTTTATATCGTTCACTGTTCTTCCTACTCCATAAACTGAAGCAATACTTGAAACACTTTTGCTATTTCATAAATGTTTAATAATTTCATTTTTTGTGACAATTCCAGCACCACACACATTCATTTATTAGCCATAACAAAGTACAGTAGATTAATTATAACAAAAGAGAAAAGTTATGAAACACTGTTAAAACTGAAGGTACGTAACTTACACTGTGGTGCTGAGGAAGAACACTGTGCGCTAGCACAATGGAAAGCTTTTCCAATACGCAAAGCTTGCAGCATGCTTCATGGCAGTAGTGGTCCAGTAATAGGCAGGCACTGATGCAATGGTTGTTTTGGTTCTGAGGGTTAACTGAGAGTTTTTACTGCATACTGAGAGCCAAACTTATGCATTCCGTAAAGTCAATATAGACGTCACATAGCCCCACTTTAAAATGCAGATCTTACCTATGACAAATTGCTCTGATCATCTAGCACTGCACACATTTTTACTTTTTTTCAGGATGCCCTTTTGGATATATATTTACTAAGCATATTTTAGGTCAGGACTTGCCTTGGAGACTCCTTCCACAGGTCTCTGCACATATAGAAGTAGCCACAGTTTGAGCATGTTCAGTTTGCATTAGGTTCTCTTGTAATCCAGGGTGCTGGACCTGCGTGGAGAGCTGAAATGTGCTGGTCACTGTCACATTTTGAACAGTGGATGACAGCTTTACAATCTTTAGCATGGTGGCTTGATGAAGCACAACATCTGATCAAATGCTATGTTCCTTAAGAAAGTTCTTTCATTCTTTATATGGTCTTTCCCTGAAATCTCTGCAGTTTTTGAGAGTGTGAGGCTCATTATGAAGTGGGCAAAATTTGGATAGATCCTCTACAGATTTTTCAGAGGGGGCATGTGTAATAGAGTCTTCAATAGTAGTTTTATTTACTGAGATGGGACTGTTAGATTTTTGTTTAAACAATGACCATTTACTTCTGAATGACCCTGCTCTAGAAGCTGGGAGAGCAAAGCTAGTATCAGTTCCCATCTCTGCATAACAACACACAAAATATACAAGGAATGAAAATGGAGGATATTGTATGTGATTTTCTCTTTTGCACCATGAGCTATGAGAAATCCGTTTAGGTTGTGGGTCAGCTTCTCCACAATAGGATTTATTTATCAGGTCGTATTGAGAATGCTAAGTCCAGGCAAGTAGCCCTCATTTTTTGCTGCTTCTATTTCAAGGAGTAAATCCCCAAGCTCTTGAAGTCTTTGTAGTCTTTTGCTAAAAAGTTTGGAAAGCCTTCAACTCTAGTGAAAAGTGAAGCTTCAGTTGCTTCTGGAGAGCCATAAAGTCTATCTAATCTTCTTCAAACTATTTTCCAGCCAGATAGTGGATGATGGACGTGAACTGCTCTGATCATTTTGGCATGCCGCAGTGACTCGCAATCAAACCACTTAATAAGAAGTTCTAGTTCTTCACTTGTTATGAGGTTCAGACCTTTTATGGCATTGTGAAAGCTAGATTTCCAGGACAGGTAATTTGCTGGCTGATTGTCAAACATCTTAAGTCCTCCTGTGAAAAGATCACGATGAGCCAAATATACTGCAAAGACAGATATATCTGAAGATCTGCTTGAACAGATGGGTGGGAGCTGGTTTTCTTTAAACGCTGCTGTAATGAATTGTGAATATGCATTGGAGGCCTTTGCACCAGATTCAGAATGATTGAAATGTATGCAGTCTTTAGTTTGAAGCTTTTGTTTTGATGGATCTTTGGTAAGAAAATGTGAGATTTCTGACTACGGCGACTTTTGTTTGTGTGGAAGAATAATTTTAGAGTACAATAGCATTCACTTTAAAGAAATAGCCTAAAGGGTTAATAAATGTCAGAAACCTGTTCAGGCATGACAGGAAACCAGATAAAGGTCAAGTGAACAACAGAGATAAGCATTTAATACACAAAATGTACTGAAGGATGAATCCTGTATTCAACAAGATTGGACAGTTGTTATGTACACAGAAATTACAAGGGTGGAGGTTCAAACCAAAGGGTATAAGAATAAAAAGAAAAATAATTAAACTAGACGTTATGTTATACAGATAAATTGTGTGTAAACCAACGAACCAACCAGAGTAAATGTATGCATTGATTGACACTGTTATGTAACTTCAGCTGCAATAAAATAGACCTACACCTTTAATATTTGATCATTCTGACAATGCTGTAACAGACTGCTTTAAAGAATGCTCCCTTCTAAGGCCTTTTGCTGAGGAGTAATTAAAAGACACAATGAACAGCTTTGCTCCTGCCTGATTACTGATTTGTCCTGTTAGAGGATAAGTTTCTTTATTTAATTAAGATGCTGATTTCTACTACATTTATCATGAAAGGCATCACCAAAGTGCATTTGTAAGGGAGGTGGGGGATAAGCGATTATTGCTTTCTGAGTGTTGTATTGAAGTTATGTGTCGTTTTTCATTAACAGCAAAATGAACTTGGATACATTCTTGAGTCAAATGAATCGATCGTTCTGGTGACAGGAGGTATTTAGCTTCACTGATGTGTTCATCATTTTCTTTAAATGCTTCTTCTTCAAGAACCTGTTCCTCTACTAATTCAGCCTCAGCCTCTTCTCTAAGAGCCTTTAAAGTTATTTCTAAACATGCCTGCTCTACATTCATCTCTATCTCTCGCTTTGTATAAGTAGCCTTTGTGCGCACAGCCTCAGCCTTCGCATGGGCCTGTGTTGCAGCAATGCTGAATAAGGACCTTATTGAGCACTAGAAACTGCTGATGCACAGCATTCAGACCTGACTTCTAGGTCCTGAGGTTCAGTGTTGTAGGGGTTTGTGTCAGACATTGCTGGCTAAAGCCAAACAGACAAAAATGTTTCTGATCAACATGGCGGCTCTCGAAATGAAGTAAAACTTTTCACTCCTCTGTCCTCACCATGCATTTTTGTACGTAGTTATGCAGTGAGCTATGCACTCCTTTAACAAACACCCAAGGCAGTGGTTGTGTTCAGGCATTTAATGAAAGTGGTGTGAAACTATAAAACAACAAGCAATACCTATAAGAATTTGTTAACTTAGCAAACATTCTTCTGCATACAAACTGCTGCGCCTGATCAATCATATATATATTGTGACAGGCGCCTGGCGTCCATGCCCAGCTGGGACGCCCCTGCACACTGTATTCAGGGGGAGCAGCCCTGGACAGTGCAATACCTCCCCCTGGACACTAGATGGCTGCCCCCCTGGGCTAGTGTAGTGCCTTGGCTTCCCACAGGGCTCCCTGGGAATTGGAGTTGGGGGCAGCCCTGTTGGGTCCTGCAGGTACCGCCAGGGGGTGCTGTGTTTGGGACTCCTGAGCCCATGTGGTCAACAGATTCATCACACCTGGAAGTGCCGCCGGATCTTGGTGATCAAACACCTGGAGCACTTCCAGGTGACCTATAAAAGGGAGCCAGCAACCACCACTCATCGGCCAGAGTCGGGTGGAGGAGGACAAGGTCGCCAGGGAGGAGTGGTGGTGCCAAGGAAGAGAGGAGAAGAGTGCTTGTGTTGTGCTATACTGTACTGTACTGGTGTTTGGGACTGTGTTGTGGCTGGGGGGAGTACGGGGAAGATGTGCCCCCCAGCTGAAGAGTAATAAAAGTCTTTTCTTTTACACGTGCCTCCCGTGTTCAATCTGTGTCGGGTCAGGCACTATATAGCGTCTTATCACATCTGGTGTAGTCGGCAGGATTCCGGTCTGTCTGTTTGGGTCGGAACCTGCAAGAAATTTGTGTAAGGACCCGACGCAGCAGCACAGCCGCACAGAAGTGCGCACGCGCAGCAAGGAAGCCGCGGTTTAGCTCCAGAAACCCCCAAAGGGCGCTGTGCTGATGGGGAAGAAACGGTCCGGGAGGACGCAAAAGTCAGCCGTCTGCCACCACCACGGTGGCCAGCACCGTGGGTTGCAGCAGGAGGTAGGTAACGGATTACGAGAATGTTACTCCTTTTTGTCTACCTGCCACCTAGACGCCGAGGGGCGAGATACCTGTTGGTGGCCTGAGGATGGGTTTCCATGGCGGGTCGGCGGAGTGAGCCCCAGGGAGAGCGAGGCTGACCTGAGTACCTTCTTTGGCCTCGGAGATCCTGCGGAGGACAGAGGCCCGGATGATCTCCCCAGCACAGTGGCTCCAGCGGAGGACCAGAAAAGCCTTCCCTTGGCTGGTAAGGGGGTGGGAGACACGTGCCGATCCCCCGTCGAGACAAGCGCCGAGACAGGGACGACGAATCTCCACCCCGAACCCGAGAGACACTCGGAGGGGCCCCTGCGAGGAGAAACTGACCTGTGTCAGGTTGCACGGGGTGTGGAGGCCATCGTCCTACCCCTGCAGTCCCTTTTTCAGGTGTTCCAGGCCCTGCAAGAGGCGAAGGAAGGGCTGGAGAAGAAGCTCAGCGCGCCGATTGGAGATATCCTGCAGTGGGTGAGATGCCGCGGGGCTGATTCTTCTAGCCCGACCAACGCAGCACTACAGGTAAGCGAGGCCTGTCCTGTGGAAGAAGGAGGGGGTCGGAGGGCTGTGGGGGCCGTGATTAATACTGCTTGCCAGGCAACTCCGCCTCCTACAAGAGACGCGGCCACGGTGACTGATACAGAGGAGGTGAGTGAGGGGAGGCAGCTGAATGACAACAGTTGTCAAATAACCCTCCCACAGCCACTGCCGTCAGTCTCGCGGGTGGCCAAAGGGGTGCAGACGGCACGGGGTCCCTGTTTCTCCTATAAGGGGTCTCAGACCGTCAGGGCACCCCAGAGGAAGAGGAGGACTCGCAAAAAGGCAGGGACTCGTAACAGTGCGCAGCGCGAGCCTGTTTGCTCAAAGGTGGTGAAAGGCTGCGCTGCGAAGGGGCGGAGACACCGAGAGCGCTCTGCTGAGCTGCCATCGAGGCAGGAATTCCCATCCTGCTTCCACACCCGCAGGGTTTGGAGTAAGGGGGAGCGGCATTGCTACGAATGCGGCTGCTGTGGACACGGTTGGAGGGCTTGTTCCTGGAGGACGTCCAAAAGGCACGGACGTTTGGACAACCCCTCCCGGTTTTCCAATTTTGTCTCCACAGGTCAGGTCCGCAAACCAGATGACACCGTCTCCCCATCTTGGAGAAAACCAGCCCTTGCGGGACATGTCGAT
>JANRMT010062809.1:4717716-4789737 GCA_026402145.1 Polypterus bichir lapradei
ATATATACTACATACACACTAAACATCTGCAAAACTGTAAAAGGAACAACTAAATCTCAACAATGTATATACTATTGAGGTGGGCTGGCACTGTGCCCAGGGTTTGTTTCCTGCCTTGCGCCCTGTGTTGGCTGAAATTGGTTCCGGCAGACCCCCTGTGTTAGGATATAGCAGGTTGGATAATGGATGGATGGATGGATGGATGGATGTATATACTAATAAAAGAAACAAAATGCGTACTTTTGAGTGTGTAAAAGTAAGAGTAGCTTTGTTTTTTTTGTAAGTAGACATTTATTCAAACCTACTGTATAATGAAGCAGTATTAATTTTAGGCTTTGATTTTAAGCAGCATTTAGTTATGAATGAGCCAACTTTAGATCACCTTTGTAACATTACCGTATGCTGCTTTTGGTAAAGTCTTGTAGTACAGAGTTCTGCTGCAATCTCTTTCACACCAACTCCACCAAGGACAGCCCACTGCAGGCCCTCCACTGTAGATGCTTTTCACTGTCCATGCTATTCATAGTTCACCATATTATTTCTTTTCACCTGTTCTTTTCTGTTCAGGACTTAAAATATTTTAATTTAATACATGGTCCATGAAAATGTGCAGCCTGAAAACGTTAATACTTGTTATAATATATGGTCCATGAAAATGTGCAGCCTGTAAACGTTAATATATTTTGTAATAAGTTAAAGTAATGCACAAATTAGTGTTAGAACGTTATTGTCTGCCAATACGTATGGCAAAATAAAGGAAGCTTGAACATACAACTGACAAAAAATACAAAAAGAAATGTTTGAGTGAACAACATAGATATCTAATAAGGACATTAATATTATTGATATTACCATTATCAAATGTTAATATTCCTACTGATTACCTGTTTTATAGCAATTTTTCCTGTAAAATTGTTTTTTGCAATGACCATCAACAATACCTTAGTCACTAGGGAATTCAGGAATTGATGAACAGCAGAAATGTTTTACTTCTGGGCAATGGTATGGAGACTAAGTAGCTCCAGCAAATTAATAATATTAGCCTCTGGTAAAAAAATACAGATATTGTATACACTTACATAGTACTTTTGGTACATCTGATTAACCCACAGTACTCTAATAGCGACTCCACTGTCATATGAAAAAGTTTGGGAACCCCTCTTAATTCTTTGGATTTTTGTTTAAGATTATGACTCAGGCGCCGAAGCAAGTGGCAGCCTTTCCAGCAGCTCTGTGTATGACTTTATCTTTTTTCTCTATTTTTTTTTATTTCACTGTTAACTCCTACCACTTTCTTTTATGTGGACTCGTTCCCTGGACACTTTTTACTACTTGGAGATGGATTTTTACACACCAAGACTCGTCTATTCAAGAAGTCAACTACAAGCGCTGAGAACAAATGCGCATGCCGGTGTGGTTCCCTATTAACCTGACGAGTTAAGAAGGAGGTATCGGGGCAGCAGAGTCAGTGCTAAGATAAAAGCCAAGCGTCTAGCAAGAAAGTGGTGCTACAAACCTTCGGTGCTTCTGTGATCCTGGGACATGTGAACTCACTACCAAATAAGATTGACGAACTGGCTGCACTGGTGAAAAATGTCAGGATCTACAGAGAATGCAGTTTGCTGTGTTTTAGTGAAATGTGGCTAACAACTAACTTTCTGCGGGAAGCAGAAAGGAGGAGGACTCACACTCTGTTAATACAAGATGGTGCAACTCTGGACATGTAAACGTTAAAATCTCCACTTGCTGCAGGAACATCGAACTGTTGGCCGTAAGTTTGCATCCCTATTACTTGCCCAGAGAGTTTGGACCTGTGATTGTTGTTATTGTTTACATCCCCCCTCGAGCGAACGCCGAGATAGCGAGTGACGTCATCCATTCCACAGTTACTAAATTACAAACATAGCACCCTGAGGCGCTTGTGCTAATCTCTGGAGACTTTAATCATGCAACGCTGGACAAAACATTACCTGCCTTCTCCCAGTATGTGGATTGTAACACCTGGGGAAATAGGACTATTGTCCTACTGTATGCAAACGTTAAAGACGCATACAGCGCCACCCCGCTGCCTGCGCTTGGGAAAGCAGATCATAACCTGGTTCTGTTTCAGCCTCACTACAAACCAAGAGTGAGGGAGCTACCTAAAACCACACGCTCATTCAGGAAGTGGTCCCCTGAGGCAGAGCAGGCTCTGAGAGACTGCTTTGGAACTACGGACTGGGATATCCTGCAGGGATCACATAGTGAGAACATTGAGGAGGTTGTTGACTACACTACTGACTACATCAACTTCTGTATGGACATTGTAGTTCCAGTAAGAACAGTACGCTGCTATGCTAGCAACAAGCCATGGATTACAAGTGATTACTTCTTTTGAACCAGAAGAAAAGGGCTTTTAAAGGCGGTGATCAGCATGAGCTCAAGCACGTGCAGAAGGAACTCCGAGTTCAGCTCAGGGCGGCGAAGGAGCAGTACAGGAGAAAACTGGAGCAGAAGTTGCAGAATAACAGCATGAAAGAAGTGTGGGATGGGATGAAGATCATCACTGGCTGCAGCTCGAAGCGAGGTGCCACCATCGAGAGAGACATGGAGAGAGCAAACCAAATGAACAACTTCTTTAACAGGTTTGACCACCCTAACCCACTCTCACCTCAGAGTACTGCATCTTCCAACCATCCTTCTGCTGATACCAGCCTAGGAGAGACATCCCCACCCACAATTACAGCAGCGCAGAGAGCTGAGGAGACTTCGTGCCAGCAAAGCAGTGGGTCCAGATGGAGTATCGCAATGACTGCTGATGGCCTGTGCGCTGGAGTTGGGGAGTCCTCTACAGCACATCTTCAACTTGAGCCTGGAACAGGGGAGAGTCCCGAGGCTTTGGAAAACATCTTGTATCACCCCAGTCCCAAAGGTATGACGTCCTAGTGAGCTGAATGACTTCCGGCCTGTCGCTCTGACGCCACATGTGATGAAGACCAGGGAGTGGCTGCTGCTTCACCACCTGAGGCCACAGGTGCACCATGTCCTCGACCCTCTGCAGTTCGCATACCAGGAGAAGGTGGGAGCAGAGGATACCATCATCTATATGCTACACCAATCCCTCTCCCACTTGGACAGAGGTAGTGGTGCTGTAAGAATTATGTTTTTGGACTTCTCTAGCGCCCTCAACACCATCCAACCTCTGCTTCTTAGGGACAAGCTGGCGAGTAGATTCACACCTGGTGGCATGGATCATGTACTATCTTACAGATAGACCTCAGTATGTGCGTCTCGGGAACTGCAGGTCTGACATTGTGGTCAGCAACACAGGAGCGCCGCAGGGGACTGTACTTTCTCCGGTCCTGTTCAGCCTATATACATCAGACTTCCAATACAACTCAGACTCCTGCCACTTGCAAAAGTTCGCTGATGGCACTGCTATTGTTGGCTGCATCAGGAGTGGGCTGGAGGAGGAGTATAGGAAGCTAATCAAGGACTCTGTTAAATGGTGCGACTCAAACCATTTACACCTGAACACCAGCAAGACCAAGGAACTGGTGGTGGATTTTAGGAGGCCCAGGCCCCTCATGGACCCCGTGAACATCAGAGGAGACTGTGTACAGAGGGTACAGACCTATAAATACCTGAGAGTGCAGCTGGATGATAAATTGGACTGGACTGCCAATACTGATGCTCTGTGTCAGAGCCGACTATACTTCCTTAGAAGGCTGGCGTCCTTCAACATCTGCAATAAGATGCTGCAGATGTTCTACCAGATGGTTGTGGCGAGTGCCCTCTTCTACGCAGTGGTGTGCTGGGGAGGCAGCATAAAGAAGAAGGACGCCTCACACCTGAACAAACTGGTGAGGAAGGCAGACTCTATTGTTGGCATGGAGCTGAACAGTTTGACATCTGTGGCAGAGCGATGGGCGCTGAGCAGGCTCCTGTCAATCATGGAGAATCCACTGCATCCACTGAACAGGATCATCTCCAGACAGAGGAGCAGCTTCAGCAAGAGACTACTGTCACTGCTCTGCTCCATTGACAGACTGAGGAGATTGTTCCACTCCCCCACACTATGCGACTCTTCAATTCCACCCAGGGGGGTAAACGTTAACATTATTCAAAGTTATTGTCTATTTTTACCTGCATTTGTATTACTCTTTAATTTAATATTGTTTTTTGTATCAGTATGCTGCTGCTGCCTGATTATGTGAATTTCCCCTTGGGATTAATACAGTATCTATCTAATCTAATCTAATTTAATCTTTATCATTGGCTGAGCTTTCAAAGTAGCAACTTCCTTTTAATATATGACATGCCTTAGAAGAAGAGAAAGGACTAAAACTGTTGGCATTGTGGTGCTGAGTGCTTAATAAACGTGTGCATTTTGGACATTCTGGTGTCTGTCTGTTTGTGTCCGGGGGCATGCTTTTCACAATATATATATATATATATACGTCATATGAAAAAGTTTGGGAACCCCTCTTAATTCTTTGGATTTTTGTTTATCATTGGCTGAGCTTTCAAAGTAGCTACTTTCTTTTTAATATATGACATGCCTTATGGAAACAGTAGTATTTCAGCAGTAGTTCAGTAGTAGTTCAGTAGTTCAGTAGTAGTTCAGTAGTATTTCCAACATTAAGTTTAATGGATTAACAGAAAGTATGCAATATGCATCATAACAAAATTAGACAGGTGCATAAATTTGGGCACCCCATCAGAGATATTACATCAATACTTAGTTGAGCCTCCTTTTGCAAATATAACAGGCTCTAGATGCCTCCTATAGCCTTTGATGAGTGTCTGGATTCTGAATGGAAGTATTTTTGACCATTCTTCCATACAAAATCTCTCCAGTTCAGTTAAATTTGATGGCTGCCGAGCATAGACAGCCTGCTTTAATCCTCCCATAGATATTTGATGATATTCAAGTCAGGGGACTGTGACAGCCATTTCAGAACATTGTACTTCTACCTCTGCATGAACGCCTTTGTAGATTTCGAACTATGTTTTGGGTCATTGTCTTGTTGGAATATCCAACCCCTGCGTAGCTTCAACTTTGTGAATGATGCTTGAACATTATCCTGAAGAATTTGTTGATATTGGGTTGAATTCATCCGACCCTCAACTTTAACAAGGGCCCCAGTCCTTGAACTAGCCATACAGCCACACAGCATGATGGAATCTCCACCAAATTTGACAGTAGGTAGCAGGTGTTTTTCTTGGAATGCAGTGTTCTTCTTCCACCATGCAAAGCACTTATTGTTATGACCAAATAACTCAATTTTTGTCTCATTAGTCCAAAGCACTTTGTCAAAAAATGAATCAGGCTTGTCTAAATGAGCATTTACATACAACAAGCGACTCTGTTTGTGGCATGAGTGCAGGAAGGGCTTCTTTCTCATCACCCAGCCACACAGATGTTCTTTGTGCAAATTGCACTGAATTGTAGAACGATGTACAGATACACCATCTGCAGCAAGATGTTCTTGCAGGTTTTTGGAGGTGATCTGTGGGTTGTCTGTAACCATTCTAACAATCCTGCGCATATGCCGCTCCTGTATTTTTCTTGGCCTGCCAGATGACAGTTTAACAGCAACTGTGCCTATGGCCTTCTATTTGCTGATTACATTCCTTACATTTGAAACTGACAGTTTAAACCTCTGAGAAAGCTTTTTGTAGCCTTCCCCTAAACCATGATAATGAACAATTTTTGTTTTCAGATCTTTTGAGAGTTGCTTTGAGGATCCCCATGCTGTCACTCTTCAGAGGAGAGCCAAAGGGAAGGACAACTTGCAATTGACCACCTTAAATACCTTTTCTCATGATTGGACACACCTGTCTATGAAGTTCAAGGCTTAACAAGTTATTCCAACCAATTTGGTGTTGCAAGTAATCAGTATTGAGCAGTTACATGCATTCTAATAAGCAAAATTACGAGGGGACCCAAATTTTTGCACAGTCAGTTTTCACATTTGATTTAATTTCATACAACGAAATACTGCTTCACTGAAAATCTTTGTTCGGAAAACACCCCAGTGCTCAGATGTTTCTAGGAAATGAAAGACATACCACTGTTATCTTTTTTGTTGAAAGTAGAGTAAATTATTATGCAGGCTGAGAGGGGTTCCCAACCTTTTTCATATGACTGTGTATATATATATATATATATATATATATATATACATACATACACACACACCCAACGCAGTCATGTGAAAAAGAAAGTACACCCTCTTACAGTTTTATGGTTTTATGTATCAGGACATAAAAAAAAAAAACATCTGCGGTCTCATGTATAACACTGTGCATAGAATTCACAGTAAAACGTCAAATGAACAAAACTGGAAATGTGGATAAGCAAAAAAATCCAGATACATAAAACAGTACATACACCAAGTTTCACCCACTTCCCCTTTATAAATTCCGATGAACATGCATTTTAATGCATGTGCATGTGCCAACAGCCCCACCCCAACTCATCCTGGAATTTTGCATATTTGAATATGCAAGTAAATATAAATAGCCCCTTCCTTTCAGTCTTTTGTTAAAAGACAATGGCAAAAGTACATGGAAATAACTGATCATCACCAAGTTCACTTAAAAAGCTCCCGTGGCTAAAAACCGAGAGTGGACAGAACTTGTAAAGGAGCAGGTAGCGCACAATTCCTGAAAGTCTGCTTTTGTAAAGCCGGAGCCAGTTCTGCACACAGCTCCAAGATGATAGCTCTTGAAAATCAAAATCGAATTAGAAGCCAGTCATCATTGTTATTTCTAATTACACGCTCCCTTATAATTCTTCCATTTGCGATGTCTTTCTAACAAAGCAGCTATGGTAGTTGGAATAGTCTGGCCATTCCGTGCTCCATTATACTATTACAGAATGATTACAATCAAGTGAATTAAATCTGTAAACAATATGCAATTAATTTTGGTGTATTTGATAAATCCTGCATCATAAACAGTAGCACTGCTTTGACATTGGGTGCCACCTGTTTGCAAAACCAAGCAGAAACGTTTGTACCTATGGTGTGAGGCTGCTGTGAAAATGTGCATGGCTTTATGACAAGTTTAATTTATATACATCTCCATATGTGCGTGCAAACAGGCATCCACAATATTTTTGTGAATATGCACCATTTATACATGAGGCCCAGTCCTAAAATTATTTAAATCTAACCTCAAATGGTGTGCGTTGTTTTACACCTAACATAAATGAAGCCAAAATGGAGAGGTCATGTGTGAAAACTAAGTACACCTTCTGATTCAATAGCTTGTAGTACAACCTTTAGCAGCAATAAATTGAGGTAATCGTTTTCAATATGACTTTATCAGTCTTTCACATCATTGTATAGGAATTCTGGCCCACTCTTCTTTACAACGTTGCTAAAATTCTTTTAGGTTTGCAGGCATTCATTTATGCACAGCTCATTTCAATGCTGCTAAAAATGGTTGATTTTTTTTTCTCTGCAATTATATGGGGCCACTTCCTGTTGTCCCCAAATCCTTATTGTTGTTTGTGTTTTTTCATTACAGCAGTGTGGTGAACAGGAAAATGACAATGCAAGGGGACCTTGCGATACTTGTTACAACCATTTGGCTACAGAAATCCAATCCCTCAGGGTCCAGGTAGGACAACAGCGGACTCAGCTTGCCGAAGCGGAGACGTAGAATCAGGTACATGTGGCTCTGTAACAGGAACGAACAAGTGCTCCATCCCAGGTATTATTGTCTTCGCGGCCTGGTGATGGCATTGAAACTTAATTTTTGACATGCAAAAGAACAACTACCTAGCACCACTGGTAATGTGTGTAATAGGCACACATACTAGCACCATTCCTGATGGGAGAGACTTATTACAACCTTGATGAACAGGCTTCTTCTGATTATAATCACCTGAAGACCAATTTGTTGCTGAGATACAGAGTATCCCCAGATGGTGAGGTTTTGTAGGGAGTGGCATTGGAACCAAGAGAGACCAGCTCGCTCCCAAGCTTTTGACATTTGGGGCAAAGTAGGGCGATGACTGAGACCAGATGTCAATGACTCCAAGAAAATTGTGGAGCAGATTGCTTGTGATATCCAAAATAATGCCCCCAATTTTTCTCCACCTGACCAGTTTGGCATCAAGATTATGAAAACATGGAAGTCCTCAACACAATCCTTAAGCAGTACACAACCGCCTCACAAAACTGAGCATACAGAACAACCTGTTGGTCACCACACCCATCAGACAGGCAAGTCGCTAAACCTGAGCTTATCTGCCATGACATGGACTCCAGTCAGTCCACACCTCCCCTCCATTGTTTCAAGTGGGGAGAGGTAGAACAAAGCATTCCAAATTTCTCTCACCTTAATAAGACAATGGACTGTAGATGAGTGTGGGAAGGAAGGTATTGTGCAATCACCAATCCCTTGACCCTTTCTACAGAGGTTAGGTTGTGGTAAAAGGGCACAAGGTTACACCACTTATTGATTGCCACAATAACATTGCTATTGTTGCTCACTGTTGCGTGTTACCATGACAGTGGGACTCCTAATTGACCAGTCTGACCTGTATCCATGGGGAAACCCAATTGTATAGGCCCACCTCCTGTGTATTCAACTCTTCTGGTAGAACTCTCACAATTAAGGTGGCTGTTATGCACATTCTACCTCACCCAGTGATACTGGAGTGAGACTGGTCAGGGTATAATCACAGAAAAGCACAAACCACTCTTGGGGATTCCACAGGCCTTGGTGTAGACGGTGAAACTTTGTCTCAGGCTGTCTCCACGACACAAAGTCAGCCAACTTGACAGTGTGATCAAGTGGCTACTCAATGTGACATGGATTATGTCCTGACGGCCCACACTGATGTCTCTGTAGAAATTGAAGCTGAGCCATCGCGGCCTGTCACCCCCACCTCAGAATTACTTTTTCAATTTCAGCAAACTCTTTTCAAAAGAGAACTGTGGAATGATGATTCCCTCAAGTTTGCCAAGATAGATGGAGAAGGTACATCTCATCCTATGCCACCTGGGCCACACTTTGTGCTTAAAAATAATTTATTATATTGTGTAGCGGAACATATGGGTGAGGTAAGGTTGTTGTAGCTCATCCCAAAAACCCACCAGCGCCAGATCTGAGAACTTAGCTGATGCCCATTTCTGAGGCGCCCACTTGGACACAGAGAAGACTCTTGAGTCGAGAAAGCTCTGATTTTTCTGGCTGTGGATTAATGAGGCAGTCCATGACTTTTGTGCCTTCTGTCATAATGTCAGTTGTGGCAGATTCCTTGGAAGGAGCATATTCCCTTTGTTCCCATGCCACTCATTGATATCCCATTTGAGTGCATAGAGATAGACATCGTTGGACCACCAGAATTCTTAGTCAGAGGACATACAGTAAATATATTTTAGTACTGGTGGATTATGTTATATGATACTCTGAGGAAGTACCCTTGAGAAAGATCACTTTCAAAACCATCACATGAGAACTAGTGGGCTTCTTTGCACATGTTGACATCCCTATGGTAGTCTTACCAGAAAAAGGGATGCCTTTCATCTCTGTGGCATTCAGGGTGGTTTCCAAGATACTCAGAATTAGGTTTAGTAAAGTGGTTCAACCAAATGTTCATACAGATGCTGTGCAAGGTGGTCGGACAAGGATGGGAGGAATTGCGATTAGTTATTCCCTGTCGTGTTATTCACTTGCTAGGAAGTCTCACAGTTCTCCAAAGGTTTCCCATCCTTTGGTTTATTGTATGGGCATCATCCCAGAAGGCTGTTGGACAATGGACACATGAATCTGTTGAAACTGTGGAAGGACAGGGGGCTCTGATCCCTACTCCGCCAACCTCGTTCTCTCTTTGCTTGCAAAACAACCCTTAATTTTAACAAAGATTTTATGGACAAGCAATGACAAGAGCTCAAAGCAGCCATCTTTTCTTTCCTGGAGGTGGTGAGCCCAGAACTGCCTATCTGATCATGTATGATATCCTAACAGATTCAGAGGTAATTTCCATAGAATGCCTGTACAAACTCCCACAGGAAAAAATGCAGAAGCGGAGCTGAAGATCAAGTGGATGCTAGATTTTGGTGTAATTGAGGTCTATCATGGTCTAGCCCTTTAAACTTGGTCCCAAAATCAGACATAAGTTGGTGCTTTTGCAATGACTTCTGTCAACTTGATCAAGTTTCCTGATTTGGTGCCTATCCAATACCACAAATGGACAAACTCCTTGAATGGCTTGGCAAAGCTCAATATTTGACCACACTTGACATTACAAAAGTATACTGGTAGATTCCTTTAACAGACTACATTAACAAAAACAAAAGACCACATTTAGCACCCCTAGTGGTCATTGACAGTATTGTCTTCCTATTTGGACTGCAGGGTGCACTAGTGACCTACCAAAGTCTGGTGGACAGTGCTACATTCCCACAATTCCTATAATGATACCCTACTTCGATGACATGGTCACTTATTTCATTACGTGGGATGAACATGTGCCCATGTTCACGCTGTGCTTCTGAGTAACACCGGTCTCCTGATAAACCCAAAAAAGTTGTTTCTTGGGACTAACAAAAGTCAAGTATTTGGGCTACTTCAGGGGCAGGGATACAGTATGGCCATGGCGCACCAAAGTTGATGACATTATGAGGTGGCTCCGTCTGAGTAGCGGGTACAGGCTTTCTTAGTATATGCAGGATCCCCAGGAGGTTTGTGCCTCGGTTTTCTGAAAGAGCTGCGACCTTGATAGACCTCACAAAGAAGCAAACTCTGAATATGGTGGCGTGTGTGAGATAGTGGGTATGAGGCATGTGCATATTAAAAAAATAAATAATGCGCTCACATTTTCAGGTGGAGCATAAGTAGCATGGCAGTGTGGTTCTGCAGGCAGATGTGGGGGCAGGTAAACCTGCATCCACGTGCGCACATGCAGGACTGACATGTTTCCTCATTAGCACTGAAGCTATGATTGCCACACCTGCGTCTTAAAGGGGTACATTTTAAAGGGATCATTCTCCGCTGAATTAATAGAGAAGCTGGTATGGTGGTGGTGGAGTTGTCCTTAGAGATCCAGCAGATGCCAAGAGTGCATAGGGGAATATGGAAAGACAGCTGGCTCTGAGCAGTCTGGTAGATGCCAATTGAGGCAGCCATGATGGGAGTCAGAAGCAAGAACTGCAGCTGCTGGTATCTCCAAAGCCTCAGTAATCAGTTGGGAGAGCTGGTGTGACAAAGAAGTAGAGGACACGCTGGGCTCAGGTGAAAGAAGAGTAACAACTGATGACTGTGTGGCTTTTTTCTAGTTTTAACATGGGATTATTAATTAATTTATTTTTTTGGTTGTCTCAGATTTTATGGCTTACTTATTAAAGATTTGTTGCACTGCAATTTTTGGACACTTTATTGTTTGATTTTAAATAAAAGTGTGTTTGTCCTCATTTGCCCAGCTCATCCTCAGGAATATTATGAGCAGTTCAAAGTTCAAGAGGCTCCCAGAAGCAATTAGGGAGCGTGGAGCCAACCTGGACCTTCACAATGTGGGATACTGAAACAGAAACCGGCTTCTGTAATCTAAAGCAGGCCCTTACATCAACACGTGTCTTTGTGGCTCCTGATTTTTCTTTGCTTTTAATCCAGACCATCGCTTTAGATACAGGTCTTGGTGCCAGGCTGAGCCAAAGTGCCGATGGTGTTGAACACAGTTGAGTGGGAGGTCTTAGCGATTAAATGTACTATTAAACAAACTGAGGAACTACCTTCTTGGCTGTGATTTCCCTCCTGTCACCAACCACACTCCACTTCAGAGGATGTCATTGCACAAGGAGTTGAATCCACATGTCATTAGATTGTTCTTAGACGTACAGTCTTATCAGTTCAAAGTTCTGTATTGTTGTGGCACCCTCCACCCCAACTTTCTCAGGTTCATGACTTCTTGGTTCAGGCTGCCCAACCCAATGAGTCTGGGCTGAACGGGGTGGTTGGGGTTGTGTCGTGAGTTTGGACATTGGAGACAGCCTAAGGGCTCTGGTGATGTTATGTGATATTTGACATCTGATGACAGGCAGCCAGTGTAAAGAAGCTAATATTGGAGAAACAGAATCATACTTTCTTGCCCCAACCAGGAAGCGAGCGGCAGCATTCTGGACCAACTGTAACCTGCGTATCAGGGATTTGCTAATCCCAGAATACAGCGAGTTGCAGTAATCAAGGCGAGAAAAGATAAAAGCATGAGTAGCTTTCTCAAGATCCCTAGAAGATAATAAAGGCTTGATCTTACCTAATACACAAAGCTGGAAAAAGCAACTCTTGACTACAGAATTAATCTGTTTCTCAAAAGAGAGGTTACTCTCAAAGATAACACCAAGATTGCGGACTTGAGGTTTGCAAAAGACAGAGAAAGAGCCGAGAAGTCCAAGACCAATTTGGGCTTTAGCTAATGGACCCATTATAAGCTCCACCGTTTTATTTTGATTCAGATCAAGAAAATTATTAGCCATCCAGGATCTTAGTTCAGAAAGACAGTTGTGGGTAGGGATAATCATTACACCTCTATTTCTCAGAATTTTGTTATTATATTAAGGCAGTCAGTACTGTCAGCTGGCTGGCAGACTGGCAAGTTAAATACAGAGGTACTAGAGACTTATTTTGGTTTTAGTGCCACATGAAGATAACTTATTTAGCACTTATGTGATATGGCATTGATTCGGTCTTCTTACAGAAAAATGAAAAAAAAGCATAATTTTTACCTTCACAACTTTTCTCTAATATTGCATTAGGACTGCCGTAAATCCCCCTGCCCACCCCCTTTCCTTCCATGCCCATGCATCTGTGTCAAGAAAATGAACATCAGTGCTACATATTGACATGTGGCATATCACTGAGAACTGTATAATATGAAATTTTAAACCTTTAAATGAAAATTTTTAATTAGTACATAAATATGGTACTGGATCTGTATGTAATTCTCTAGGTACACACTTTTTTATTGATTTTAATTAGAAGCAAATAACATTTTATACTAGTCAAACTTACCAAAATTCAACCACCACCCAAGAGAAAGAGAGGAGAGCCAACAACTAAAGCAAATCTTTAAAAGCAGCAAGGAAGGAAGAGTATCCTTCTACCCGATATAGAAACTTACTCGAAAATGTTATTAATTAGATCCTGCCATATTTTTAAAAAAGCTCTGAACAGATCCTCTAAGTGAGAATTTGATTTTTTCCAATTTCAGATAATATATAACATCAGTTACCCAGTTACTTAAAAGTGGTGGATTGTGATTCTTCCAGTTGAGCAAGATAAGTCTATATGCTAGTAGTGTAGTAAGGGAAATTACAGTTTGTTTGTCCATCTCCACTTCATGGCCGGCTAGATGTACACCAAACACAGCCGTTAATGGGTTAGGAGTGTTTGTGACACCAAAATGTTGTTAATTTGGTGCACGCCCAAAGAATATGGCCCAGTTTTGACCCAGATTTCATATTATTGCCAGATGTTATGACTATGAATTCTATTGTTATGTTGGCACTTATGGTTAATGGGGTAGAAAGGATAAATAAGAAATACCATTTCTCTCTTTCTCCCCTAACCCGGACACCCTCCGCCCCCCCCACTCCATTATGCCTCTTGAGTGAACCAGACCACACTAATCCTCTGTTCCATTACATGCCAAGAGACTGAGCATGTCCAGAACAAAACAAACCCCCCAGCAGTGGTGTACAAAAGGTTAAAATTGAGATATCTTATGGAAGTACAGTCCAACTACAATGAACCTAGAATATTATCTTAAACAGTTCCAATACAATAAACCTTGAGAATTATGCCAAACCTGCGGTGGGTTGGCACCCTGCCCGGGATTGGTTCCTGCCTTGTGCCCTGTGTTGGATGGGATTGGCTCCAGCAGACCCCCGTGACCCTGTGTTCGGATTCAGCGGGTTGGATAATGGATGGATGGATGAATTATGCTAAACAGTTGCCATGGACTCTGAGATATCATACAATAGTATATTCCGATACAATAAATCAAGGGTATAATGTGGGGAAAAAAAAAACACAAACACACTGTAAATAGCTAGTTACTTTGTGGTTGCCACCAAAATGTACATATATTCAACGGAAGAAATTTCAATACAATATAATAATTGAAGTTTAACAAAAAAGACAAAGGAAAGGTGGCAGAAGATACAGCTACGGTAAATGTCATATCACAAATGGACCAAGTAGTATAACTGTGTTTCAAAAGGATGTTGGGATCAGTCTTCTTAGCTCTTTTTGTGCTTCATCCAGAGAGCTAAAAATTTAAAACTGAGCTTCAATTACCACTTTCAGTTTGGCAAGGTACAAGAATCTGTATCTGATTTCAGCTCTGCATAGGTGCTATTTAATGCTCTAGAATGCAGCACATTTAGCAGCTGTTGTGGAGAGAAATCTGGGAAAATGCGATTATTTTCAAATATAATCTCCTCTTTTATTCTGAGAAGAGACCTCAAGTTTTCTTTAGCCTGTAGTTTGTCAAAATGGACAAGCAGGCTTCTCGGTTTTGAGGCATTCTATTCACATATACGATAGGGTGCTGCGATCTCGGTGTCTGATTTGAAGTCCTCTCCAGTTACTTTGAAGTGCTCCATGTGTACAACGACCTCCTTCCAGCAGCACTTCTGCCACGCCTGGAACAGTTCCTGGCAGCACCCAAGGAACCCAAACTCCAAACTCCAATACCAAAGGAGCCCTGAGGGAGTCCGAGGCACCACTGCAACCCAGGAAGGCTGCCACCTAGTGCTCAGGGGGAGGTAATGCCCTGAATAAGCTCTCTCAACCCCCAGCTGTCCACCACAACACACACACAAACACACACACACGCAGTGTCATGCAAAAGTATTCAATCCCATTGGAAATCATCATAATTTACTTCATGACAAAAGATTTGTACAAATACTTACCCATTCAGTACTTTTAATGTGAACTCCTATCCTGTAACAAAACATTTCCAAAAGTAAAAAAAATATATATTTTCCGTAGAAAAATCAAAGGTTAGTGTTTGCATAAGTAATCAAGCCCTACACATTAATACTTTTTGCTACAATAACAGCCTTAATTCTTTTAGGGTAAGTTTGTACCAGTTTTGCACATTGTTCAGGAGTGATTCTTCCTAATTCTTCTTGGCAGAATTAATAGAGATCCTCTAGGTTGGTGGGATGGTGCCTCTGGACAGGAGTTTTCAAATAGCACCACAAATTCTCAGTAGGGTTAAGAACAGGGTTTTGACTTCGCCATTCCACAACTTTCATCTTCCCAGTGTCGTCTTGGCCTTATGCTTAGGTGCCATGTCATATTGAACAGTTAATTTTCTCCTGAACCGCAAATTCACAGCAGACTGGAACAAGTTCTGCAATATAGTGCTGTATTTGTATACATCCATTGTCCCTTCAACTCTGACAAGATTCAAAGTCCCACCACATAAAAAGCATCCCCAAAGTATGATGCTGCCACCACCATATTCACCGTAGGTATGGTGTTTCTTGAAGCATGGCCAGTGTTAGTTTTATGCCACACATACCTCCTTGAAGTCTGGCCAAAAGTTAAATTAAGGTCTCATCTGACCATAACACTTTCTCCCACATCTTCCTTGGGGCATTTATGTTTTACCCTCCCACAGAGGCGCATTTTATGGAGAGATCCTGAAACTGTGGACCCATGCACCTTCATACCAGTTTTAGCCAAACAGCATTGCAAACTTCTGAGAGTGACAGTTGGAGTTTTATTAGCCTCTGTCACCAGTTGATGTCTTGCTCTGATGTTTAGTTTTGAGGGACGACCTGTTTTAGTAGAGTCTAGGTGCTGTGATGAACATTTCACTTTGTGATGATAGATGCAACAGTGCTTAACGGGCCATTCAAACTCTTTGATATTTTTTTGTAGCCATTTCCTACTTTGTGCATTTCAAAAACTTTGATCCTTACTTCAGAAGAATGCTCCTTTGTCTTCATTTTTGCAGTGATTGTCCAGCAAAGACTATGATCCTTACAAAGTCAAGTCAAGTCAAGTTGGGGAGCATGACCTGGTACAGTGCGTTGCTGCACCCACTACATGACGAAACAACTTGGGATCCCAGTTTGCAACCCCCCAGGCAGACACACGGTCCAGTCCCACCCTTTTGAAATGACCCTCTATCTATTGCAGCCAGGTGTTAGGTGGGTGACCCCTTGGCCTGGTCCAGCCACTCGGGTCCCCAACCATGAGGATCTTAAACACGCCACATGGCAGTAGTACCGTAACTGACGTTCCCTCACAATGCAGGTAATGTGACTCATTCAGGGCTCCATGAGCAACCGCTCATTCGACACAAAGTCAAACCAACGGTACCCAAGGATTCTCCGAAGAGACACACTACCAAAGGAGACCAGTCTTCGTCTCAGGTCACTTGATAGCGTCTTACAATGGGTGCTTTTTATATCCAGAGAGATAACTCACAAGTAGTACCTAATTATGTCACCTTTGAATCATTTGTGATTAATCTTTTTCATTTTGTGTGACACTGGAGCTCCCAACACACAGAGGTTTAAAAACTTATACAAAGACTAACTTTTGAGTTTTTGTTCTTCAATTAAATATCTACAGAATATGGTTTACTTTGACTTTGGAAATGTATCATTACAGCATAAGAGTTCACATTAAAAATACTAAATGGATAAATAACACATCTTAAGTCATGCAGACAATTATGATGACTTTCAAGGGGATGGAATACTTTTGTACACTACTGTATACACATATAATTTCAAACTTGGCTGACTGACTCACTGTCTCAACAAAAACACTAATTTCCATTTCGTTAAAATGCTGAAATTTGCCAGGATGGCACATCTAAGGCAGTAGGTATTTGCTAAGAAAGAACATTCCAGTTTATCAGTATTTATGGTTAACCCCCCCACACACACAATTGAAAAACTAAATATCCCAGAAACTCAAAAATGCTTTGATTGATTTGATTGAAATTTGGTAAAATTATAGAAAAACAAAAATTAGCCAGCCTGTGTTTTTTATCTGTTGATATTTGTTGATAATAGAGCTATAGAGAATGGGCTATTCTTAAATGTGACTTAATTTTTTAAGTGATCATGCATAGAGAAATGCAGCTGCTGATTTATGCAAGTGAAGGCCGAAGTGGAAATTCCATGAAACTCAAAGAAGATTTACTTAGCAAGTTGTGTCCTTTTTGTATACTCAGTACTCCCTAATCCATTACTCATTGCAATGCAGTATAAAATGCATGCAGATTTGATGTTTATAGCTGTTCCCCTTGGATTGCTGATCTTACTTATATACAGTGGATATACTTCAAACAATGAGTTGTATGACGGGCTGTGTGATGAAGTACTTGGGGATGAAATACAATGTTGTAGAGAATTGGTGTGTCACCTTGAAGGTCAGACGCACAATGTACTGTTATGCTCCAGTGCACAATGCAGTAGCAGGAAAATGCTGGTACACTACACGAGCCCACTTCAAGTTCTGCGGACTCATTCCAGGAGCAATGTCATGCCTTGGCCAGTTTAAACATTTGCGTAGCTCAATGAAAGAGTCCCCCTTGGACAGAACATAGAGTGAGGTGGACATTATACATAGTTCACTATTTTTTTCTGCACAATGCCTCAAACATTTATTTCATTGCATGTTGACCTGTGAACATCAATGCTATATGTTATAAATGAAAGAAATGGTAAAAGATTACAGTCGAAAGCATTACTTTCAAATCTGATTAAAGCTACTATTTTTACAAGATGAACTACAAGTTAAAATTATATTTATACCAAAGACTACTACATAATTACTTAATTACTATTAATCCTACAGATTACCTTTTAGAATTAAAAAAATACTGTTTCATATAGTTATGTTTTACAATTACATCAACAATGGCATGAATGTTTTACCCTTGGCCAACTGTGTCTAGCATATTCAAGAGTAAGGAGCTCAAGTGAACAGTGAACAGAACAGAAATGTTCTGTTTAATCTGCTATGGGAATGTCTCCTTTTGAATGCTTACATGAGGATAACCCCACTTTATTATATTTTGTTTTTATGAAACCTGTCGACACAGAAAGGAAATTTCTGTCTTAAATAAATGTGACTAAATTTATTATGTTTTATATTTGTAAAAATTTAGATTACTTTATAGAGATGTGTTTTCACTTTCACATTAAAGGCTCTTTTCCCTGTTATATTAGCTTGGCACTACCTGGTATCAAAAAAGTCAAATTAAATGCAAAGTTTTATAACAATAAAATATGTACACCTCCAAGGGAATGAATACTTTTTACAGGCACTGTACTTTAAATATTCAACCTATTACAAAAATATTACCAAAATCTAGATACAAATTGAGGATCTTGATTAGAAAATTACTTAAGGAAACCATAAAGACAAGATATTCTTCAAGAAATATATCCACTTAATCCTTAGCAGGTGAGAGCTTCTTCAAGGTACAAAAAAAAAGTGAGCTTTCAGAAAACCTGAGAAGGTGGAAGATCAGATATAAAATCCATTTTAATTTTCTCACAATGTTGAGACAGAGGAGGTGTGGATCAGACTAAACCCAAAGGACTTCCACAACTAACTTCAGACTTACAGCAGGCTTCACATACTTTTCATATTCTTGTAACAAATTGTTATTTTGTATTTCAAGGAAACCAGAGTAATAATAGTTTCAACAATAGGCCAGCAGAGATAAAATTCTCTATAGCACTCCAGTCTACAAAAAAATCTAATAACGCTATTTCTGGTCACCTTCTATTATTTCTATATTATTAATTACATTCTCCATTTTGGATTCCATTATTTATTGTAAACAAACAAAACATGTCCTGAAGGATCGGTATGTGGGCCAGGAAATGAAGCTCACAGGCTGAGGCTTACTAAGTGTTGTGAATATGTACAGTGCACATCCTTGAGCCTATTTATTCCCATTTTTGAAAGTTTGTCTTTTTTTATTTATATATTACAGTTTTTCTGATGATGCTTTTTTATATCTTATTTACATTGGCCACATCCCTGATGTTTTTAGCAGCTATGCTTGCTAGTAGTCATATGACATGGAGACCACGTGACATACTGTATCAAAAAGCCCAATTTCTATAACAAACAAACATTAAGCATGATTGGATGTCAGAAAAAAAAAGTTTCAACAAAAAATTCCTGACTTTGTAAACTTTCTATAATTAAATACCACAAACCACTCGTTCACTTTTTAGTCTTTTACCCAGGTACAGTACTTGATGTTACTAGCTTCAGGATGTTAACCTAAACTGAGATTAAACTGTATACCAATTTTGCATAGAAACGCCATAATTAAGAATTATGGACCACATTTCAATACAATAGATAGAAGAAGACTATGAAGACGAGTCAATTGCTTAACAGAAACACAATAACCCTTCTCGATGAAAGGGAGTATTTTCAAAGGCACAAAAAGATCACTTTTAGAAAAAAGATTACTATTACCAAGATAATATTATAAGTCACTACATGAAAACAAATCTGTTATAAAATCTAAAGAAACTTCCTACCATAATCTAGCCAGAGGTGGCAAAGGTTGTGGAAAACCTACAGGGCAACCTATCAAACTTTTATTTGCAGCACATACTTCACAAGCTCCAATATAATAATAATAATAATAATAAGGTTGACGTCCTTCAACATCTGCAATAAAATGCTGCAGATGTTCTATCAGACGGTTGTGGTGAGTGCCCTCTTCTACGCTGTGGTGTGCTGGGGAGGCAGCATAAAGAAGAAGGATGCCTCATACCTGGACAAACTGGTGAGGAAGGTAGGCTCTATTGTAGGAATAAAGCTGGACAGTTTAACATCTGTGACAGAGCGATGGGCACTAAGCAAACTCCTGTCAATCATGAAGAATCCACTGCATCCATTTACAGTAACAGTGTCATCTCCAGGCAGAGGAGTAGCTTCAGTGACAGACTGAGGAGATCGTTCCTCCCCCATAATATGCGACTCTTCAATTCCATCCGGGTTGGGGGGTAAATGTTAACATTATACAAAGTTATTGTCTGTTTTTACATGCATTTTTATCACTCTTTAATTTAATATTGTTTTTTATCAGTATGCTGCTGCTGGATTATGTGAATTTCCCCTTGGGATTAATAAAGTATCTATCTATCTATCTATCTATCTATCTATCTATCTATCTATATATTTCCTTAGATAAAGATGCTGTTGTGAAATAAACATGAGAGGATCGGTAGAGTAAATTAAGCATAATTTATTCCCAGCATATGAACAGAATGACAGATCATTAATACAGTAGACAGAACTTATTCTTCTGATTTGGGGCAGACCCTCTCTAAGCTTTTATAGTTACAGCAAGTATGGGTGAAGGGCCCTTGACTTTACATTACACGTTAAAGCCATATTTAACTTGGGGTCTTTATCAAAGAGGAAACTTGAACTGTGTCCTGATAAGAGGGAGTAAACCATGCAGAAATTTTGACAATAGTTTAGAAGTTAAAAATAAAAAAAAAAAACTTAATTTGCCTTTGCCCTTCCATGTAGTCACCCATGTCAGCTGCACCCATATACATATAATGTATTTGTTCTGTAATGCCCAATACAAATTGCTTGGTTCTTTAAAAACCAAGATAAACTACCAAAGGTGAGTTGTCAACCAATTCCAAAAAGCCACAATTAAGACTCTGGCACCAATTTTACACATGCTAGCATTTAGTTTATTAAATTAATCAACAGGTGTGTTAACATTAACTAAACATTAAACCTCTAAACAGTGATTAAGGGATTTGGTTCTTCATACTGATCATCAAAGTTCAGACTCCCAAGATAGGGCATTTGCCTTCTGAGTTTTGACTATAGCATGATAAGAAATTACAAAATTAAATCTGCTGAAAAAAAGGGCACAGTGAAGGTGGCGGGCACATATTTTTTTTAGCTGTTTTATGATTACTTTATTTTTTGTGATCAATATAAGTATATACTGAATGGCTATTAAGAGCCCTCCACCCAGTATCTCAGTTTTTTCAGGGCTAGTTTGATTGCTAATAATTTCCCACGTTGTAATGTAACTCAGCAGATGTTATGTCTCCATCCATCCATCCATTATCCAACCCGCTATATCGCCCTCTATATTAAAAGAAAATCTTGGCTTGGAAGGAGATTACACTTGATCTTCTTGGAAGACAATTTGACGCCCCCCGAGACAAGGCAGTGAGACAAAAGGACAGCTGCTGTAAATGATCAATGCGCAGCACGACAAGCAGAACATGCAGCTCAGCAGCAGCAGCTGATCAGACCACATCACCTCAGCATGCATTCAGCCTCCCTCCCCCTTGGCAACGCGAGCAGCAGAGATGCAAAGTGGCTGGAGCATAGTGCACCCTGGGGGCGGGGGGGGGTTATGGAGATGGTAGGGGGTGGGCGACTGAAGCGAGCAGGGTGCAAAGCCCCCTAGTCTTTACAAAAGGAAAGTGTCTTGTTAGTGTAAGTTGAGTGTTTTGAAAGAGAAGCTCTACCCAATACTAGATGCAGCAGCATGTAGTTCACATTGGAGGTTAACATCAGGTTGTCTCAAGATAGGGGCTAGGATAAAGGCTTCCTTTGATCTTTCAAAAGCCCCCTGAAGCCTCTGTTTACCAACAAATTAGAGTGTACACGCAGTGATAGGTCAAACATAGAAGTAAAGTCTCTTATCAATCTGTAACAATAATGTGAAAATTCTAATAATCACTTCAGAAATGACTTCAACTTTAGCTGTCCAATACAGAGACCCTGACTTAAATATAATATGATGAAACAAAACAAACTGTTCATGAATTAAGTTCAACTGTTTATCAAGATACTGGTATTGTTCAAAAGTCACATTAAGATTCAGTCCTCTGTCTTATGGTGATCCAATTGTATACACTGTGTGTTAATCTAATTTTGAAAAAAACATTGTTTCTGAAAAATGATGAATGACAGATATAAAGTAAATAGGTATTTTTTTTTGGAAATTTTCTTTAATTCATGGTGATCAATGAAGGGTCATTGAAATATTTTTTTCAATAACAACAAAAAATATTAGGGCAAAGTTATCCTCTATGTAATTTTCATAGCTCAGGCCACAGGATAAGAGAGAACATACAGTATATCTTGCATTTGGGCAAGGATGCAAATGGAAAAAAGTCAGTAACATAGTAGTAAGACCTAAAAGGGAAAGTAGTACATTTTTACTAACTTAAACATCTTCATAATCTTCAAAACTTGTGGCAACATGTCATACATCTAGAAATGGAGGGTTTGATGATTGAATGGAGGTAATGATTAAAACAACCCTCACCACAGAATTTAAGTTTTTTAGTTCAAAACAGTTGGGTTGAGGATTATAAGACTACTGAAATGCTGGCCTGGAGTAATCAAATGAGGCAACATCTGAGTTTTGAATTGCTGCAAAGCCCCATCCTAAAACTACCTGCTACAGTATTGCAACCTAATCATTTTGATAAAATGTTTAGCTCCTTTTGGAGTGGTTTATTTCACCAAAAATTTTCATCACCACAGGATCACATTTATCAAATAAGTGCACCAGGTTATTGGTATTGCAAATCATTATCAGTGATCCATCAACAACTTATTTCTGTTATTGCCCCCACTAAAAGTAGTAAAAAATCTATTTATCTATCTGATGCCCAAGAAGCTTTCGACATTTGAAAGAATTATTACTTTGATCATCCATTCTTTGTCATCCAGTCATTACACTTCTATTCCAAATAAAAACTGATGCCTCTTTTTTTCCTTATACTCCTAATAATTTTACAATATCACACACGATGCCCTATTTTAACTCTCTCAATTAAGTTAAGTTACGTCATGTATTTAGTTATGAGTATTATTCATTTATTATTATTATTACTACTACTACATATTTATCATTATGTTAATGATTTTTAAATTTATAAGGTTATGTAATGTTATTGTCCTTTTATATTCATCTCAAGACACAGTCATAGAAGTTGTGCAACTAAGCATTTCACTGCATATTGCACTGTATGTATAATTTGTATGTGACAAATAAGATTTGATTTTTGTTGATTTCAGTTTGAAATATAGTAATACCTTTTGTGGCCTCTGAAAAATTTCATGAATCATGAGTCATAAGATCATCACAGTAGTTGGAAAACTGAACGAAAGTAGACTGATTCTGTCTAACACATAGTCTAACACATGTCATAAATACGGTTTTTGTTAAAATCTTAATTATTATTTTTGATTATTTATTTAAATAATTATTCAGTTTTTCTTTGTTTAGAAAATGCAACATTTATTTAATGATGTCATTACTGTACCATTTTGCTTCTCTTTTGCAAGCAGTGATTAGAAAAACAGGATTTTAGAATTTTTTTCAAGTTTATTAAAAACAAAAAACTGCTATATAACATTGACATAAGTATTTAGACCCTTTGCTATGACACTCCAGTGGCACAGCAGCACAGTGGTAGCACTGCTGCCTTGTACTAAGGAAACCTGGGTTCATGTCCTGGGTCTTCCCTGTGTGGAGTTTGCATGTTCTCCCTGTGTCTGTGTGGGTTTCCTCCCAAAGACATGCTGGTTAGGTGAACCGGCAATTCTAAATTGACCTGTGTGTTTTTGCCCTGCAATGGCCTGGCGTCCTGTCCAGGGTTTATGCCCTGTTCTACCTGGGATAGCCTCCAGCAGCCCCCTGTGATGCCGTTCAGGATTAAGTGGGTTAGTAAATGACTGACTAGCTATGACACATGAAATCCAGTTCTGTTGCATCCCATTTGGCTGATCTTTATTGAGATGTTTCTGTACTTTATTTGCTCACATGAGTTATGCATCACCTACATTATATCTCTATTTATGTTACTTACATCATGAAAAAAAACAAGTAGAACTAAATCTGTCTCTTTCTCACATTATGAGCCTATACATTTGTATAATATACACACCAGCCTTTACATTTTTGCCCCCTGCTTAATAAGAAAAAAATGTAACCTAAATTCCAAGCATTATGTAATAACACTGACCATTTATCTCAGATAACAATACAAAATAAAAATTAATATAAAAAAAAAATAAACTGGTCAACTATAAATAGTATTTTTGTAGTTAAACTGTTTTTGGAGCAATCCAGAGCAGTTTTTATGTGTTTCATTTGTCTGTTTACTTCACACAAAAAATGACTGCTGTTATTTAATTATTATTTTGTGCAGACCTAGCAAAATGGGAAGATCAACCTTGTGTTTCTCTCAAAAATCTGATTGGAAATTCACGTACATTCAATGAACTAGAAAGGTGAAATGTCACAGGTAGTAGTGCTAAACTCACATAACAGGTGAATGTAGCAATAGTATGTTGCCCCTGACATCTAACAGTCTGTAGTTAAAACAAGCTGAGCTTTGCCTTGTTCTGCAACACAGGAATTACAGCTACACTAAAATATTGGTGAGATGAAATGGTGTAACATGGGTGAAGCGCATGTTCTTAAATCCCGTGTTTGCCACTACTGAGTAGGGTTTCTCATCTCATTCCGAAAACAACCCAATCACAGAATTGATTTTTTTAGCCGAGATTGAACCAGCTAGGATTTTGTAGTTAAATGTTGTGTGGAGCTCTGCTGTGGTAATATCAGCCACCTACTAGTACTATCAATTGACAGAGAAGGGGAACATCTGTACAGATGAGTGAACATATTGTAGGTGCCAGAGACAAAGGACAGATATCCTGGTTAGGATAATGGTTGGAAGGGGCAAACAGGCTTGCCATGAGCAGTTCATTCCCCCAAAAGAGAGGTGACAGTGTTTCTCAAGGCTGGATCAGATTAAGACACCTACACGGTGGCATGGGAGTTAGAGTCTGGAAATGCAAACCTATTTGGGGTCTTTGGATACCAAATGGTGAAGCTGGCAGGGTGGGGATTGTCCTGGTTTCAACACGATCCAGAAATGCTCCAAACAACCTTGACATGAGACTGGAAGCCATTCCTAGGTCTAGTTTAAAAGAGTGCCCACCATCTCACTTAAATTGAGTTGTAAGACAGCAGGCAACACTCTTGGAGAAGGAAGGAGAGAATTGTGAATGGTTTATTTTTGCTGGTGTTCATATGACGAAGGTGTTTTGTCGAATAATAATTCTTTATTTGAACCTGGAATTGTTTTGGGAATTACTGTGTCTATGGTTTGGGACTCAGTGGCATAACCTTGTGGTTACAATGTTTATAATATTAGCATGGGTGTATGTTACTCTCATTTCATATATTTGCACAGTGTATCTTTTAGATCCACCACTAGATGGCCATCACCACTATTACTTGCAGGGAACACAAATTACTCCCATAAATGCCTCCTGTATCCAGTTATGTAGTAAAGAATGAAAATTGTTTCAGAAGAGGGAGGGCATTAATTAAACTACTGTCTCTAGTCTGAAATCTTAAGCGATATAGATTCTTAATTTAAATGGGAAAGAAGACTGAGAGGTCCTTTGATGCAAAGTTTACTTGCCATTTCCATCTAAATATCATGCCTTTGAATAGCCTTATATATAAGCTTAAAGTTGATCAGTTTTCTTTACTTGTCTCACAGCAATTAACACATCTAAGAAATATATTTAGATGATGAATTAAAAAATGTAACTTTAGCAGCCTGATATAATGTGTTAAACAAGATGGATGCGCTGGTCATGTCTATATCTCACTTCAACTGGGAGTATTATCCTTGTTAAAATGAATACACTCTTTTCCACAGTTTTTAAATCTCTTTAGGTGCATTCCATTATATAATAAATATATCTTTTGAAAATTAAATGTATATGTAGCTTCATTCATTCAGAATCCAAAATATAAAAAAATATTAATTCTTCAGAGCTCAAAAGTTGGTGGGCTTAATGAACTATGTAACCTTCCTTCTACTGCTAGGTTTTGAAAATATGCTTTAGAAGTCTGTAGTAGGAATCAGAAGCGAATAAACCTGTACCAGCTTGTTTAGTCATGGAGAGGAAACCAATCACTAATTTTTTCTTTGCTTTGCTCTATGCACCATTTACAATTAATTGCCTCCAACTAAGAAATCTGTTGGTGTTTATAACTCACTTCAGATATGGTAGAAGCTGGGTTTTTACTGTTAATTACACTTTAATGGGGCATCCATATTTACACCACCTATAATGTACATAATACTTCATATTTGTTCAGATTTATTCATTGAAATATATTTGCATTCTTTGAAAAACTGTGCCTTAAATATACATTTACATCAAAAGATTTGTATAGCACACTTTCATACAAAGTATGTAGTTGAAAATACTTTACAAGAAGTTAAAAAAATCACAGTCACAGAGAATTAATAAATAAAGCAATAAGAACTAAGTAAATACATACTTGCAACAGTCCCTGATTCACTAGAACATGGGTGTCGAACTCCAGTCCTGGAGGGCAGCAGTGGCTGTAGGTTTTCATTTTACGATCTTCTTCATTAGTGACAAGTACTGCTGCTAATTAACTTCTTTTGCCTTAGTTTTAATTAACTTCACTCAGGCCCCTTAGTTGTCTCTTTTTTCTTAATTAGCAGCCAAACAATAATGAGACACAAAACAAGCCGGCATATGGCCAGCTAACCTGTGCCCATCACACAATATCTGAAAACAAAGAAAGGTGATGGTCTCGGTAAGGTTGATCTCTCAGGTCACCAAAACATTTTCACAATATTCTTAGAAAAACAGAAAAATCAACTGTTTTGTAAATGTTTGCTGTTGCAGAATGATAGCAGCAACAAGCCATGGAATTAAATAATGGGTTTAATTAACAGCAAGAATCAGCTTTTCATTAAGAGATCGGTTGCAGTTTGAAATCCCAGTTTAGCTGGTCATCCGTTGTCTAGTTTCACATCTCATTTCTGTTTGGCTGTCACTTAATGAAGAAAGGAATAAATTTAGAGGACTGAATGCTTAAAAACATGGCTATTTAAATGAAGGGAAAAGAAGTTAATTAGCAGTGAAAACTGGCCACTGATTAGGAAAAGGGTTAGAATGAAAACCTGAAGCCACTGCAGCCCTCCAGGTTCAACACCCCTGGTCTAGAAGCACTATATTGTAATCACACTGTATTATCTTGGTCATCTGGAAGAATACTAGCACACCCACCATAACAAAATTGGAAAAGAATATTACATTTTACTTAAAATTAAAAAAAAAAGTTTACCTGGACAATGCGAACATTCTTTAGAAAATGGCATGCATTTATTATTAATGGAGATTGCTGGTCATTGCTAATATTTCAGAATGTTTAAGTGACTTTTTTCATAAACTTTTTTTGCTCCTCAGCTCATTGAACACATAGATGTGTAAGTATCTGCTGTATCTACTCTGATTCAAATAAAAAGTTATACTGTATTGATATGTAATCTATAAATGGTTATGAAATCACCAGTATACAGTATCTTATCATATATCTCACCTTGAACAGTATGTAGGCATCCAAGGTAATGCCCTTAAATGGTTTAAACCTTATCTAAGCAATAGGAGTTTTTCTATTTACTTGGGTGAGTTTTCATTTTCTTTAGCCCCACTTTCTTGCAGGGTTCCATCCTTGGACCAGTTCTCTTTGATATACATGTTACCTTTAGGCTTGATTATCAAGATGTATGGCTTTTCCTTTCACTGCTATGCTGATGACACTCAAATCTATTTGCCACTCCAAGACAATACAGACCCTCCTTGCATGCTTGAATGATATTAAAACCTGGATGGCAATGAATTTTCTTAAACTAAACTAGGGGGCTTTGCCCCCTGCTCGCTTTGCTCACCAACCTCTCCAGCCTGCACTACACGCCAGCCACTTCGCGTCTCTGCCACTTGCGTATGTGGCTTTCACTTTCACCAAACAACAAATCTTTTCATTCTCGCGGATATACCTCTTAATTGGGAAGAAACACTACTTTTCCCTAATGGCAACACAAATTAGATGATCTACGAGTCTCTGACTTAAAGTTTAAATCCGAACAATATGTTCAATCTCTTTTCGTTGTTCCGTTATTTCACCGAGTAATAATTTCCATCTGTTTGCGCTAAAGCAATGTTTACTATAATTTTTTTGAGACTTTCGAATTTCAGTACTTTCATTACCTCTAACCTGCCCTGCATGTGTATCGCGCCAATGTTTTGGAACCTCTTTACGACATTCTACTTTATCATCTATTTTTTATTTCTGGCACCGGGCGTGGTTAAATCTTGGCACAAAGTCTCATCTTGCGGGATGTGAAAGTATCTCTCTGAAAAAGTCACGTCTCGTCCCAGGCTAAAAAGTTTGGTCTCATCCCAGGATTTTGTTATTATAATAGAGAGATAATAAAACTGAGGTTGTGGTGTTCTAAAGCTCAGAAACCTTGAGTCTCCCTAATGTTGCTCTTGGACCCCTTACCATATATCATTAGGCTTCATTCAGGAACATGGTCAAGATCTTTGACAGCTTATTCAAACTCAACAAACTGATAAATTATGTGGTTAAATGTAACTTTTTCCAGCTGAGACTTTTAGCTAAGGTAAAGGCTTTTCTTTATTTTAGTAATCTTGAAAAGGCCATCCATACTTTTATAACATCTCATTTGGACTATTCTGGTTCTTTTATGCAGGTGTAAAGCCTTATTATGACGTCTACAACTAGTCCAGAACGCTGTTGCTCGTTTATTGACCGGCTATTATAAGCATGACCAGATTTCAACTTGCTCCACTGACTTCTGGTCTGATTAAAATTCTATTGCTTGTTTTTAAATGTTTGAATGGAAAAGCCTCGTCTTACCTCTTGAAACTTCTTCACTTGTATGTGCCGACAAGAGCACTGCGGCCTACTAGCCAGATCCTGTAACTTGTGCTGAGGATTAGGCTGAAACAAAGTGGGGAATCGAGCTTTTGCAAAGACTGCTCCTTTTCATTGGAATGGCTTGCCTTATCATATCAGGTCTGCCCCAACATTGGCCATGCTTAAGTCATCATTAATGTCCTGGCATTTGACCCTGCCAAAGGTTGACATTATGTTTGTATATGTTCGCTCATGTACACTCATGATTATAAATACATATGCACGGATGTTGGTATTTTGAGCTTATCTTTTATGTAATGGTTGGTTATGTTTGCAGTTCTGTATTTATATTTTTACTGTTTTTTTACCCTTTCTTGTACAGCACTTTGTTTCAGTTTGAGCTGTTGTAAATGTGCTTTATAAATAAAGTTGAACTTGACAAAATATAAACAAAAGATATTGTCACAGTCTGCTACTCCTTAACATGTGAACCTGGAACACAAAAGAACCCAGGAAAAACACTAGGGCAGGGGTCCTTAAACATTTTAATATGAGAACCCAAATAAGAAAACCGGTACCATAATGGGACACAGGAAGAGGATTATTGTCATATTTGCAGCAGAGCCATAAACAGACAAACAACAGTGGCCATATAATAAAAAACATTAAACATTTTTGTTTCCTTCCAAGCATTTCTCTTACATGCATACTAATAAAAGTGGAACATGGGTGGAAAGCAGGGAAAACAAGGAAAAGATTCCTGAGGTATATCATTGTCAGTGTAAATGCTTAGCGTATGGTTTAGTAAAGCTAACAAAAAAAATTCTTTGGGGTGCAGTGCGTGGATGTGATGATTTTTGAAAAGATACTTGAACGATCACTTAACTTAGTCACTTGACTTCTGGTGCCAGGTAAGGAATAAAGTAGTCAAAAAAATTAATTGATGCAGTTTAGTTTCCATTTATTACATAACATTTTAGGTAACCATAAACGAACCCTTTTTTTAAACGAACCCTACCATTAATAAAACAACATATTTTTCTAAATAAGTTTGTAAATACTTCAGCATATCCCAGTTTTAATTTAACAATTTAATACATTTTGTAAAAAAGTAGCTAAATTATTTCTTAAAAACATATGCATTATTTGTTTTTCATGAGTTATAGTATAAATCTTGATGAATAAGTTGACAAATAGTCCACATTGAAATGTTCATGCTACCAACTGAAATCCTGCTAAATGTCTACAGCTTGTCTCAACTTTTTGATATTTTATGGTATTTTTACAGTTCACAATGCTCCAAACAAGTTTCACACTACCATTAGATTGAAATTTATAGAAAAGATTTAAGAGGTGTTACAAGAAGGAATTCTTCCTTACCAATGAAGTTCAACTTAAGGCAAATTAAACTTCATGCAATATCTTCTTTGCACGTATGTTACAGGATTAGATTTAATATATGCCATAACAGCAAACAGTGGATGAAGCTCCAACCAGTTGTCCATGGCCACTAACACTGAATGTAGCCTGTAACATAGCCATTACACTATACATATATTCCACCATATTTATGTGCCCTTTATAACAATCTGAAAATTTGTCACATCCTGGTGCTGCATACTTTTTTTTACTTCAACATTTCAAACTAACGGCCCTATCCATTCACCTCACAAGCTTGTCTGCGCCATTCCTTCCTCTTTCTATTGTTCTTATACATGGCTTAGCTTGTTAGTCATCTCAATTTGATTGTTCCACTGGTTGTGAGAGAAGGGAATCTTTGTTACATTTTCATACTATAGAAACAATGGCTTTCTGTGATGCATCAATAGTATTGTTTTACATGCTACAGCAATAAACAGTATACTAAACAGTAGGCAGTATATCACTGGGCACAGAATTTGCAATTAGATGAATTTGCCTAATTTTACTACACAATCATATGACCACCCACCATAAACATGTCCACAATGCAGTATGGGATGCAACCCACAGTTTAAGAAACACTAGCCAAGGGAACAGATCAGGGGCCTCATGCATAACAGCGTGCGTAGAATTCACACTAAAACATGGGGTAAGGACAAAAGCGCAAATGTGCATACGCACAAAAAAATGCAGATGCATAAATCTGTGCATTTGCCAACTTCCACATTCTTCCGCTCCATAAATCCCGGTCAGCATGGAAAGTAACGCATGTACACGTGCCTGCTGCCACTCCCCAAACTCCTCCCAGAATTTCGCCTCTTTGAATATGCAAATCAATATAAATAGCCCTTAAGCTCAGCGTTCTGTGAAAAGGAAATGGCAAAAGCACGGGGGGAAACAGAAGAATTTCAGTGAATACCAGGTGGAGGCAAGGAAAAACGCACTATTTGTTGGTTTAAACAGTGGTATAAACAACAACAAAAGGAAGTTGATCGAGTGACATAGAGTGTTGGAGAAACTCGAAAGCTCAAGTTCACAAAGTCGCACAGTGCCTGAAATAAAAAAGAAGCTGTCAGATATCAAAGTCGCTATGAAAAGGCGAGTTATAGCCCACCGACTCAGTGTCATATGAAAGCCTATTAGGGTACAGAGAAAAGAAAAAAAAATAGGGATACAGTGGGGGAAAAAGCTCAAAATGTCAACTTTAATTTCGGAATTTCCACTTTAATCACATAGTTTATTTTGCCATTAAAGTAGAACATCATAAACTTCATCTTTTAATCTTTTAATCTTTTAACATCTGTGGCAGAGCGACGGGTATTAAGCAAACTCCTGTCAATCATGAAGAATCCACTGCATCCACTAAACAGTGTCATCTCCAGGCAGAGGAGTAGCTTCAGTGACAGACTTTTGTCACTGTCTTGCTCCACTGACAGACTGAGGAGATCGTTCCCCCCCCACACTATGCGACTCTTCAATTCCACCCAGGGGAGTAAATGCTAACATTGCTCAAAGTTATTGTCTGCTTTTACATGCATTTTTATTACTATTTAATTTAATATTGTTTTTTGTATCAGTATACTGCTGCTGGATTATGTGAATTTCCCCTTGGGATAAATAAAGTATCTATCTATCTATCTATCTATCTATCTATCTATCTATCTATCTATCTATCTTTTAAAATCGTTTAATTTACTAGATTCTCAAATTCCATCATAACTAAAGTAGCATGTTAAATGCTTTGTTTTGTATGTGTTCTTCTATGTGTGTGAATCACTACATGCTTCTTAAACGGGCTTTCTCTTCCTCCGACAGCACACAGAATCTATTATATTCAGGATATTACAGCTCTCTGAATAATTTAAATACTGAGATGTATACTTGATATCATTTTCATGATGATAGGAATGAAAGCCCAGTCCAGAGATTGTTTGTGCCTCACGCAAGATGCTTGTAGCGCCGTGCGTGACCTTCGATGAAATAATTTATTGCAGCAGTACTGTCTCTTTCAAACGTACTAACCCCCAATTCCTGTATTTCCTTTTCTTTCTCCAAATACCCAATCACCACACAATCAGCTCTGTAATAGACGTTCAGCCACCTGTAAGATGAGAAAGCAGATTCTTCAAAACTTTTAAGGAACATTGAAATATCTTCATAGTACATGTTTAATTATTCTATCCATATATCCTTCCAGTGTCACGCCAGCCTCAGCAAGAATATAGCGCGAGGCAGGATCAATCCATGAACGGAGCGCCAGTTCCTTGCTAGTGCTGCGCCACTGTGTCCTCACATGTTTAATTATTAACAATATAGATTATTTAAATGAAGTTAAAGTTTTATCTGTATGATATAATAAACATATGTTGCTGCATTTCATCTTAAAATGATATTGTCATCATATGTAAATATGCGCTAAAGAGGTTAAGGTTGTGCAATATTATAACTGTATCGCAAGTTTACAGTGAGGTAATTGTACTTATAAGTACAAACAGTTCTACAAGGAGCACTTGATGGACTGATTGAGTGCATTTATAGTTCTTGGGATGAAACTGTTTCTGAACCGTGAGGTCAGTACAAGAAAGGCTCTGAAGCATTTGCCGTGTGAGAGCAGTTCAAATAGGCAGCATGGCTGAGGTAGCGTGTGCTAGATGCTGTATACAGATAATTCTCTTTCTGATCAGCTGCTGTAGAGCTGTAATTCCACACTCAGATACAGTGATATAAATACACTGAGTGGTGCAGTGAGAGTAATATGGAAAAAGAGAATCCGCTTTGGCAACCCCTAACGGGAGCAACTGAAAGAAGAACAAGAAGGTGCAGTGAGAATAACAACGCTAAAGCAGCTATGGTATTTGGAATAGTTTGGCTATTCCATGGACCATTATATTGCTACAGGTTAATTTCAATCAGATGCCTTAAACTAATAAACAATATACGGTTGATTTCAGTGTATATGATAAAGCTGCGTCAGGGATGTGGATTTAAAAAAGAAAGGGAAACTACACTAGAATAAAAGCACTGCTTTGAAGCTGGGTGCCGCTAGTTTGCATAACCAAGCTGAGAACTTGCGTACACCAGGGTTTGAGCTACCGTGAAAATGCGCGTGGCTTTACGGCAAGTTTAGGTTTTATACATCTCAATTTGAGCGTGGAAACAGGAATACGCAACATTTTTGTGCGTACGCACCGTTTATACATGAGGTCCCAGGATCTCCAAATACCTTAAAATATGCTCTTCTCTTTTCTTACAAGAAGGCCAAAAAACAGTTCAATGATGACAATGAGATACTTCTTACTACAAAATTCCATTAAAATGTGTTGTTTAAGAACTAACTGGAATTGTTTTGAAACTAAGTTCATTTTATAAAATTAAACTTGAAATGGTTTATCACCACCCCAAATCAATTTGTTGCCATATTTTAAGTGAATGTGCTGTTTTCATTGTATTATGGTTCAATTAGGTCTCCATCCTTGACTATGATTTTTTTTTTCTATTTTATTTCATCTTTTTGATGAATTTTGTTACTGAGTTGTTATTATGAATATTAATTAATTTGTTTATTTAATATGTTGTCATGATTATGGTATGTACAACGCTTCTTTAAATTATGTTCCTTGTACTCTTTATTTGGGGCCTAGAGTGGTGGGGCAACCTAACCTTGCAGCTGGGGTACTGCCTCTAGTGCTATCAAAGAGCGAGTGTCACATAAAATGGCATTGAGTATATTGTTCTATTTTGGTTTTTTTTTTTTTTGGTTTGTGCTTATTTTCCCATGTCTGGGCCTCTCTGCTCAAGCTGCTGCCCCCGCGACTCGACCTCAGATAAGTGGAAGAGGATGGATGGATGGATGTTTTAAAGATTAATAGAACTTTATTTTTCATGGACCACAGGGATTTACAATTGTCCCATTTCTGGGCCTGTTCAAGCATGATGCCTGCCACTAGAGTTGGTGGGTGAGGCTGACCTAGATTGGTGAGGCCTACAATTTGGCTTCACACCTGTGTGGTAACATAAAGTCTGCAATTAATTTTTGGGAAGTACACCTTTTTAAGTGTTTTCAATAAGTAGAAATCACAACAATTTGTGATAACAAGTTAACTGCAAAGGAAAATAAAGTCCAATTTGCAAAGACAGGCCAGCTCATAGAATTTTTTTTAGCTCATTGATCACTTATTCATTTATTCTGGCACAGTGGTAGTGGTGCTGCTTTTCAGTAAGTTGATCATGGGTTTACATCCCAGGTCTTCCCTATATGAAGAGCACTTTGAGTAGTGAGAAAAGTGCTATATAAATGTAAAGAATTAGTAGTAGTAGTATTTTCATTCTATTTATCCTGATAGTGGATTGCTTTGGCATGCTAAGATAGACAGATTATGCCAAACTATCCTAAGCAAAATCTTATACACCTTACAGGGGAATTCCCTGAGGCTACAAGGTAAGTTGAGAAATCTAATATCTCCAGCTTGTCATATCTGCTACTGGGAATACATTTTCTGTATTCTTCATGTTTCAGCTGCAAGCTATTTTACACAAAAAACTACATTGAAGTCTATGTATGTTCTGTAAGAAGACACACTCTTTTTCTCACATCCAATTAGAAAAATATTTTTTGGTCAAATGTGGCCAAAGTAGAAATTACTGGCCTTACCAGCACACTGACCATTATACAAAGAACAGCATAAAGTAACTTCTGCCAAGCACAGTTGTGGCAGCATCACGGTATGGGACAGTCCTCAGCAGGGCCAAACGTTATTATCAGAGTAGAGAGGAAAATTAATAGCTTCAAATATCAAGATATCATAGCACAAAAACCAAGTCCAAGAATAATTTCACAGTGACGTCCAAGCATAATTTCACAGTGACGTCCAAGCATAATTTCACAGTGATCCAAAGCACACAGTCAACTCAACCAAAAAATGGCTTTAAACCATTTGAAGATCACTGAGCTGGAATAGCTCAGCCAGAGCCCAGATCTGAATCCTAAAGAAATTATTTGGACAACACCTAAAGAGGGCTGTGAACAGAAGATCACTTTGTAATTTAAACGATCATGTCCTTTTCTTCAAAGAAACAGATTAAAGTCCAAAACCAGGTTCCCATAATCCAAAGAGACTTACTTCTAATATCAAAACAAAATGCTTTTTCTAAAAACATTTCTTATATAAGCAATGCATTAAATTATTTTTAACTATTCTTTGCCAAAAATGAAATATTATTTCAATGATATATTATTGGTCATAATATTCTATTAACTACAGGGAAATAACATGATTGGTCTTAATGTCAGCCTATATATAATTCATATATGTAAAGTTAAATGTAACTATACTTATAATGTATGAATTGTTCTGAAGAAATAGGCACATTTTAAATTCCATTTGTTTTCAATTTTGGGCTTCCTGTGCTAAGTGGCAGGGGTTGTTTATATGATCCGGTGATGTAATGGGTGAAGATATATTCGTTATCAATAAGGAAATCAGGTTTAACAACCAGAAGAAGTATGTTTCACTTTGATTAAACATGTGCAATTCCACGCAAATGGAAAATAATGAAGGCGGAATATTTACTTTGCAGTTTTCAATAGGAAAAACTGCACATAAAATGTCTGTTTCTAAAATATAATTCTTGTAGATGTATTTGTTTATGTTTCTTATATTTTAATTCATTACAAGTACATTATGCAAATTGGTGATTGGGAGAATGAACAGAAACACTACTCACAGTTTTCATAAAAATCCACTTTTGCGTCTTCACTTATAAAAGGGTTAACAGAGATTGCAGTGGGCTGTTCTACGCATGTAATGAATCAGCTTTTTACATCAGCTATATAAGACTATTTTTACTTTTTACATATCCATCTTTCTATTTAAACTTTGTCTGCAATAACACAATCAGAAGAATAAAGCTGATTACTTCCATTATGTAGCAAAGGATCACTGTGAACACACTACTCAAATAATTTTGTAGGAGTCTATAATGAGGGAATTATATTTTTGCATTATGTTTTCATTGTTCATAGGAGTTATGGCTTTATGTTAAATGCACATAAATATGATTAGACATGGTACCTAAACTCAAGAAGGATTTATTATACCAGCTCAGAGTCTGACAAATATGTTTGCATGTCAAAATAGATACTGACTGTGTGTCTGATCACCTGTTACTGAACAGTCAGATATCTGTTCATCTCCACAGTTGGCTTATAAAACTATGATGCCTTAATTTTTTTAAAGGAATCTATTTTTACTTTTTGTACAATAGGTTCCAACTCATGTTGACCTTAACACTGAATTAATTGTGTTTCTATAATTGTATTTTAGAATCGCTATTATTACTTGTTTTCCCCATTTTCCAAGTTTGTTTTTTTTTTTTTGCACCTGCTTGGTCCAATTCAGGGTAATCAATGCTGGTGCATGTTATGGCACAAGTTAACCTGATTTGGACTAGTTGCCAGTGCACAGCAGTATACGTATATTCGCATAACCAATGCATTGGTAGAGAACAACTGAGCAAATAATCACTAATTACCATATTAGTAACCACCGTAATTAGGAACACTAATTTTAGTGCCATTGTTATTTTTGCAGAGGTTTTTGAATATATCGTATTAAAAAATTGTTTGACAAAACAAAACAATAAATGTGGATATTACACTGCAAGTCAGTTGTGCAGCCTGCAACAATAAGCACATAGTTGATATGCCATTTCTTGCATGTAGGAGGCTGAAAATGTCTAATTTCTTTCTTTTTTTGTGTAAATAACCCACAAGGGTATAACTCTTTTATACTGATTCATTCCATTCTCCCTATTTCAGACATCTGCAGCTTACAGCAGTGAATCTGCAAAGATGTAAAAGGAAAAACACTTTGTGGCTAAAGAAAGTGCTCCTGTTCGCTTTGTGTCACCAACACCTACTTGTTGGCAGAGTGCCCTGATTCAAAAGCATACCAAGGCTCTGGTGCTATTATGAATAATAATATGATTATTTCATCACTTTATTAAGGAACCTAGTCTGTGACGCTCAGGTTATTTTATAGTGCAATGTCTACTTAGATTGATTTTATACTAAAATGAAATTTTCACTATTATTTATTTCAATATATTATTATGTTTATGCATAACTAATACAATATGGTGAAAAGTATGTCTTGGATTTCAAAATGTTTTATTTCTTTAGATATAGAATAAAACTGTATGAAGCTTATTATTGGATGTCACACACAAATACATCTTTAAGTGAGGGCTTATTTGTATTTTTCCAATGTCCAATGGTTATTCTTGTTAAATGATTCTTCCTTTTCTTGTAGCTGTTCCATTTTGTGATAATTCAGAAGAGGATTGGGAACAGAGAATGAGTAAATGACTGGCTGCTGGGCTTCCTACTTGTTACAGGAAATGTGCATGTATTTTAGTGATGGTTGGTTTTACAAATTTACGTGCAACTCTACCTACAAAGCAGTTAAAAAAACAATAGCCTGCCACTCTCCTCTGCCTTCCCACATACACACTCTCGCCAAACCCAGCCCAGTCACTACATACAAAATTATGAGTACAGTACATGCTCACATTCAGACCTATTAAATCATTACATGATTACGCTTAAATCATCTGCAGTATACATTTTGGAAAAAGACAACTCTGTTTTGTTTCATATTTAAAAACTTACAATACCTTTAATGTATAGAGATACTTATTTAACAAAATGGAATTTTAGATCCTTACTAAAACAATTTCATTCAATTTAAAAGTGCTGAATAAAATCACGTTACATATTCGACCTGTTAATTTGCTTAGATTTATATTTTAAAGTACAAGTGTAATACATCTTATTTTAATCTATTCCTACTCTTTAAAAATAACTATCTTAAAATAATAAAATAATGCAATAGACATTTAAACTTATTGTGTGTTTAATTAAATTTTTGGGTACAAAAAGGCCTAACAACAAAGCAATCTATGTATGAACAGTATGAATCACTACAGTAACAGACTAAGTAACTTCCATATTTATCATCACAAGTTTATTAACCGCTTGTGTACTACATACAGTCTCAAAGAAATTATCTTATACCAATAATTTAAACACAGTTTTGAATATTATATAATTTTTAGTATTTCTAATTATAGGTTAGATATAAACATGCTATGTTACTCCTTAGAATATGAGAAAGTGATATACTGTATGTAAATTAATGGTCAAAAATAATGCTAATCAAAACAATGGACTTTTATAACTAATAAAACCCTCAAAATTTATTAAAAATAAAAAAAGAGTATTAGTGAAAAAGAAGTTTATACATGATAAGCTTTCATGGAACTTCTACGGAATAATTAGTCAGTTAAACAAATTGTTCCAAAGATTATTCTTGTATTAGCTGACTGATTCCTGCCTTCTTATTAGTGAAAAGCGTTTGATGTTATTACTATAATAATATTTTACTTATTTTAGATGGAGTAAAACCCAGGACACTGTGTTAAATTCAGACAGACTCCATTTTTGTTTTCAGTATAATTGTAATTGTAGTGTGGTGATTTGTTATCATATTTCACTCTGAAAAAAACACTGATATTTCCAGGTATCTGTGAGGTAGGGAATCAAATCTAATATTAGATAAAGGGCACCTGGGTGAACACCTTTTTACTTATATCAGCAATTGATGTCCTCAATAAGTTCCACTCATAGTGGCATTATGTGCTTGTAGAGTCTTTGTGCTGAAAATTGTGGTGGTGTGGGTCAAAAGAGGGAAGGTTTATAATGATCAGATTTAGATAATGCTTAAATAACTGCACATTTGCATCTGGAGACTGCATTCCAGACAGCATAGCAAAAGTAATATTCATATTACGTTTTTCTATTCAAATGACAGAATTCCAATAGCTCAGTTTACTATCAAACAATACTATTAAAGATCATGTCAGTTGCATCTGTTAATGAAGCATTTTTTATTTTTCATTTAGTTGCTGCTCAAGTATAATGTGTATGATCACACATTAAGCAGTGCCTGTGTGTCAGTATGTGTGTGTGTGTGTGTATGTGTGTATGTATATATATATATATATATATACACACTATAAATATATATATATATATATATATATAAACTATATATATATATATATATGCACACAGATATATATGTCAATATGATACAGAGATTAATAAATTATGGTGTGATTTTTATTTACAGAATAAATTTAAATCAGGCTCCATTAAAACATGAAAAGATGAAAAAATGAACGTTCATGTACTGTCTGCCTACTTCTGCATTTATTAGTTAATTAATGAAAGAAACTCGAATTTTCCCATCATTAAAGTCAATAGAGGAAAAGGAAATTTGTAGGTGAGGGACCACCTTTCTGGACTATTCTTATACAAAATAAAGTTTTTTGTTATTTCTTGTACATTGCGTTAAAGCTATAATTGACAGGGTGCTCAATACGCACCTTATACAAAATAGCATTCTAAGGCACTTTTGTGCAGTATGTTATTAAAATATTTTTTTCAGAAAAACTGTACATGTATTTTCAGATTGCTCTGTAACATAATTCATCATTATAAACATTGTCAGATCTACATATTGTTAAAGTGACGATTTTTCCATATTTTTATTTATCCCAGCTCCTCCAAGAAATTCTCCAACAAAGTTTAGTTCTTTTAAAATAACTAATTTAACTAATTTCATGCTGATGTCATATGTTTTTCATATTTTAAATTTAGAGGTTTCTACAAGTTATGGCTCAAATTGCTTGGTGGAACTTGATTTTCTTTTTATCTTTTTGGGTTTGTCTGTAATAAATTATTCTAATACCATTATTTTAGAACAATAAACAACAGCATTGACCTCGTTCTTCTGAAGATATGAAAGTAACACAGCAAGATTAGTCAGAAGAACATCTGCTTTCTCTAAAATATACGTGTCAGTGAGATGTAAAGTATAGATATACAGTACTAGTGACTCATTTTAAGATATTTCAGACAATGCTCAGATGCTTTAGCTACCATGACATATGTAGTGCAGGACACTTTTTTTGGAAAAGAAATAATTAACTAAAATTCCATAAATGAAAAAAAAATCTTTTTGCCCACAGAAGATCAGTCTTAATACATTCTGTTAAGCTGTTGGTTTTATTATATGACATTCAACTTTTAACTTATTTAGATAATTCAGATTTTTAAATATATATTGTATGAGCCAATAACATCTCTAAACATGAGTTTACAAAATTTCCCTGTTACCAACAATATGTTTTGTTTCCTAAAGGACTAAATGGGCTAATCTGAAATTACTTACCATCTAATGAAGTGACAAATGTCCTCAGGAATTTAAAAAAAAATTAATTTTGTATTGTACACAGTAGATTGACAGGAAACAGGAAATAAAATATGTTAAATGTATGAAGATTTGAAAGTAAATTAAATAGTCTAAGCCCTCATATAAATATATATTTTCAGCACTAGTTTTGTAATTTGCTTAAATTATATTGAAAAAGACCATATTTCACTCATGATAAATTATCTATGTAACAAGCAGAATTTAAAAAAAAAACTGTATATTGTATTAATTATAAAGTTAATCAGACTTTTTTTAATCCTGGGTTTTAGTGAAACTGACCTACACATCCATTATCCTGGGTTTAATTCCCACACCAGGTAATTTCTTTATAGAATTTATACATTCTCCTTATGTCTTTATGGATTTTATTCCAGGTACTCTTGTTTTTTTTCCACATTTCAAAGTTAGTATTATTAGCAGCTACAAATTGGTCCTGAGTTAGAGTGGTTGTGTGTGTCAGCCCTAGTGATGGAATAGCCCCATCCAGGTCTGGTGCATCCAGCTAAAGACCTTTACTTTGAATTAAATTAAATGGGGTTGAGAATGTTACTCTATGTTTAATAAATAAAATATATTGCTTTGGTTTCATCAATGTATTACAAACTTTAATTTTACATTAAATAAATATCCTGAACAGTGTTACAATAATGAAAACTGAATTTCCATTTTCTTTATTTTGTGTGTTACATTTCTTTAATTCAATTTGCTGAAATCAACTATTGTTATTTGTTTAAAGAAAACCTTGCATGTTTAAATTAAGCATTTTTTCTACTGCAAAAAATGACAACTTCAGATATCCATCCATCCATAATCCAACCCGCTATATCCTAATTACAGGGTCACAGGGGTCTGCTGGAGCCAATCCCAGCTAACACAGGGCGCAAGGCAGGAAACAAACCCTGGGCAGGGCACCAGCCCACCGCAGGGTGCGCACACACACACCCCCACACACCAAGCACACACTAGGGACAACTTAGAATCACCAATGCACCTAACCTGCATGTCTTTGGACTGTGGGAGGAAACCAAAGTACCCGGAGGAAATCCACACAGACACGGAGAGAACATGCAAACTCCACACAGGGAGGACCAACTTCAGATATGCACAGAGATATATATTACTTGGGTCTATTGTGGGGCTTGATATAAATTAACTGTTATTTGGAAAATGTCCAAAATGTAGAGGTAGGACTATTAACCAAAACACCTTTATGACTTCTTAGCTCTACCAGTATTTTACAGTTGGCACAAATCCACTTTTTTTGAAGTTAATCTCTGAGTGCAGTTTTTCTCACAAATCTTCAATTCCTATTGGTCCTCACACAGAAACACAGACATAAACAGGAAGATGATCACATTTCAAGTCTTGAAATACCTCACCATCTTAAAATAGCATTCTAATGTGCACTTCTGTTCAGGGTGGTGGGGAACATTGACTGTCCCAAGCAAAAATGGGTGTAAGATAACAGCAAATAGGAGACATATCTCCTTCAAAGAACATTCACAAACTTGTACTTTGGGTCGGTTTTTGGTTGCTTAATGATATTTGCACTTAGGGAGGAAGCAAGACTGATTTTTTTGCTCATAGGTTTCCTCCAGTCAAACTCTACACAGAAGACACTTGTTGGAAAGCAAACCAGATAAGCCTTATCAATATTATTCTTAAATCATAAAATGCATTAAAATGATTTACTGTGCCTAGATAATATCAGATAAAGCCTAAAACATATTGTTTTGCTCAAAACCTACTAAATAAAATTTTTCCCAGCTGACTATTTATTATCTTCCATCTATCTTTTTTCTGCTTTCAAAAGGGTATTCTGCCAGCCACCAGCTCAGCCTTCCATCACTAGCTGCCAACAGCTTTTGGCCAAAATTAGATATAGACCCAGACAAACAATAGTATTGATTGGCAATCTCATAAACTTATCTACCTCAAAAATATTAGCTGTAATAAACCCTTTGGCTTGAGATGCTACTCATTTACAGTGGCTTGTATTAAGATACAATGTGTTTTAGATACTTGCAGTTTACAAACTGTTAATATTTTACTTAATTAGTAATTACTGTGGTCTAATATTCATGGTACTGAAGCAAATATCTAGTGATCTCAAATTAGAAAGACATTTTGGTAATTGTAAATTATCTAGTCTGCGGTGGGCTGGCACCCTGCCTGGGGTTTGTTTCCTGCCTTGCACCCTGTGTTGGCTGGGATTGGCTCCAGCAGACCCCTGTGACCCTGTAGTTAGGATATAGCGGGTTGGATAATGGATGGATGGATGGAATTATCCAGTTATGGTCACATTCTTTCTCTCTATACTGGTTTTAGCTGTTACACATTTCCTGTATTTTATTATTGATATGTTGTTTGACATAAAGTGGATTCAGAGAGTATTCAAACCTCTTCACTTTCTTCACACAAATTGATAAATATGCCATTTTTGTCCATCAATTTACATTCAATAACCCATAATGAAAAAATGACTTTACATTGTGATTATGTAACCCATTAGACTTTCTTCAATACTTATGTCACAATCAGGAACATATACCTTCTGCATATTTCCCATCCCACAGTTTGTATGGTTTTGATGCTTCATCATAGTAATCATTATTAGTGAAGTGCAGGTATTTCATAATTAGTGATAAGATACACTGGCTCTTAACTTCACTGAAAATATGAGTCTGCAACAACTGTTTTGTGGACCAGTACCATCTCGAGTCTGGTCTACTCACTATGCCCTAGACTGAAAAACAGCCATATGTCATCCCCTACAGGCTGCCAGCCACCGCGACAAGCAAATAATTTACTGTGGCTCTTCCTACACTGCTTAGCACAGTGGTTCAGATTTCTCCACTAGACTATTATCAACAAATCATAAAGAGTTGAGATAATCATGATCAACAGACATCTTTAGACCACTGTTACCCGTCCTGTTTACATTCAATGTGGAGTTTTCAGGACGTAACTGTCCATAATATTTTAGTAAGAAATGCACGCATTTTGCACTTTCTGATCATAGAAATGGATATTAGACATTATGGATTATGCGACAAGAGTTATGTGATTTTTTTCTTTATTCCCTAGATGTTTTTCACATCATTTGCTGTTCTCTGTCATTTACTGACATTGCTTTTATAATGTGAACAGAATTCATTTTAGGAGCCTCAGCCATAATGCAGTTTCACACCACTCTCGTTGTAATTTAAATCTTGGCAGGAGTGCATTTAGTGGTCTCTATCCCTACTAGCTGCTGTGTTTGCAAACATTTTCTAAAACAATGAGGTATAGCTTTAAGTCAAGAATTCAGGTCACCTCTGTTATATTAACATAACAGTGTCTTACTAATTGATCAACCATACCTCTAAAAGTTATATCTTACATATGTAACTGGGTCCCACAGGTATACACCTCATTTTAACGCTACAAATGGGCTGAAATACCTTAATTGATTTGTATGCCTGTTCTGTTCTAGAAAAGTCAAGAATATGTCATACTAAAGATTGGAAATGAGACAAAGAATAAGTAAGCTTTTCAGTTTAGCGGTAGCTTCTGTTCACGTCACTTGTGTGGGAATGACTCCTGTATCTTTAAGGCTTGTTTTTATGGAATGGGGTGCTCGTGGATCAAGGTTATTCAGGATTTACCTTTGTATTAGCAGTTTAAGCTGAAATTAGTAAACACAAAAGGCTTTGCTTTAACCTCACCACTGTTTCATATCGAGAATTTGTTGAGAATAGTGAAATAAAACCATTTGAAAAATATGATTTTAAACATTACCAGAAAAATATTTATCAAAACACAAGTAAATAAGATCAAATGTGTTTTGCAATTTAGCCTACAATATAGGTGATTTTATAATTTTGTGGTTACATGTATTTACTTAGCTAACACATTTATATAAAGCAAATCTATATATATTATAATTACATGGTTAAGTGATTTTTTTCAGGGAACAATCCTTTAAATACTTTAGCTATTAGCCAACGTAGATATTGGGGCATTACAGTATATGTCAGTTTATCAAGCAATTATTGAAACATGTTTTAACACTCATGAGCACTCCTTAATTAATAGATGAACTGTAAATGAAGTCAAATGACTCGCGGCAAGTTCCTATTTATATTTATATATATGTTATTTTTGTTTTATTAATTGACCCCTAAATATGATTCCATCTGGCAATCTTAATCCTGATTTCATGCAGTACTGTCCACGAGCAAATGAAATTAAACACCTAAACAAGACTTAGCTGCTAGAACTGGCTTCATTAAGTCTTTCTTAAACCCTAAGAAAACATATGAGATTTGTATTTTTATTTATTATTAACGTAGGAGGCCATGGACTCATTTATGCCATACTCATGGCGTATAGGCGTAAAGAAATCCACTGCTTTTACCATATCCAGAAGTAACATTTTCCTTTTTATCTGCAGACTCAGTCACACTAGAACTCTGAACATGTTTATTACCATGCATAATGTGAAAGTCTTATATTTAAATGTAGTGCTGTGGTCACTTTCCCTAACAGTGTGAGTTATTGAAACTCACCTTATTCTGCTGTGTGATACACTATTAAATGTTTAACCAACTTAGTATTTCCGATTGTCTATGTTGTAGTTCCAACACGACTAACTTCTCCTTGGCATATTTTGCAGCTGGCAAATTTTCTTAAAGTACTTCCTGACTGCAGAAATTATTTAATTTGTTTAACTGACAGAAGACGAGACCTGAAAGTACAATCCAAATGTGCACATCTTACATTTTGTTTCTCACCAAATGTATAAAATTGGCTAGTGATTGAATTTTATATATGCTGATTTGGAAATCATATATTTATAACAAAAAATGGCAGTAATTTTTTATTTTAGTAAATAATGCATATATAAAAGTTTTACATATACAAATATTTAACAGAATGTTGTTTAAATCACTAAATTCCCCTACAAATAAAAGAACAATAACAATTAAACAAATGGCTATGCTACCTGAATGTTTAAATACAGCCTTTTAGAATACAATAATAGAGATTAAGAATGCAACTCATAATAAAATTAGGGAGCACAAAGAAATAAACACATTTAAGCTATACACTATAAGTCCTACAAATACCCCTTTAACACTTTTAGTGCCATTACTGTTAGCAATAAAAAAGGGATAACAAAAATCATTATGCCAAGTATGAATTATTGTTTTTAGAAAGGAAAAACAAAAAACTTGCACCATTTAGACCAATTTCACTTCTGAATAATAATGATTTCAAGATACTGGTGAATGTTTTAAACATCCTAAACTTATTTCAGAGCATTCCTATACACATCAATAAATGATTCTTTAAGAAGTTAGAGTCAATTATAACATCATTCATTTGGAACTTTCAATTGACCATTCATTATAAAAGTGACTTTTCAGACATCTAAAGGAGAAGGCATGGTACTACGTAACTTTCATTTCTATTATTGGGCTGCAAATATTCAAACAATCAAATATTAGTAATTGGCAGAAACCCACAAACCCTCACCTTTTTGGTTAGTAATGGAAAGGAAATCATGTTTTATTTGTACAATATTTTCTGTGCTCCAGTCAACAATAATTTTTGTCAGTTTACTGTAGTGCTTTATAAATTCATTAGAGATTTGGGACCAATGTGAAATAGAAAAGTTCCTGTCTGTTGCCTCTTTTTATGATAATCACCTATTTTAGCCTTCTTTGGAATCTATGGAAAATACTTTGGATTGAGAATTTCAGAGATCTTTATATTGATAACCTATTTATACATTTTCTTTTTTTAAAGATTTTATTGAATTTATTAAAATCAAGTAACATTCCATAAACGCAAATCAAGGTTTACAAAACTAGGTTTGAATGAAATCAACCCCCACCCATGAGAAAGAGAGCTAGGCCAACAGAGTAAAACTTTAATAGTAGGAAAAATAAGCAAATGAATAAATAAATACATAAAATAAAAAATTGAATAAAAAAGGGAAGAGATTCCACTTCCTTAATTTAAATGCTTATTCTTTAATGTTATTGATTAGATCCTGCCAGGTTTTAAAACATTTTTCCAATTTCAAATAATATATAACATCAATTACCCACTGACTTAAAAGAGATGAGTTAGGATTCTTCCAGTTGAGCAAGATAAGTCTGCGTGCCAATAGTGTAGTAAAGGCAATTACAGTTTGTTTGTCCTTCTCCACTTTAAGCCCCTCTGGAAGAACACCAAACACAGCTGTTAATGTGTTAGGAGACATTGTGACGCCAAGGCTGTCTGAAAGGCATTTAAAGATTTGGTCCAGAATGATGTTAATTTGGAACAGGCCTAAAACATATGGCCCAGTGAGGCTGGAACTTGATTGCAGCATTCACAGGTTGGATCTTGCCCTGGAAACATTTTGGACAATTTTAAACGAGACAGATGTGCTCGATAGATAATTTTAAGTTGAATAATTCTATGCTTTGCGCATATGGAGCGTGAGTGAATTCTGTGCATTGCTACCTTTCACTCCTTTTCTGAAATGCTGAGTGAGAGATCCTTTTCTCACTGTACTCTGGGATCTTTAAAAGGGAGGGGCTTTAAAATGTTTTATATATTACAGAAATGCTTTCTGAGTCCTTAAGACTGATATATATATTTTTTTTTCTGGAACAGAGGTAGGTGGGAGGTGAGGAAAATTGGGCAGGTTTTGTTTAGCAAAGTTTCTAATTTGGAGGTAGTGAAAGAAATGTGTTGCTGGAAAGTTAAATTTGGAGTGCAATTGTTCGTAGGATGCAAAGATGTTGTCTATATGCAGATCTCTAAGTGATTTAATGCCGAGTGTTTTCCAGACATTAAAAACTGCGTACATTTCAGAGGGAGGAAAAAGGTGGTTATCGTGCAGAGGTGCCACAGATAAAAGCTTCTCTATCTTACAGTACTTCCTACATTGGTTCCATATTCTGAGTGAATGAAGCACATTTGGGTTGTTAGTATATTGGCGATAACTTGTATTTATTGGGGACAAAGCGAGGAATATAAAGAAGTACTGCAGGATTTTATTTCTATTGTGGACCAAGCCTGTATATGTTCATCTATTTGTGTCAATGTCCAGGTTTTTATAGCTTGCATATTTGCCACCCAGGATTAAAATTGAAAGTTAGGTACTAACTTCTAACTTCTTAAAAAATTATTTATTGATGTATATTGGAATTCTTTGAAATAGATAAAGAAGCTTAGGAAGGATAGTCATCTTGACAGTGTTAATTCTTCCAGCTAAAGTGAGATGAAGAGTAGACTTGCTTTATTTTTTCCATGCAGACAGCAAAATTTCGTTAATAAAGAGCTTTATGTTTACTTGTGATGTTTACCCCTAGGCATTTAAACTGATTTGCGATGATAAAAGGGAAAGTGTCCAATCTAATATTGTGGAATCTAATATACTGGAAAGAGCACACTTTTATTCAAATTACTTCTGAGACCAGAGGTCTTTTGAAATTCTGTCAGTGCTGTTAAGACTGCAGGCACAGTAATTTGTGGGTCTGATATATACAGTACCATATCATCTGCATATAGAGAAATTTTCTGTTCAAGTCCTTCTCTGATAATCCCCTTTATCTGATAAGCATTTCAACAGTGAACTGCCAGTGGTTTATTGGCGATTGCAAAAATCAGTGGTGACAAGGGGCATCCTTGTCTAGTACCACTTTCTAGTTTGAAGTAGTCTAAAATAATGTTAATACAAACTGAAGTTTCTGGACTGGTGTACAGTAGTTTGATCCATGCACAAATGTTCGGGCCAAACCTAAATTTCTCCAATGTAGTGAAAAGGTAGTCCCATTCAACCATATCAAATGCTTTTTCTGCATCCAACGATAATAATATCTCCTTGGGTGAATATATTACATTAAATAGGCATTGAATATTGGAAGCTAAGTGTCTGCCTTTAATAAATCCAGTTTGGACTTGTGATATTACTGAAGGAAACATTTTCTCAGTCCTTCTAGCTAGGACTTTGGAGAGTATCTTAATATCATTATTCCGAAGTGACATTGGTCTGAATGATGCACATTGTAGTAAGTCCTTATTTTGCTTAGAAAATATGGTAATTAATGCTTGGCAAAACGTTTGAGGTAGATTTTTATTGTCTGTAGCTTCTGTATATGTTGCTAATAAAAGAGGAGCTAACTTAAAGGAGAATTTAAGAATTTTCTGATATATTCAAATTAGAAGCTTTGTAAAAGCTGTCAGACTTCCTCCATCTTTCACATTTTCACTACTCCTGAGGCTAGTGTGGCTGAAAATGCAAACAACATCTCTAGAGTATATGAACAAAATTTAAAATAACTTATCCTTCAATGATCTTAAGAAACAATAAGAAAGGGGTCTCTCAATTACAGTTTCTGAAGCAGAATGGAATTCAACCATTTATAAAATACACCATAGTTCAGTATACAACAACAGTTCATATTTAAAGTATGACCTAATTCAACTAAATTTTATTCATCAATCACACATCTCATCTAAAATTGTCTAAAGTGTATATTGGACAAGACTCAACCTGGTAGCAATGGCATTAAACATGTGCATTGTTAGGTTATGTATTTGGGGAATGATCTTCGCTTAAACCATTTTGTTCAAAGATTTCTATACATTTTTGAAGAGGCAGGATTTGAAATCACTCCTAATGCCTTCAGTAGAAATATTTGGAGTAATACCAGAAAGGAGAAATGTGTGCAATGGGAAACCGGTAGTAATATTCTATATCAATGATTTTCAAAGTAGGTGTCCTCTGGATGCACTAGTCAAAATTGTGCCACACAAGAAGCTGTCTGGTGACACATGAAGGAGCTTATTAAATAAACCACTGGCGAAAAAGTGGCCCTCAAAAGGTCTGTTGGTTACACAGAGGCTGAACCCAAATCTCTATGCTTGGCTGTGTTTCAGTTCCACTCCTCCAAGTCACAGTCCTCCTACTACAAGAGTTGAGACTGCCTGGGAACCATGTTCTAAGGCCGATAGATTTTTGTGAAATAGAACATATTAATGCATAAGTGTTGTCTTCTTCATCCCCTCATTGCAGCTTATCTCTTTTTGTCTCTCCTTGATCTGATTATTATAAGTATTTTTTAATTTTGGTAAACTTATTTGATCAACCATCATTTTTTACAAATTGTTAGAATAATGCAGAAGAGTATATATTGAGGAATAATGACTAATATTAAAAATTATCAACATTCAAATAAATATCTAATGTTTAATACAATGGGAGGGGGGGTGGAGTGGGGTTGGAATTAAAGAAATACCACCTTTAGTGGTGCCTGGTAAGATTTCAGTACATAGCAATTTAAGAGCAAGAAAACTATAGTACTTTCAAACATTTTAATTCCTGGAAGAGTATTTCAAGAAAAAAGGTTGAGAACCCCTGAGCTAGAGGTAGCATGCAATATTTTATCACACATGGGTCAATAGCCTGTAAGAATTTTGTTTGATTGATGGGAAAGGCGCTATATAAATAAAATGTATTATTATTATTATTACTATTACCAGAATCATAATGTGTGAGTACTGTTAGCAGTAACAAAGGTCCAAGATCATGTTCCACTTTTCAGCGTGGGGTTTGTATTAGGGGACTCTGGTCAGCATTTGGGTGGCTTTGGGTTAAAAAAGCCTGATACCCCTTGTCCTGCACCACCTAGAAAAATATGCCCTCTGTAACTCATGGCAGTGTTCTGTATTATCTCAGATTGGAAAAAATAAAATACTTTTACAAGTATCCATTCAGAATTTCTTCAGAACTTCGCAAGAACTCATTAATATACTCCTATATTTCTGAGCTTGCACTCAACCCTTTAACTTTGCTTGGTGTTTTATCCCAATTTAGCCAGGGCTCTTTAGTTATAAGGCTGTCTTTGTCAGGAAGGGGTTGAATCCTGAGTTTCATGGAGTGTTTGCAGAACATGTTTTTGTAATTACTATGATATTTTCATTTATTTTATTGGTTGGTGGTCTGTTACAGTATAATGTTTTTTCTCGGTGGCCTTACCAAGATATACCAGGTCTATAAAATAATTGCCATGGATGACTTGAATGATTATTTTCAAAATCTATTCAAGAGCTTTCTATTTAAGAGATGAAATATCAGAAAATGTCATTAAAAAATACAACAACAGTCAACAATTAATTTCAAAAAGACTTTCTACTGTCTTGAAGCACAACCTAGTGGTATAGATGGGAAGCATGTTTTTTTCATTAACAATGTAACTCTTTTAAAGAAGCAAAAGCTATATCCAAGGATATAAAGAAAAAAATCCATAAACCTGGACAAAAGGATATATATGTCCATCTTAATAAGATAGTGATGTTAGCTTGAATAAGACTGTTGCAAATAAAAATCATCTTAAAAAATGTATAAAAATATTTATTTTTTAAAACTCTGCATATGTAGTGCATTATTAAACCATTATCTTAAGGGACTATTTAAAAAGGGATAAAATGTGGAAGGCATTTGGATGTTTCCATATCTAAAGCAACTTTAGAATGGCTCAGTAGGCTTAAATGAGCTTACAAGTAACCCTGACTTCTATGGTACTTTCCACAGTTTTATACAATTGGGCTATTAAATGTAGTAAAGAAAAATGAAAGAAAAAGACAAAAACAAAAACTGAAGTAACCATATGCCAAATACTTATAACAGAATACAGACCACTTCCCATGATGTAGAAACACAATTTGCTACCATAAAACCTTTTCATTTTAGTGTCTTCACTAATATTTGCTTGGGAAGAGTCACCAGTTCACCCATGTCAATGAGACATGTATTTTACACTAAAAAAATTCAAAATGTGCTTTTGATTCTTGATAAGATGCGATTTTACCTAGATAATGAGAGGGCTGCATCTATGTGGCTGAAGGTCGGGGAGGACTGACTGCCATTTATGCTTATGCACTAAGAGTTTGGAATACAAGTTATTTTTAGAGTGCCTGAAGGAGTTCCTGGAAAGGGTCCCAACTTGGGACCTCATAGTTCTGCTTGACTGCTTCAACGGCCATGTAGGCAATGATGCGGACACCTGGAGAGGTGTGATCGGGAGGAATGGCCTACCTGATTGAAACCCGAGCAGTATTTTGTTATTGGACTTCTGTGATAGGCATGGTTTATGCATAACAAATACCATGTTTGAACATAAGGTAGCTCATAAATGTACCTGGTACAAGAGCACCATAGGCCAAAGTTTTATGATTGATTTTATAATCGTATCATTAGATTTGTGGCTGTATGTTCTGGACACTCAGGTGAAGAGAGGGGAAGAGCTATCAAATGTCAGATGGTGTTGTGGGGCACCTGAACAGAAGACTTTTAACTCTCACCTCCGAAAGAGTGTTTTACGCATCTGTGGGGTACCCTGGAGACATAGAGTCTGAATGGATCATGTTTAGAGCATTCATTGTGAAAGTAGCTACCAGGAGCTGCAACATAAAGGACATAGGTACCTCTTAAATTAGTTCTGTACTATGCTACAATGCCCTCGTGACAAACTCCTTCATATTAAACAGTTTATCCAGAGCAAATGGTCAGACTGGAATGTCCTAAAAGACACTGACATTTTGCAGCGCCTGAAATATGTACATTGCGGGCAGATTGCTGCCTGCTTCTCCTCCTCTGGCTCATTTTGTCTTACAGGATTGAATATAATAAAAATCTATTATTAAACTACAAAGCTTTAAATGGCCTTGTACCGGACTACATCAGCGACCTTCTCCATCATCATGCTCCTTTTCGACTACTAAGGTCCTCTGATTCTGGCAATCTTGTTGTGCCTCATATTAACCTGCACTCTATGGGTAACAGTGCCTTCGGCTGTATAGTGCCCAGACTCTGGAGCAACCTCCTTAAATTAATTGGATCAGGTGACTCCATATATTCTTTTATAAAAACAACTTAAAACTCACTGGTACAGCAAGGTTTTTAACTTAACCTGACATTCTACCTCCTATTTCAGTCTTCCTCTCTGACCAGATGTGCAGTATAATTTGTGTGTGTTATATCACAAATGATGCTATTTGCTAAGCTTTTCTTTTAGTAATGAATTTAATATTGTACTCTGGTTTATTGTCTTATACTCCATTTAATGCTTTGTGTATACTGCATCTATCTGTTTTACTGCTCTATTCAGGAAACATTTGTATCCACTGTTACATATACCTGCTGTTTCTTTCTGAGACTCTGTGAAGTGCTTTGAGCATGAGAAAAGTGGAGTGGAGGAGTTTAAGTACCTTGGAGTCTTATTCACGAGTGTGGGAAAAAAGGATGGTGAGATCGACAGATGTATTGGTGCGACATGCACTGATATGCATTTGGTATTCTGATCTGAAGTGGTGAAGAAGGAGCTGAGTCAAAAGGCAAAACTCTACCCTTATCAAAGGTCATGAGATTTGTGTAATGACTGAAAGAACAAGATCGCAGGTACAGGTGGACGAAATAGACTTTCTTTCTCTCTTTCTCTCTTAGAGACAGGGTGAGAATACCCCTGCGTAGTTTTTATGGGCACGACCAGCTCGAAGTAAACCCAGGGAAGACACAAGACTTGCTGGGAGGATTATATGTCCCAAATGTCCTGGGAATACATTGGGATCCCCCAGTATGAATTGGCAAGTGTTTCTGGGGAAAGGGATAGGCCTCACTGCTAAGACTGTTGCCCTGGTGAGCCATAAAAATGAATGAATTAATGAATGAATGTTAAATCTAACACAATCATCCATACAATAAAAATATTGTACTGGTTGACAAGTATGGTGGTGGTACTGTCATGTTCTGTGTATAATGTACTTTGTTGAATTAGGAACTGGATGACTTGCTTGCATTGTGAGTATTGTTTTTCTTGTTCTGGATGTATTACTTCAGTTCTTGAATTTTGATTCATGGTTTGCGGAATTGGATTTGACAACCTTATTTTGCTTTTTAGGCATACTTTATTTTTTGTTTTCCCAGTTTTTGTTCTCATTTTGCTTATTCAAGCAAAATCCTAACTTATAAGGATTTTGAATTTGTTTCTCCAGCCAGATGTTTGTATGGTTCCTCTTCCATGTGAGGAATGTGTATGTATCATTGTATATTTTGCAACATTTAATAATACATTTTGAACTTTTGAAGCCAAATTCCTTTTTGATCCTATGCAGGAAAAAACTTGCCTGTAAAACTTATGAGTCAGGTTGCCTGGGATGAGGCCTATTCTAGGCTGGCTAGGGAAGGCCCTGGCCTGGTGTAGGAATTTTTAGAGGCCTTACTCCTGTTTGTTATATTGAGTTCACTCATATCATATCACTGACAATTCTATTGACTCTAGCTTACAGATTTGAAATATGGATTTAGTGTGGAATGAATCTGTGCTTCAGACTTGTCAAGCCTCTTTGAGTATTTGTGACTGCCATAACATAAATTATTTTCTGATGATGAATTTGAATGTTTTATTTATATATTGATTTTTTTTTTAATTATTCAGTTGATGGCATTGCCATCTCCATGGAATTCTAACCCATTATGTGCTGGGTTGGTGTCACTATTGGTGCCACAATATTAAGGTCCCCCAAGCAGTCATTCAGTATCCAAGATTTGACCAAATATAGCAAATTGACTTTTAACAATTTTGATTAATGTTTTTTAGCACAAGTTATGCTTTTTGACTCTCCTTTTCAGTTTGCATTTTACCCGACATTCTCTTTACTAATTTACGGTTTTAACCCTTGTTTTGCCTTCTACTCAATTCTTTCTCCAGATCCTCACTGTCTCTTTTGCACTGATTGGTCTTTTGCAGTTAGTACACCAGTAATCTTAAATTTCTAATGCATTCATTCAATATTAGTCATCAATGATTTGCTAACTATGAGAAAATACATACCACTCACAATTGCTTGACTGGTTACTTCATTATACTTTTCAAAGTATGCACAGATCAGTTTTATATTTGTACCAGTAATGGAGTTCTGCACGATAACGTGCAGTGAATACACTTGACTTATAGTTTTCATACTCTTTCTCTGTACATTTAGCATTTGTTTGCTCAAAGGTTGATGTGTTGCTGCTTCATGAGCAGCTCTTGTTTTTTCCACTCTAGTGGCCCGCTTCTTCCCTTCTTCCGTTGGCATCTTTTCAAGTTAAAACTGATTAAGTCAGTTTTTGTGTTGCAATTACTTTAGTACGTTTTTCTTAATTTTTCACTTAAGCTGGAACTTAAGTGTTCAATCTGCCTCAAGAATGATTTAAGATATAAAGAGTTAGAGGAAGTGACGGCGAAGATGGTAGCAATGATGCCCTCTAGCTCTCTGCCTCAAGAATAATTTAAGATATGAAGAGGTAGAGGAAGCAGCATTTGTGTAATCAAGTGCAGTGTGATAGGGAAGCAGTTGTGTACCATTTTGGTACCATCACCAAGGTGTGAAAGCTGATTTTGGTACCAAAGTCAAAAATTTAGTATCATTCCAACATTAATTGAAAGAAGGGATTTTCCTGCTAAAATAAAGTAACCTGTATATCTGTATAATTGTAAAAATTGTATGATTCTTAGAATCTCAGCCCTCAGTAATGACATTCTAAAAGGATGCATACTAAATATTTCATTATCTGCACTGAAGTATTTTGAGTGAAGTTTGTGAGCTTTTTAGAATTCTTGTTTTGCTCTTTGTTTAGATCTTTTGCCTCTTCCATGCTTTGATCCATTGACTGAGGTTTTTGTTGATGAAGACAGGATTTAAAGGACATTCAAACAAATGTAATAACATATTTATTTGATTTATTCTTTTATCTTAATCATTGCAATATATTGTTGGTACACTGCTAGTATTGGGATTTTTGTTTGTGTCATCTACAGAGTTTTAGAAGTAATTCATTTTATGAATAATTTAAAAATAAAATGCTTTGCTTCTGCATAATGCTAACATTAGCCCTGCTGAACAGGTTCTGATGCAAAACACTGTGTAGCATATGAACTAGATTTGTTTGTTATGTGACAAAGAAACAAAATCTTGATCTGAAATGGGTAGTCTTCAAAAACTAAAAATGTAAGTACCCCAACAATGCCATTTCTTATATGATGCTAACATTCATTTTGATAAATAAAAAACTCAGTTTAATGAAATTTAATTCAATTACATTTAGCAGCTTACCAGTAATATAGTTTGTTTAGAAGTGTTTTAGTTTGTAATGTACCCATTTATAAACCCTCCTTTTCAATTACTGAACCTTTTCCTTTTCTGACTATTTTCAATTAAAATTGTTAGTTAAAAAAACAAATGTTAATGATATACTAAATATTTAGAAGTATAGCTTGAATAGTTTGCAGCTCCTGGACTCACTCTGAAAGGCACAAAACTTCTTCATACTTTATACAGTTGATCTCATTTTGCTGTCAAGATAAGAGTACAGCAACAACCAACATGCATGGATGAGAACAGTCACACTGTGGGCCCCACAGTAAAACTAAATAAAACAAAAATCAATATATTCCACATGTGACCAGGAATAAAAAAAAAATTAAGTAGCAGACCTAATACATTCCTTGATAAATGATTACTTAGGACTAAAAAAGTAGCTTTAATCTTGCTATAAAAGCATCAAATAAAATCTGCATGTGCTTTCTGAGGCCTGGTAGTTTGTAACACCTTTTTATTGTTTGCCACATAGCAGACAATGAACAAAAAAAGTAATAAAATTCATAATTCTAAATAATTGTTTAATTTTTTTTATGTCTGGAGGAGAGGTAAACAACTGGGCTTCCAATGCTCATAACATACTTTTTTATTAGCTATCTAATTGGTCTCTTAAACTACATAGTTTATTTTGTAAGACTGTAACATTAAAATATGAATATCAATATACAAAACAGTTAATGATACATAATATAATATTTTAAACCTGCCTGATCTTATAAAGTGCCCAGAGAAACCCCACACAGATAGTAACTATCAAGAAACAAAATCACTATATACATTACTTATATTTTCATACTATACAGGTATTTCTCCTAATCAAAATAATAAGCTTTTAATTTTAATCAGTTACATTATAAAGTGTCTTTTCTATCTGTCTAGCTATGCTGTCTCTTATAAGTGTGCAATTCTATTAATGATTTGTTTAGAATTTTTCATTTCAGGAAGTATGAAAGCACGAAGTATGAAAGTGAAATGTCCAAAAAAACGAAACCACAGGAAACTTATGTCATGTACATGAAGTACATTTTACAAAAATATGTCTCTTGTGTTATTTATTTCGTATGATTTTAAATCTGGAGGTCTAGTAAAGTTATGTGCCTCAGCATATAATGCTAACAGATTATTATATATTAACTATTTTTTCCCATCAGTATATTAGTCACATTCATTGTAATTATACAGAGGAAAATATCATTATATACATTATTACATAACAGTAGATATGTGCATTGGATTTGCCTTTAAATGCACATTTTATTATTTCTTTAGTTTAAACGTAATCCACACAATATCTAACATAATGTGTACAAAAGTATTTCTGAAACCACAATACTTTGCTGAGTATTTTAGCTAAGATAACATTTGTCTATAATAAAAATAAATTCAATGTCATTCAAAAAATCGTTCTTACCACTGAATCAGGAGCAGCAGGAATATGAGACAATCTGTGAAAGTAAAGTGCCTATATATAAGGTGTAATGTTAAATAGTTGGAAAATAAAAATCATTTCTGAGTGGGCAATCAGTAAACAGTTGTTATATGACCAATGAGCAACAGAATTAAAGAAAAAAAAAAAAAAACTGCAGTTGACATTTACAGTATAACGGTCGACCTCTTTTTTAGTGTCAAAGAAAAAAAAAATGAATCATGAAAAATATCCAAGATCTCAGGTTTTTAAGTATGTTCAGCAACCAGTAGGAGTTTTCACATTTGACTTGCTTTAAAACTGAATTAAATGTCTTTATTTTGGTTGATGTCTAAATAATGCCTGGAAAATCAATGATTTTATTTCAGATCCTGCTTTAGGATTCTAAAAGAGCACATCTTAATATTCTTACAGAATATAATACGATGCCTTGAGCACTTTTATAGTTCTAAATCAGGACTGTTATAAGAAGGCATTATTTACATATAGCATTTCATAAACTTAAGATAATTACATTTTCAGGCATAAATTTTCTAGTGTTTTAGTTTAAGAGTTTGAGACCATTAATAAAACTGAAACCCTTATCCATTACTACTTATTATCTAAAACTCTGCCTCAGTGACTTTTTGCAGGTGCTACCAGCCTTCGATCCCACCCATTGTGTTATGCTGTCATGCAGTGCTTATTATGCATCAGTCACATGGTAATGGTATGGTAATAAAAGCCAAGGACACTACATGAATACTGTGCTTTCAATCCCTTTTAAAGTCTTTTTAGTTCTAGTATTTTGTCATTTTATGTGAACTTTTGGTTATTTGGACTGCTGTTTGCCACTTGGGATTTTCCTTGTCTCTGCAGTTTTGGATGTATTTGCAAGTTATATTTCTGTACCTGTTTCTGACTAGTCGGTTTGCTTCTTGGTCGATAAAACAGCATGCCTTATATTCCTGGCTCCCAACTTCTGCTTCCCTCATATTTTCTACTTCAGTTTTTGAATAGATCATCCATCAGAATTCAAAAACAAATGTGCATCATACACCAGAAAAGCATCTTGAATTATAATTATGCCAAGTGATTTCAGATTCCCTCTCCTAGACAGTACTTGGTGTAACCGCTAAGAGACTGCATTCTGCTCAGCAGAGTTTAAGGCTGATTGAAGCTATCTGTATTTTGATGTGCAGGTTATTATGAAGTAGTGATGGCCAAACTGTTGTGAACACACCCATGGAAATGCAAAAGATAGCCAATGGGGCTGCAAAAAAAAATACCTGTGATAAGTAGAATTTGTGAGTTTTTGCCTTTTTACAAGCTCTTTCAATATGACTGCATAAGTAAAAAGGAGATAAAGAAGGACTGAGATGCATTTACAACACAATAACATTTTATTGAGTTTACCGAGGCAGCTCAGCCTTTATTATCTCTGTTGCAATTCAGGTCAGTTGTTTTTTTATTTAAAATAAAAACACATCTCAACCTCATCTAAAGAAAATTGATTTTCTATTAATTTTCTGTAAATCAAGGTAGCTAAAATGTATGCTACTATACTTTTTAAAAAATATATATCTGGGATATACCTGGGATACAGGGATATGCTATGATGCACAAACTGCAAATGAGATTGTGACATGGAAAATGTGTGGGTTGTGAACAGGGTGCTGGAATTCAAATGTTTTAGCACTAATGTATAAGGTATAGTAAAGTCAATTTTATAATATTCCTAACACATAAAGTTGTAAATTATAAACTTTTACATGAGTGCATTTGAGAAAAATACACTGTGATCACAAGATACTGCAAAATAATATGCATTATAGCCTGTGGATTTGATTTTTTCATGAAGTTTTATTTACTTCCAAAAGTATGCTTTGCAATGCAAGAGTTATAATACAACATTAAAATTGCTCTCTGATATATACAAAGGAATAAAAAAGTACAATCCATCTAGTAAAATCATAAAAAAAAAGTTACAGTACAACAGACCGTGTATAATGCTGCAGTGAAAAAGCTTATGCACCTTTAAGGAAAAACTGCCCTCAATATGAGCATACTGTATCTGGTGCAGGAACTTATTTTGCTTTGTATTCTGGAAGTGATCTCACTTCCAAGTGTCAACATAAAGCAAGAGAATGAGTGTTTTGCATTTACAGTATTTGGAGCCAGGAAGAATAAATGTACCATCCAGCACTAATGGGTTTAGTGAGTGAAAGACTACACACATTTCGTGGACGACAAAGATGCTAACCTGTCTTCAGAGTGAAAAAGGTCAAAGCATTCTTTTTAAAGTCAACACATCATAATTCAAAGAGAACTGATAGGACCAAACTTTTCTTTACTTTTCAGGAAGTGGTTTTATCCACAGTGGCACATCTCAATCACTACAGTTCAGTTTGCCAGCATTTCCAATCAACATAAAGTCCACTTGCTTGGATGGATTTGCTTCTAACCTAGTTTTGTAAAACTTGACTTGCTTGTATGGAATGTTTTTGATTTTAATAAATTCAATAAAATGTTAAAAAAAATTAAATAACGACCATTTTCTACTAATTAGTCATTGCAGACTATTTGTCATTGGTTATATACAGTGCATCCGGAAAGTATTCACAGCGCATCACTTTTTCCACATTTTGTTATGTTACAGCCTTATTCCAAAATGGATTAAATTCATTTTTTTCCTCAGAATTCTACACACAACACCCCATAATGACAACGTGAAAAAAGTTTACTTGAGGTTTTTGCAAATTTATTAAAAATAAAAAAACTGAGAAATCACATGTACATTAGTATTCACAGCCTTTGCTCAATACTTTCTCGATGCACCTTTGGCAGCAATTACAGCCTCAATTCTTTTTGAATATGATGCCACAAGTATGGCACACCTATCCTTGGCCAGTTTCGCCCATTCCTCTTTGCAGCACCTCTCAAGCTCCATCAGGTTGGATGGGAAGTGTCGGTGCACAGCCATTTTAAGATCTCCCCAGAGATGTTCAATCGGATTCAAGTCAGGGCTCTGGCTGGGCCACTCAAGGACATTCACAGAGTTGTCCTGAAGTCACTCCTTTGATATCTTGGCTGCGTGCTTAGGGTCGTTGTCCTGCTGAAACATGAACCATCGCCCCAGTCTGAGGTCAAGAGCGCTCTGGAGCAGGTTTTCATCCAGGATGTCTCTGTACATTGCTGCAGTCATCTTTCCCTTTATCCTGACTAGTCTCCCAGTTCCTGCTGCTGAAAAACATCCCCACAGCATGATGCTGTCACCACCATGCTTCACTGTAGGGATGGTATTGGCCTGGTGATGAGCACTGCCTGGTTTCCTCCAAACATGATCCTTGGCATTCACACCAAAGAGTTCAATCTTTGTCTTATCAGACCAGAGAATTTTGTTTCTCATGGTCTGAGAGTCCTTCAGGTGCCTCTTGGCAAACTCCAGGCAGGCTGCCATGTGCCTTTTACTAAGGAGTGGCTTCCGTCTTGCCACTCTACCATACAGGCCTGATTGGTGGATTGCTGCAGAGATGGTTGTCCTTCTGGAAGGTTCTCCTCTATCCACAGAGGACCTCTGGAGCTGTGACAGAGTGACCATCGGGTTCTTGGTCACCTCCCTGACTAAAGCCCTTCTCCCCCAATCGCTCAGTTTAGATGGCCGGCAGCTCTAGGAAGAGCCCTGGTCGTTTTGAACTTCTTCCACTTATGGATGATGGAGGCCACTGTGCTCATTGGGACCTTCAAAGCAGCAGAAATTTTTTTGTAACCTTCCCCAGATTTGTGCCTCAAGACAATCCTGTCTCGGAGGTGTACAGACAATTCCTTTGACTTCATGCTTGGTTTGTGCTCTGACATGAACTGTCAACTGTGGGACCTTATATAGACAGGTGTGTGCCTTTCCAAATCATGTCCAATCAACTGAATTTACCACAGGTGGACTCCAATTAAGCTGCAGAAACATCTCAAGGATGATCGGGGAAACAGGATGCACCTGAGCTCAATTTTGAGCTTCATGGCAAAGGCTGTGAATACTTATGTACATGTGATTTCTCAGTTTTTTTATTTTTAATAAATTTGCAAAAACCTCAAGTAAACGTTTTTCACGTTGTCATTATGGGGTGTTGTGAGTAGAATTCTGAGGAAAAAAATGAATTTAATCCATTTTGGAATAAGGCTGTAACATAACAAAATGTGAAAAAAGTGATGCGCTGTGAATACCTTCCGGATGCACTGTATAGAATACATTCTTTGGTGACCTGGCATCGCTGCAGACAATCATCATCATTATGAATTTTACTGAACATGCTATTCTGCGTGAACCGCTTGAACATAACCACAGAAACCTTTGATTCAACAATGACAGACACATCGAAGACCATTCTGTGCATATACAAAGGACATTGATGTTATCTTAGACTAAGATTAAAATATTTTTTTAAATTCCCGATCATGGTAGGTGGTTAATATTTTTGGGTTACAAAGTAAGTGTGCTCTTTCTCTGATATTTTATTGATAAGTCACATGTAATACGCTACATACCAGATTCATCTGTGTCTTTCCTTGGATTATCTTGGCTGCTTCTAACCTTCCTGTTTTGCTAGTATTTGGAAGATTCAATTGTCCTGCTCTTCTCATTTCCAAAATATCCCTTCAAATGTTTTTGTAGAAAATTGCACTTGACTGTTCTTTCATTCTACACTCCTTATACTACCCCTGTCCCCTCCAAAATACTGTAAGCTTCTGTTTCAGGACTGTTTGTTGTAGGATAATTATTTTTGTTTCCACCTCTGCAACTCTCTTTCACTTATTTTCTCCCAATGCCTCCTGCATTTTAATGACACAGATGTTTAGTATCTTCTTCTTCTGCTGATTATTGACTGCAGGATCTGTGTTTATTCTAAGGAACCTGGTAGCCCAAAGACGTTTATTTTTACTACTGAATAAGAATTTTGTTTTACTCTCTCTCTTAACAATAGGATATACTATTTTCAGCAGACCAGTTTTCTATTAGCGAGAAAATGTGTCACTTACTTGTCATATTCACCTTGGATATTAATATGCATGAATATCTTTTAGGGTTTACAGAATATACAGGGTGGCATGAAATACAACTCAGTGGCCAAGTAATTTTAAATACAAAGCATTGCAAACTGTAGTGCCACAATGAGTATTAGGAATTAGGAAACTGCACAAGTGTTGAGGGGTGGTACGGTGGTGCAGCAGGTAGTGCTGCTGCCTCACAGTTAGGAGACCTGGGTTCGCTTCCCGGGTCCTCCCTGCGTGGAGTTTGCATGTTCTATCTGTGTCTGCGTGGGTTTCCTGTGGGTGCTCCGGTTTCCTCCCACAGTCCAAAGACATGCAGGTTAGGTGCATTGGCGATTCTAAATTGTCCCTAGTGTGTGCTTGGTGTGTGGGTGTGTGTGCCTTGTGGTGGGCTTGCGCCCTGCCTGGTGTTTGTTTCCTGCCTTTCGCCCTGTGTTGGCTGGGATTGGCTCCAGCGGACCCCCGTGACCCTGTAGTTAGGATATAGCGGGTTGGATAATGGATGGATGGACAAGTGTTGAGGAAACTGGCAATATAGAAGGTCAAAAAATAGTTCATCCTCTAAACTCAGTAATACAAGGACAGGTTCCTGCTGCCTAAAGAATGTCATACTAGTCACTGAGAACAGTACAGTGTGTTTTCTTCCTGCTAAGGAAGGTACAGTAAGACATCTCTATTTGAACAAAACACTGAATTACCATTACCATGTTACACTTTATTTATATTTTCATATATGGAATCCTATATTTTGATGAAATCATTGTTGGGTGCCACAAGATGCGCACATGCACACATATGACCCAAAAGTGATATTGCATGTATGCATGCAGTGACCTGGAAGTAACACCATGACAGTAACCTTTGGTAGTATAAATTAGAACAGAACTTACAATAAAAAGAACTCTTGCTTAGAGCAAAGTGACACTTAAAAGAAACTATATGTGACCTGATTGTATTTGTTGCTGTTTAAGTAGAGATATTATTAGTAATGCCTTAAAATGCACCTAAAAGAAAAGCACTCTCAATGCTGACTCTGTAGAGAAGCAGCCCATGACCAATATGGTGTTCCCACTTCAGGATTTTCAGGACATGGTATTGCATGGTACTACCCATCAAGCCTAACTGTACCTATTGCTGTTAGTTTTCTTATCCTGAAAGATGTACTGGAAACGCAATGACAACCTCTGAGCAGGGTAATGGGAACTTAAGATGCCCCTGAGTTCATACTGCTTTCCTTTTAAGTGGTCAAAAATGCATCACCAGTAATATAGCCCAAATCAGAGACCAGATACATAGGGGTAGAAGAAAGGTCTAAAAGGAGATAAGCTGACCTCCTATTGCAGTCACATGTCTCTAAAAGGTAATAAAAGATATCCAAACCAGAATGAGGGCCTGCAGGATAATAATTCAGATTCTAGAAATTGCTTTCCTATTGAGTGGCCCCATTCTGAAAACTAGAATCCAATAATATACAAATGAAGGTATCTTACTCTAAAATATTAATCTGCAGCCTTGAGTCTTGGTTTCCCAAGCACCCTTTAGTGGTCAAAATATCTTTCCATACTTTTTCTGTGACTTCGACTGAATGGTGACATAGTTCTACTCATTAGATAGTTCCATCCTTCAATTTTTTCTGCATCCGTATAATCCAGGTTAAGGGAAAATGGAGAGCCAGAGTTCAAAAACACTGAAAGCAAGACAAGAAGCAACACCAGGCAGGGAAGCAGTCTATCACAGGGAGCCTGCATGCATACACAAACACCAGGCCAGATACCAGTCCCCATTAACCTGGAAAGCACATTCTTAGTAAGTAGGAAAAAAAAATAAACAGAAAATCTATGCAGACACAGGTGTGTTTCCATTCAAATCCAGTGTCCTGAATATTCCACTGCTATGCTGTATATAATTTTAATTATTAAAATCTGTGGATTTATCTGTGGGGAGTGGGGTTTCTAGAATTCCAAAATTTAGTACCACCTTAAACTACCAGAATTATGTACATTGAAATAACACAAAAAGAAAATGAGTTGTATTTGAACTCCAAAATAGTAACAACAACAACAACAACAACATTTATTTATATAGCACATTTTCATACAAAAAAATGTAGCTCAAAGTGCTTTACATAATGAAGAATAGAAAAATAAGAGACACAGTAAGAAAATAAAATAAGTCAACATTAATTAACATAGAATAAGTGTAAGGTCCAATGGCCAGGGGGGACAGAAAAAACAAAAAAAAAAACTCCAGACGGCCGGAGAAAAAAAATAAAATCTGCAGGGATTCCAGGCCATGAGACCGCCCAGTCCCCTCTGGGCAATCTACCTAACATAAATGAAACAGTCCTCTTTGTATTTATGGTTTTCACGGAAGGACTTGATGATGATGATGATCACGTGGACTTCTGGCTTTTAGTCCATCAATGCTGGGACATCATGGTGCTTTGAGTAAGTTGGTGCTGGCGCAGGCCGCCACCACAGAAAAACCGGAAAAAGAAACAGAAGAGAGAGTAGGGGTCAGTACGGATTTTAGTGCCACCATGAATAGTTATTATAATGAATTGAACATACAGAGTATCAGGATTAAGATAAAGTGAAGTTATGAAAAGGCCATGTTAAAGTAATATGTTTTCAGCAGTGTTTTAAAGTGCTCCACTGTATTAGCCTGGCGAATTCCTATCGGCAGGCTATTCCAGATTTTAGGTGCATAGCAGCAGAAGGCCGCCTCACCACTTCTTTTAAGTTTAGCTTTTGGAATTGTAAGGAGACACTCATTTGATGATCTAAGATTACGATTTGGAATATAGGGTGTCAGACATTCCGATATATAAGATGGAGCGAGATTATTTAAGGCTTTGTAAACTATAAGCAGAATTTTAAAGTCAATTCTGAAAGACACAGGTAACCAGTGTAGTGACATTAAGACTGGAGAGATGTGTTCAGATTTTCTTTTCCGAGTTAGGATTCTAGCAGCAGCATTCTGCACTCGTTGCAAATGATTTATGTCTTTTTTGGGTAGTCCTGAGAGGATTGCGTTACAGTAATCTAATCGACTAAAAACAAAAGCGTGAATTAATTTCTCAGCATCTTTCAATGATATAAGAGGTCTAACTTTTGCTATATTTCTTAAGTGAAAAAATGCTGTCCTAGTGGTCTGAAGAATATGTGATTTAAAATTCAGGTTACAGTCAACGGTTACCCCTAAATTTTTTACTTCGGTCTTAACTTCTAATCCTAATGCGTCAAGATTATTTTTGATAACCTCACTTAATCCGTTTTTGCCAATCAATACAATTTCAGTTTTCTCTTTATTTAACTTGAGAAAATTACTATTCATCCATTCAGAAATACCAGTAAGACATTGTGTTATTGATTCGAGAGAGCCGGTGTCATCAGGTGCTACTGATAAGTACAGCTGTGTGTCATCAGCATAGCTGTGGTAGCTCACGTTGTAACTTGAGATAATCTGACCTAACGGAAGCATATAGATTGAGAAAAGAAGCGGACCCAGGATAGAGCCTTGTGGAACCCCATATAGAATATCATGCGTCTTTGAGTTGTGATTACCACAATTAACAAAGAATTTTCTCCCTGCCAGGTAGGATTCAAACCAATTTAAGACATTACCAGAGAGGCCCACCCATTGACTGAGGCGATTTCTAAGAATATTGTGATCAATTGTGTCAAACGCGGCACTCAGATCGAGGAGGATGAGAACAGATAAATGGCCTCTGTCTGCATTTAATCGCAAGTCATTTACTACTTTAACGAGTGCAGTTTCTGTACTGTGATTAGTTCTAAAACCTGACTGAAATTTATCTAGAATAGCATGTTTACTTAAGTGGTCGTTTAACTGCATAATTACTGCCTTCTCTAGAATTTTACTTAAGAAGGGCAGGTTAGAGATGGGTCTAAAATTTTCAAAAGCAGAGGGGTCAAGATTATTTTTCTTGAGTAGGGGTTTAACTACAGCAGTCTTAAGACAGTCTGGGAAAACCCCCGAATCTAATGACGAGTTTACTATGTCAAGGATATTATCAACAAGGGCGTCTGATACTTCCTTGAAAAACCTTGTTGGTATTGGGTCAAGGATGCAGGTGGAGGGTTTCATTTGAGAGATTATTCTATGTAAATCAGGTAAATCTATCCTGGTGAAAGAATTGAATTTGTTTATAACGGAGTACTGGGGCTTAGGAGGTTCCACAGTGTTGGGGAGATATACTATATTATTTCTAATATCATTAATTTTTTGATTAAAAAATATAGCAATGTTCTCACAGGTTTCGCTGGAAGTATTATGGGGGCATTCCTTTGTGTTACCTGGGTTTAGCAGACGATCAATTGTAGAAAATAGGACTCTGGGATTACTAGCATTTTTATTTATAATATTAGAGAAATAGCAGCGCCTCTCAAGACGAACTGTGTTATTGTATTCTGTTATTTTAACCTTCAATATCTCATAATGGATAGTTAGTTTAGTTTTCCTCCATTTACGCTCAGCTCTACGACATATTCTTTTTAAGTCAGACACTCTTTGGGTCTTCCAAGGTATAACAATGCAAGAAGATTTTTTAATTGTCTTTTCAGGTGCAACTATGTCAACAGCAGCTCTCACTTTAGAATTAAAGTTTTCCACCTTACTATTAACATCATCCTTGCTATTGTAGCTGGCACTATAACCGGACTGATTGCTTAGAATGTTTGTAAGTTTTACAGCTGCTGAGGAGTCAAAGAAGCGTTTTTTAACAATATGCTTCTCATGAATGTTTTCTATCATTATTTCTATACTGAATAGTAGAAGAAAGTGGTCTGAAAGACCAATATCAACGATCTGCTTCACATCAACTGTTAGTCCTTTGGTGATAATTAAGTCTAACGTATGACCTGCTTTATGTGTAGGCTGATTAACGAGCTGTCTCAAATCAAAAGAGTCTAGGAGGTTCATAAATTCCTTTACTTTTAGGTCACACTGATTATCGATATGAAAGTTAAAGTCGCCTACAATTAAGAGTGTGTCATAATTCGTAATTAAAATTGACATTAGGTCTGAGAATTCCTCAATGAAAGACGCGTTAAATTTAGGAGGTCTATACACGGATAAAACTAGAACGTGAGAAACTCCATGAATAACAACGGCGAGATACTCAAAGGACTTAAATTTACCAAAACTAACATCTTTACATTTTAACCGGCTCGAGTAAATGTTTGCCAATCCGCCCCCCTTTTTTCCCTGGCGGTCTGCACGAGTAAAACTGTAATCCGGAGGCGCAGATTCGATTAAAACAGATGCGCCGTCTGAGCTGAGCCACGTTTCATTTAGTGCAATAAAATCAATGTTTCTATCACTAATAAGATCATTGATAAAAAACGTCTTGTTAGTTAAAGCTCTAACATTTAATAGCGCCATATTTAATGATTCGGGGGGGCAGAGCTGAATTCTATGCGCGTTACTAGTTATTGGAACAGAAACTAAATTATTTTTGTTAGCGCCGCTCTGAGTGTATTTTTTATGTAATCTACAATCTGTTTTTATAGTTTTAATGTATTGTTGATCTAAAGTAGTAATTGCAACTAAATTATTGGTGTTTATGCCACACTGCCTAGACGTTTTACGTGCATTAAGACTGGTTATTAAAGTATTAATGTTGTGTACTTTTACCGAAGACTTTATTAAGCCATTCTGTCCTAGCAAAGCAGTAGTATTACGGAGGGAGTTTAAAGTAGAAACAGACAGTCAAGATCTATTCGGGTGTAAGCCATCCCACTTGAACAAACGCGGCCTTTCCCAAAAAAGGTCCCAATTATCGATGAACCCGATGTCTTGAGACTCACAGAAGCCTTTCAGCCAGTTGTTTAATCCCAGCAGACGACTATAGTATTCATTTGATCGTCTGACGAGAGGTAGTGGACCCGAGATGAAAATTTTTGCCGATGGGGTCCTCTCCTTCATGTCTTTAATTAGTGCTGTGAAGTCATCCTTGAGAATCTCAGACTGTCGGTGTCTTATGTCATTTACGCCGGCGTGTAAAATGATGGATCCAACTGCTCTCTTGTGTTTCTTGAAGATGGTCGGCGCCCGTCTCATCACGTCTCGGACTCGAGCACCGGGAAAACAAGAAACAAAAGATTTTTGATTAGGGCATGTGATATTAAGGTTTCGTACTATCAAATCACCTACCACGATTATATCACTCGGGGTTGAAGGCAAACTGGGGACGCGGAGAGGGTCGAACCGGTTCTGGTTTGGGATGCTCGCCTGTGCCGATGGAGGTGTTCTAGCCTTGAACCCCCGCCTGCATGTCTGAAATACGCCAAGGTCTTCATCGGCGTCGTCGTCGCTCCTTCGAGGCGCGGGGGTGAAGCATACTTATCCTTGAAATTGGGCGGCACGAGGTGGGGTTAATGTTGCGTCGACATCAGATGTCGAGGATGGTTTATCCTGAAGCCGAGCCTTCAAACCTCTGAGGTACCTTCTTCTGGACAGGAGTTTCTGGATCTGCTTGTCGAGTGCCTGGAGTTCTTCGACGATGACGGCAACACAATTCCTCTCACTATCGGTCATTGTGTGCTTGTACTTCCGCTTCCGCTTCGTGACCTAGGAAAGAAAGAAAGAGAGAGTCAACCAGTAAACAGCCAACAATACTAGAACTTCTAGCTAGAACTTTATTTGTCCCCAAAGAACATACCAATACTGTGGATATGGTGTTCTTTTGATGATGTGCTGTGTTATTTTTGCGGCAACACAAAATACCTTTCGGAATTATGGCCAAATAGTTCAACCTTGGTCTCATTAGACCATAATACATTTTTCCACATGGTTGTGGCTGGATATACCTTTTTGCAACGTTTAGCTGGGCTTAGATGTTTTTATTTCTGAGAAAAGGCTTTTGTCTTACTATGCTACCCCACAATACAGACATACCTGGTATGAAGAATATGACTGATTGTTGTCACAATCTGCAGCTCCTTTAATGTTGTTGTAGGCCTCCTGGTGGACCACCCCGACCATTTGTCTCCTGGGAGGGATGTCCTTATCTTGGTAGAGTTACTGTTGAACCATATTGTCTCGACTTGTTGATGACTGTCTTCACTGTGTTTCATGGGATGTTTAATGCTTTCAATGATGAGATCCCGTTCATGTTTCAAAAGCTCTTTGCAGACCAGGAGCCTTCATGTATAAACAGTGCATACGCACAAAAATGTTGTGTACAAATATTTCCACACTCGCATCGCGATGTATAAAACCTAAACTTGGCATAAAGCCATGCACATTTTCACGGTAGCTCCAACCCTGGCGTATGCAAGTTCTCAGCTCAGTTTTGCGAACTGGTGACACCCAGCGTCAAAGCAGTGCTACTGTTCCAGTGTGGTTTCCCTTTCTTTTTTAGATCCACATCCCTGACGCGGCTTTATAAGTACACTGAAATTAAACGCATACTGTTTATTAGTTTAATGAATCTGATTGTAATTAACCTGTAACAATATAATGGTCCACAGAATTGTCAAATTATTCTAAATACCATAGCTGCTTTAGCGTTGTTACTCTCACTGTACCTTCTTCTTTCAGCGGCTCCTGTTAGGGGTTGCCACTACGGATCATCTTTTTCCATATTTCTCTTACTACACCACTCAGAGTATTTATATCACTGTATCTGAGTGGGGGATCACAGCTGTACAGCAGCTGATCAGAAAGAGAATTATCTGTATACAGCATCTAGCACATGCTGCCTCAGCCATGCTGTCTATTGAACTGCTCGCATACGGCAAATGCTTCAGAGCCTTTCGTGTATGGACCTCGCGGTTCAGAAACAGTTTCATCCCAAGAACTATAAACGCACTCAATCAGTCCATCAAGTGCTCTTTGTAGAACACATTGTACTTATAAGTACAATTGCCTCACTGTAAACTTGCGATACAGTTATAATATTGCACAACCTGAGCCACTTTATAAAGCGCATATTTACATACTGTATGATGATGATATAATTTTTAAGAGGAAATGCAGCAAAATATGTTTATTATATTATACAGATGAAACTTTAACTTAATTTAAATAATCTATATTGTTAATAACTACACATGTGAGGACACAGTGCCGCAGCGCTAGCAAGGAGCTGGCGCTCCGTTTACAGATTGTTCCTGCTTCACGCTGTATTCTTGCTGGGGCTGGCGCAACAAGGGAAGGATAGATGGATGGAATAATTAAACATGTACTACAGATGGCTTAACGTCTATTACAGAGCTGATTGTGTGGCAATTGGTTACTTTGAGAAAGAAAGGAAGGACAGAAATTGGAGGTTAGTACGTTTGAAAGAGACAGTACTGCTGCAATAAATTATTTCATCGAAGGTCACGCACGGCGCAGCAAGCATCTTGCGTGAGGCATGAACAATCACTGTGCCACCGTGTTCCCATGTTTAATAACATGCTTTAACTCCTATCATCATGAAAATTATATCAAGTATACATCTCAGTGTTTTAATTATTCAGAGAGCTGTAATATCACAAATGTAATGGAGGAAAAGAAAGTCCGTTTAAGAAGCACGTAGTGATTCACACACGTAAAGCACATAGAAGAACACATACAAAACAAAGCATTTAATGTGCTACTTTAGTTAAAATTGCATTGGAGAAACTAGTAAATTAAACGATTTTAAGATGAAGTTTATGATGTTTTACTTTAATGACAAAATAAACTACGTAATTAATGTGGAAATTTAGAGATTAAAGTTGACATTTCGTGCTTTTTTCCCACTGTGTGCCTATTTTTTTTTCCCTGTACCCTAATAAGCTTTCATATGACACTCAGGCGGTGGGCTATGACTCGTCTTTTCGTTTATGTTGGGCACTGTGCGACTTTATTAACTTGAGCTTTCGAGTTTCTCCAATACTCAATGTCACTCGATCAACTTCCTTTTGTTGTTTATACCACTGTTTAAACCAACAAATAGTACGTTTTTTCCTTGCCTCCACTTGGTATTCACTGAAATTCTTCTATTTCCCCCCCGTGTTTTTGCCATTGCCTTTTCACAGAACCCTGAGATGGAGGGCTATTTATATTGATTTGCATATTCAAAGAAGCGTAATTCTGGGAGGAGTTGGGGTGGGACAGCAGGCACTTGCACGTGCGTTACTTTTCATGCTGACTGGGATTTATATGGCTTAAGAATGTGGAAGTTGGCATTTGCACAGATTTATGCATCTGGATTTTTTGTGTGTACGCACATTTTTAAAATTGCTTTGAATTGGCCATGTGAAACAAGTTAATCTACAAATTTTTTAACTATATGGGTGGCCATCACCAAAATTTTTTATGACTCTTGCATCCTTATTGTAATTAAATAAATAAATATATATATACACACACACAAACACACATTATGTATACATGTACTGCGCATTTGCACTTTCAGGCTGTGATTATATTCTGCACTGATGCTTCATAGTTTCCAGAACATGAAACTTGTTTTCTACTAACTGTTCTGTAAAATAATCAATAATTTGTCAATACAAAGGGATATCGAAACACTAAAAAAAGTAAACGTCTTTGTTATCTTAAGTTTTGATTAATGTAAAAATAATACTTTTATGTCATTAGTTAATTATCAATATTTGAAAAACTAAATACTGCATATATTGTTAGAATTCTACATTACCCACATATTAGGCAAAAATATCTTAATGTCTAAAACAGGTAAATGTACACATTCCAATAAATGTAATTAACTGGCCTATTAAAATGAGCATGTATTTTGGCGTGTCAAACAAACACTAAAGATTGTTCCTTCATCTCACCTCTTCAGGGACTGAGTAATGCCAAATTGCATGGCTGTTGCA
>JANRMT010062809.1:4789747-4826291 GCA_026402145.1 Polypterus bichir lapradei
CTCACCTCTTCAGGGACTGAGTAATGCCAAATTGCATGGCTGTTGCAGACATTCCCAGTTTTGGGATTTACTCTTATGATCTGTTAAATGTTTTATGTATGTGTAAGATACATCTACAACAGACTGGCATTCCATGCATCTTTAGTACTATGCATCTTTCATTATTAGTAAGAGTGTATATAGCAGATGCCATTACACAAGACTGGAATACATCACAATGTTTTATTTATAATCAGAGTACAAGAAGGTTAATTTGTTTGCCTGGAGTCTCACAATGATTCTGAAATGCATAATGAGCCGATAAACTTGTGCATTGAAGTCTTGTAGCCAAAGGCACTTCACCATTCAACTTGGTCTTTATGCACTGCTGACATCTATTTGGATAAATGCTTAGAAAAAATAAATATACATTTAAAAAAATTTATTTTTCAAAGAAGACATGTAAAAAAGCAATGCATAATGGGCTTTGCAATCTTTAAACAGAATACATTTTTACTCAAAAACATGATAGATAAACTCTAATTATGACACATAAACTGCAAGCATCTATTAATTAAAGGATTATAAAAATATACATAGAAGAAACATATTATGTACATAAAATAAGCATTACTAAAAGTTGAAAATGTTTGTTTTTTTGTTTTTTTTTAACAGCATTGTTGTCATTTAACCCTATTCATACTTCTGGCTAAAATGCATAAAACCTTTAACACAGTCATTTCAATCATTATGCAAACAAATTATGCTATTTGCAGGGGTGTTGATTTCTGGTAATACAACACCTACACAAATACATGGCAGGAACTAGAAAATAAAAGCCTGGCTAACATGATGAGTCACAATTATGAAGCAGACAATCATATCCCTAAACTTAGGACCTCTCACTATTTCATTTAAGAAGGCTAACAAAAAGTGTTTTTTTTTTTATTTTTATAATATATCTTGAAATTACATGACTTCTAAGAATTATTTTTTTTTAATTCTCAAGTTTGCTTTGAATTGGCCATGTGAAACAAGTTTACCTACAAATTTTGAATGACATACACTTTGCTCTTTTAGATCCATGTATGTTTCTCAGTATATAAATTATAGTCTAATTATGCACTGATAAATTAAACACATGCTTTCTGTGTTTAGAATTTACTTTTTTTCCTCATGTTTGACTCCTTTGAGTAATTTTGCTCAGTTATGAATTGGAGGCACACATTTCAATTTTTAAAAATAACTAGTTTATTTATCTGTTTTACACTCTGCACTCTTCTCAAAGCTAATCTCACATGTTCCATTTCATTTAAGATGACACCTCTTCAAAATACAAATAACTGATGATGGTTCTTAATGAACTGGTCTTAGCAGCCTTACAACCTAAAACATGTCCGTCAATCACATTTCTTCCATTCTTTGTGTCAACCCTAATGTTTTTTTCTCTGCTTTTTTGTTGAAGAGAATCTATCCCTTTCAAATGGTGGCAGTGCTAAGCTTTTGAACTTTGGGATAGGAAGGGGGAGCTCATTAGTAGGCCTGCCTCAAGCACTAATGTTCTATTAATGCAAGTCAAACACACAACATATATCAATTCCTAGAATTCAGCACAATGTTGATAAGACCTTTTATGACATTGGGATGAACCCAGTGCAGACAGGAGAGTTGGCATACTTAAGCCAGATCAAGGTGCTACAATAGTATTGTTACCACTGCTAAATCTGTAATATCAGCTTTGACTAGATCAACTTGTCAGTTGACTTGAAGCAAATAAACTGCTAAAAAAAATTAAAGGAACACTTTGAAAACACATCAAATCTCAATGGGGAAAAAAAACATGCAGGATATCTACACTGATATGGACAGCCACATTGAAAGGATGCCACATCGTTTGATGGAAATGAAAATGATCAACTTACAGAGGGCTGAATTCAAAGACACCCCGAAAATCAAAGTGAAAAAATGATGCGGCAGGCTAGTCCATTTGGCCGAAATTTCATTGCAGCAACTCAAGAGGTGTTCTGTTAGATTTAGGTCAGGCAAGTGTTGGGGCCAATCAATTCCTTCATCCTCCAGGAACTGCTTGCATACTCTCGCTACATGAGGCCGGGCATTGTCGTTCGCCAGGAGGAACCCAGAACGCTCTGCACCAGCATAGGGTCTGACAATGGGTGCAAGGATTTCATCCCGATACCTAATGGCAGTCAAGGTGCCATTGTCTAGCCTGTAGAGGTCTGTGCATCCATCCATGGATATTCCTTCCCAGACAATCACTGACCCTCCCACCAAGCCAGTCATGCTGAACGGTGTTACAGGCAGCACAATGTTCTTCACAGCTTCTCCAAACCCTTTCATGTCTGTCACATGTGCTCAGGATGAACCTGCTCTCATCTGTGAAAAGCACAGGGAGCCAGTGGTGGACCTGCCAATTCTGGTATTCTATGCCAAATGCCAATAGAGCTCCATGGTGCTGGGCAGAGAGCACAGGACCCACTAGAGGATGTCAGACCATCAGGCCACCCTCATGAAGTCTGTTTCTGATTGTTTGGTCAGAGACATTCACACAAGTGGCCTGCTGGAGGTCATTTTGTAGGGCTCTGGCAGTGTTCATCCTGCTCCTCCTTGTCCAAAGGAGCAGATACCTGTCCTGCTGATGGGTTAAGGACCTTCTATGGACCTGTTCAGCTCTCCTAGAGTAACTGCCTGTCTCCTGGAATCTCCTCCATGCCCTTGAGACTGTGCTGGGAGACACAGCAAACCTTCTGGAACTGGCATGTATTGATGTGCCATCCTGGAGAAGTTGGACTACCTCTGCAACCTCTGTAGGGCCCAGGACTTGCCTTATCCTACCAGTAGTGACACTGACCGTAGCCAAATGCAAAACTAGCAAAAAAACAGTCAGAAAAGATGAGGAGGGAAAAATTTCAGTGGCCTCCACCTGTTAAACCATTCCTGTTTTGGGAGTTGTCTCATTGTTGCCCCTGTATTGCACCTGTTAATTTCATTAACACCAAAGCACCTGAAAACGATTAACAACCCCATTTGCTACTTAACTGATCTGATCAATATCCCAGAAGTTTCATAGACTTGATGTTATACTTAACAACTTAATTTTTGTAAATAGTATACGTGAGTGGAATCAAACTTGAAGTAAACCGTGCGTTTCTTGCTGTTTGTAACATATACTTACCCATATTTTTAGCAAGTGATATAACAGTCTTGTGGTGACGTGATGTGTTTACACAAGCAACATGTGCCCTTTTTAAATTACACCCTGTTAACAAACAAATATATATTTAATACATGATAAGTTCTAAGCAGCGCGTTCCTCTGGATTTGATAGACCTGCTAGTATTCAAACTTGTATCAGTAAATTAGTTTCATATATAAATATTTGTAAAATAATACTTAAATATTTTTAAACTTTTTTAGCCTCATTTTTAAGGCTACTATTGTTGTAGTCGTTGACTATGTTTAACTGCCTACAGGATGGCAGCAGCATTACTTATCACACCTCCACATTAAACACATGACTCAAAAGCACCACTTTAAATGCAAAAAGGATGATGTGACAAATACATAATACAAAGCCATAACATACTGAAAATGCACCTTTTTTCTGGGAAAACCTAGCGAAGAACTGCAAGCCTCCTGATGGCCCATTTCACTCTGCTCTGCTCCTACTCACCTTAGGGCTGGTTTATACTGTAGTTCATGCTCAGAATGTGAATGAGCACGCAGCACGGCTGCCACATGTTCCCAGCGTTCATTTGATGCATCCTCTGAGCACGTTCTGTGTTTTGATGCAGCGATGCTCCCTGTGCTCAGGTGACTGCGAGGCGAGCGCCAGAGTGCACAGATGGGTGGAGTGCGTTGTCAGCGACGGAAGCGCTCAGCTATAGTTTGAATATTTGAAAAGTTTCTGTGTTGAATACTAACTAAACCATGATGTTTTAAAGTCAACCTACACATTTTGCACTGAGGAACGAGTTCGTATGCCACAAGCAGACATAATGTCCGAGAAAAGCTGGAACATGTACACATGCAGTAAATCAACCCAGATGTTTTAAATTCCAAAGTAGAAGCCCATACCACTGCCACCCATTAAGGTATTTTTTTCGGTTCTTTTATATATATTTTACAAAACCTTACTCCCAAAACTCAAATACTATTGCGTTATTATGTAAATATATTGTCTGAAGTGATAATTATCATTGTGCACGCCCACGCTCCAAACGTCCAGAGATTGATTAAGGACGTACATATTTGCAAGCAGGAGACAAGAACTGAACAAAAGTTCTAGGTTTTTATTTAATTGTGCATGTGCTGAGAGATAAATTTAATCCACGCAGTTTATGGTTTCTGTGAAGCCAGTGATCATTGCTGCAGAACTGAGTAAATGAATGGGCAGGTGCATGAAGGGAGAGGTGAAGAAAGCACCTTACTGTAGCTTGCAACCAAGAGACAATAAATGAAAAACGTTATAGGCGTGCATTTCTTTTTAAGCAGATTGAAGTGTATCTAGTTTGGCAATGATTTTTTAACCAAACAAAGATAGGCAGCAATTAGAGAGCATTCCATACTCAGGCACCAAGATCTACATGGGTGTATGGCAAGAAGTAACTGTGGGGGACAATAAGCTTCTCCTCTGCAGGGCACAATCACGCAGCCAAACAGAAAACTATCTAATTTTAAAGTAGTTCTAATGTAGATATTTTTAAACAGTGCTATGTGGTGGTGCTGTGCCTATTGATCATACCTTGAATGTTCATGAGCTCATGTTGGGGATAGAAAAAGGAGACGGATGTTATTTATTTCACAGGACATGAAGAACTAAACATTTTTTGTTTATTAAGACATATTTCTGAATCCTCATGCATTTACAGTATTTAAAGATCTTTTCTGCTACCACTGGTAACATTGGGCATGTATGTGGAGAGAAAGAGGTTAAGCACCCCATAACATTCATTTAACTGACATGCACTGGGAGAATTTGAAAACCCTGGTGCAGTGAGTCTGGAATGCTAGCACTGCACTACCACTCTGCCTGTGTCAAAACATCTGTGCCAAACTTGCTAAACTTTAACCTGATTTAAATTAAATGCATGCTTTTAACATTTCTTTAGTTATTGTTACTTGATTGCAAGCTACATGCTTTCTTAACCTCTCTCTTCACACACACATTACCAGCAGCAGTAGGCTGCTTCTTGCCTTATACTCAGTGCTGCTGTGATAATCACTGGCTCCATGTGATCATAATCTCTGTGCAGATTAAATTTACCATTCAGCACATGCAGGAATAAATGTTTACCTATAAATTTAGTTTCGTTCTTGTCACTTGGTTGCACACCATGCACATTTTGAGTCTGTCCCTCAATATCCATCACTGGACATTCAGGGAATGTACAGGCAAAATCTTTTACAAACTAACACAATAATTGTAAAATAATATGATTTGTTTTCGAGTATGTGATAAAGATGAGACACAGACATCATAAAGATTTGGGGCAGCCACTCGTATATTATTCCACGGCTGCAAAATAGGTTGTTCAGTTGAACAGAGATGTTCACTCGTTTGAGTCCAAGACACCTTCATCTTGTCAAGTGTGGACAAAAACCTTGCCTGACCAAGCCTTTCAAGGAGGTCGTCCACGCGAGGCATTGGATAACCATCAAATTGGGAGACCTGGTTAAGCCGAAGGAAGTCATTGCAAAACCTTCAACTGCCATCAGACTTACTAACCAAGACGATCGGGCTGGACCAGGGACTATAACTCTCCTCTGTCACTCCTAGTTCCAGCATACACTTGATTTCCAGCTCCACTTCTGCTTTCTTTGCCTCGGGAAGTCTATAGGGGCGCGCTCAAACGATAACCTCTGGTTCAGTCACTATGTCGTGTGCAATCAGAAAGGTCCTTCTGGGTTTTTCACTCACCATGTCTGGGACGGACAGGATAGCTGATTCCAGCTCTCGCTTCTGCCTGGAAGTTAATTCCTCACCGAAATTAAGGGTGTCTGTTTGAGCAAAGAATGAGCGGGGCTGAGTAGAGAAGGGATCAGGATCCCTTTCCTTCCACGGTGTCAGCAAGTTCACATGATTAACCTGCTCACTCAGTTGACAATTGGGTTGTTTCACCAAATCGACAAGCCCTTTCCTCTCCTTAATTTCATAAGGGCCTTGCCAATGGGCACGTAATTTATAATGGGAGTTGGGAACCAATACCATGACACGTTCCCCCGGATGGAATTCTCAGGGCGTCATGCCGTGGTCAAAATAGCAGGCTTGTGTTGCTTGTGCCTCTTCTATGTGACTTTTTAGAACAGGCCCGGATTTTTCCAAATCTATCTCGTAACTGTGCAGTATATTCCAATATATTTGTAGAGGGAAGAGCCTTCCCAGCCTTCTTTCAAAATATCCAATATACCCTGGGGTTGTCGTCTGTATAATAATTCAAAAGACAAGAACCCCGTAGGGGCTTGAGGGACTTCCCAACAGACAAAAGAACGAGGGGGAAGAGTTGATCCCAATTCCTTTTGTCCCAGCTGATCACCGTGCAAAGCATCTGCTGGAGAATTCAATTAAACCTCTCTACTTGACCATCAGTTTGAGAATGATACACCGCAGTTTTTAAGTACAAACCGGATTCCAAAAAAGTTGAGACACTAAACAAATTGTGAATAAAAACTGAATGCAATGATGTGGAGATTGCAAATGTCAATATTTTATTTGTAATAGAACGTAGATGACAGATCAAACGTTTAATCCGAGTAAATGTATCATTTTAAAGGAAAAATATGTTGATTCAAAATTTCACAGTGTCAACAAATCCCAAAAAAGTTGGGACAAGTAGCAATAAGAGGCTGGAAAAAGTAAATTTGAGCATAACGAAGAGCTGGAAGACCAATAAACACTAATTAGGTCAATTGGCAACATGATTGGGTATAAAAAGAGCTTCTCAGAGTGGCAGTGTCTCTCAGAAGCCAAGATGGGTAGAGGATCACCAATTCCCACAATGTTGCGCAGAAAGATAGTGGAGCAATATCAGAAAGGTGTTACCCAGCGAAAAATTGCAAAGACTTTGCATCTATCATCATCAACTGTGCATAACATCATCCGAAGATTCAGAGAATCTGGAACAATCTCTGTGCGTAAGGGTCAAGGCCGTAAAACCATACTGGATGCCCGTGATCTCCGGGCCCTTAAACGACACTGCACCACAAACAGGAATGCTACTGTAAAGGAAATCACAGAATGGGCTCAGGAATACTTCCAGAAACCATTGTCAGTGAACACAATCCACCGTGCCATCTGCCGTTGCCAGCTGAAACTCTACAGTGCAAAGAAGAAGCCATTTCTAAGCAAGATCCACAAGCTCAGGCGTTGTCACTGGGCCAGGGATCATTTAAAATGGAGTGTGGCAAAATGGAAGACTGTTCTGTGGTCAGACGAGTCACGATTCGAAGTTCTTTTTGGAAATCTGGGACGCCATGTCATCCGGACCAAAGAGGACAAGGACAACCCAAGTTGTTATCAACGCTCAGTTCAGAAGCCTGCATCTCTGATGGTATGGGGTTGCATGAGTGCGTGTGGCATGGGCAGCTTGCATGTCTGGAAAGGCACCATCAATGCAGAAAAATATATTCAGGTTCTAGAACAACATATGCTCCCATCCAGACGTCATCTCTTTCAGGGAAGACGCTGCATTTTTCAACAAGATAATGCCAGACCACATTCTGCATCAATCACAACATCATGGCTGTGTAGGAGAAGGATCCGGGTACTGAAATGGCCAGTCTGCAGTCCAGATCTTTCACCTATAGAGAACATTTGGCGCATCATAAAGAGGAAGGTGCGACAAAGAAGGCCCAAGACGATTGAACAGTTAGAGGCCTGTATTAGACAAGAATGGGAGAGCATTCCTATTTCTAAACTTGAGAAACTGGTCTCCTCGGTCCCCAGACGTCCGTTGAGTGTTGTAAGAAGAAGGGGAGATGCCACACAGTGGTGAAAATGGCCTTGTCCCAACTTTTTTGGGATTTGTTGACACCATGAAATTCTGAATCAACATATTTTTCCCTTAAAATGGTACATTTTCTCAGTTTAAAATTTTGTTCCGTGATTTATGTTCTATTCTGAATTAAATATTAGAAGTTGGCACCTCCACATCATTGCATTCAGTTTTTATTCACGATTTGTATAGTGTCCCAACTTTTTTGGAATCCGGTTTGTACTTTATTTTCAGTAACGTGGCCATTTCCCTGAATGTCTCCGAGGTAAAAGGTGTCCCTTGGTCTGTCAGGACTTCTTTAGGAATGCCGACTCGCACAAATACCATTACGAGTTCCCGTGCGATAATCTTAGATGTAGCTGAGTGTAAAGGAACAGCTTGTGGATATTGGATCGTATAATCCACGAGGATTAATATATATTTGTGTCCTTGGGCTCAGGGCTCTAAGCATCCTACTAAATTGACCCTGATTCTTTCAAAGGGGACATTAATCAAGGGAAGGGGAATGAGCACGGTCCAACAAAGAATACAAAATACAAAAACAGTGAACCTCCTCTTTAATTCCCGGCCAATAAAATCGGAGCTTGATACACTGTAAAGTTTTTTTGGTGCCTAAATGGCCTCCTAGGAGGTGGGCATATGCTAACTCACAAACCTGCTGTCACTAGGTTCGTGGGATTAACAAGAGTGTCTGGACCTCACCCTCATGGTCCGATATAATAGGTAATTTTCTATTATAAAGTGAGGTCCCTGTGGCATTGGCTGATGAGTGCGTTGGCCATTGAACCACTAGATGTTTTGCAAATTTTAGGGAGTCATCGTTCCACTGTTCCCTTTTGAAAGAAGTCACCGTTTCTCTAAACTGAAAGTATATTTCAGAGAGGGAGTCTGGTCTGACCTCAAGGGGCGGGGATTCCTCCCAGCTCGTCAAGGTGATGACGTATCCATCTGTGACAGTCCAGAAGTCTCCCAGTCCACCACATTTATTATCAGACCGGTCCTGCCCCAGAATCACTGGAAAAGGTGGGTTGGGGATGACAGCCACAGGGAATCTTTTTAGCGATCCTCCGTGTATGCAAGTAATACTGGTCTTTACTTTAATCCATTGTCGCGGCAATTAACAATGGCAATGTTGCTGCTGGGGTCAAAAAGTGCTTCCAAGTTTGTAACCATTAACGACTACAGGTCCCATATTCGATACTGTCAGGGGGTTGGTAAGTGCACATAACCTGTCTCCCCCCTCCACCTGCATCCCACCTCGTTCCCGGATAAGTTGCACGCCAAGCAGCCCGTGGACTTTGGAACAGGCTCCGGTTTATGTGGAAGAGACTTATTTTGCAGGACGTAAACCCCCTGGCTTAGGTGGTTTCACGAGCCATATAAGCTCCTCTATAGAATGAAAATCTCCCCAGACCGACTGGGCAAAGTTTTTGGGAACATTTTGTAATAAAATAAAGCAGGCTACCTGCTGTACTATCTGGTAGGTTGTAAGTTCAAATGGCTGAAGTGACATCATCATGGGCCCCTGAACCGGAAGTGGCAGCATTGGGACCAGAAGTGATGGCGTCTTTGGGGCCAGAACTGGAAGTGATGTCATCGGGGCTGGAAGTGACGTCATCGAGGGCGTCGGAACCTGGTTGGATTTCCCGAGAATGGTCTGCAAGGAACTGAGAAAAACAGTCAGCGCACCTTGCCACCCCCCGGTCTGTTGTGTTATTACAATTACTCAGGCCCTTTAGCTGCCTCCTTCTCACATGTGTGTGACAAATGGCATGAATAAAATTCCATAACCTTGTATCCTTTTTTCAATTTATTTTGTATTTACTGTATTAAAATAAATTCCCCTTGTGTTAATATTAGTTCATATGCTTTGCCCATGGTAGATTCCTGTGTTAACGCCCTATACACATGAGATAGCTTCTGCCATCAATGAATCTGATTGGACTAGAATCTATGAGAATATTATACATAGTTTGTTATTTTTAAAAATGGTGCTATAATCAGATAATAATTTCACTTTACTATTTTTAAATTATAGACAAGTTTTTCAATGACTATTTTTTTGCATTAGGGCAACATTGTCACTCTAAAATGGAAATTCCTATGACTGAAATGTTTGTATACTTCTACTATTTTATAATATGACTGAAACAATGGGAATGCTAAATTTGTCTTGCAGTAAATTAGGTTTGTAAACCTTACACAGAGAATGCAAAAATCATTGAAAACACAAAGAGAAATGCTGAAAAAAATGTTTGTACATATTATTATTATTATATGTATATAATCCGTCCATTTTCTAAACCTGCTTTATCCCGAGCAGTGTTTGCTATTCATATCATTTTCAAATAACTAAAAAAATGCCTGGAAAAAAAGGCTAAATTAACAGAGGTCTGGCCTTAAATTTACAGAAAAAGTTATGGGCAGAAGGTTACTACATCTTTACTGGATTTTTATAGGTCATACTGAAGAGGATGGAAAAACAAAAGACGAATCAGTTTGGATTTACAGATAAATATTTTTAACTTGGTAAAAATGCTATGCTGATTTTGTTTTCTTGATTTATCTTTTTCAGTGGAGAATATTGTGATCATAATTGTTCATTAAGGATGCTTTCAAATCATTTCAGTTCTTTTGTTCAGCACCACCTTACTCTCTTGATGTCTAGTCAGACAAGATGTCAAGTGTTTTAACTCACCCCCCTCCACTCCCATTTTTGGCCTTCTAGACCAGGAAAGCTTTAATTTGGTGGCCATTTATGTGCCATATTTTGTGCAGAAAACTATCCCCTTATGATAAAAATAAAAACATTGTATTAATGTAATACATGTAATAATGCATTTTTTTATAAAGACCCTGTCTCATAAAGCATAAACACAATAGGTGTCTTCAGCAAATATGCTTAGAAGAACTTGGAAGTTGTTTATGTCACATCAAAGTTGCTGCTTTTTACAAAACTTCAAAAAAATGTGGATTAGTAATATTGATATGTGGAGTGTTGTTTTATACAATTTTGAGGTTGCTGATCATGAAAATATTTTTATTTAATTCTTTACCAGTGGTCCTAGCCCTCTAAGAACCTCTCCCAGAAGGATAAAAATGACAAATTTCAAACATAAGTATGTGGAGTATCGTTTAAGACTATTTCAAAGTTAGTAATCACAAATGTGATATTGTTTTTTATTTCTGATCCTTTACTGGGGATCTAGCCCACTATGGACCTTTATCAAAGTGTGAAAAATGACAAATTTGTATTACAATTGATAATATTTAGACTTTAACACTAGAATTCCTAAAGCCTTAAAAAAAAACTTGTAACACCGGCCCACCTTAAATTCCTTCACAACTCTCCATTAGCGTCTTTTGTATTGCAAATGTGTCGATCAGCACAAGTAGCAAGCAGCCTGCTATCCCATCCCCCCACCAACGCAGCTCAACTCGGGCAAAAAGTTCTACCAGCTCAAGTCTGTTTATCTGATGTGTGAGGTGCCTGGAATTGTGGAGTGTAAATAATATATCATTATTTGGAACATATGCATTTCATGTGTGTTCAGTATCTACAATGATCTATGTAAATGTAGGATGACAGGAAATGTGAGACAAGAAATGTTGAAAACATGCCTACAACAGAAACTTTTTCATGTTATAGTGCTAATGACAAATTTTTGCCATGAAGTGTACAATGTGTGATGACTAGTCCAAATATCAAATAAACACTTTCATAAAAGGTACACGTGTAACAAAACAAGCGCACTTTTATTCAAGAGTATAACCAAAGAAAAAGAAATCGGATGAGGGTACTACACTGACACAACCGCTTGGGTGGTGTAGCAGTAAGAACTACTGATTCATAATTAAGAGGTTTAATTCCAGGTACTTCCCAGAATTACCGTTTTGAGTAGTGAGCTGCTCCTATTATTACTATTATAGATTAAAAACATACATTTGATTTGAGTCTGTTACCGCCGGTGTAAATGTATGGTACTTTTAAAGGTTAGCATTTTTTTTATTCATTTTTTTTCTTTCAGTCACACTCCCCCGATCTGACATTGCTGTTTTCAAATAAAGACGTGCTATAACAGAGGTGAACTCAGATGATGATGTGGGTTCTGCATCGGAGAAAGAGAACAGAAGCCCTCCCCGCAAGAAACATCCACTCACACATAAGAACAATGCAGCTAAACCAGGCATAAAGGCGAACGATGGCACCATTTGGATGCAGGACAGTCTGCCACACGCTTGTCCTTCATTGAAACAGCACTCCTTACAGAGCTTGCCAAGGTATCATGCAAAGTTCCTTTTGTGATTATGTTTTGTGATGATTTTTATATGAAAAACATTTACAGTATATGTTACTTATATAAAAGCCACATTGAACGCTGTTTACCTATATTTATTTACTTATCTTCCTACAGTGTAAAGTCACAGTAGTCTGCAGAGCTTCCTGTGTGTTTGATCGACACTGGCATGCTGAAAAAGTACATGTGCAATGCCACTCCTTATTCAGGAAAAGATCCCAGTAATACCACAATAGAAAGACTTTCCGAGACTGAGGTCATAAAATCTATGGAGCTGTTTCTGGACAAAGGCAGAACCATAACAACAGTTGCGTAAAGTGCGACAGGAGTTTCCACCTACAGCTAAAGTCATTTGCGTACTAAAGTAGCATTGCACATGCACATATCCTGTTTTGTGTTGATTTTGTTCTTATGTACTTATCGTACTTGCAATGCTTAACTTGTAACACTTTCAAAGCTGTGTGCTTCAATGCTCAAACATAAGCATATCCATCCTTTATCCAACCCGCTATATCCCAACTACAGGCTCACGGGGGTTTGCTGGAGCCAATCCCAGCCAACACAGGGCGCAAGGCAGGAAACAAACCCCAGGCAGAACATAAGTATATATAGAATTAAAAGTTTTTCAAAATATCAGTTAATGTCTATATGATGTTTATCATGTTCATATTTAGTTATACATTATATTATCATTCTAGCAAGCATTCATTCACATCTTTAAACTTGGTGTGTGACAACATTTGGGATTCAAAATTTCTTTGTACTTCGTGAGCAGGTACCTTTGTAGATAAATGCAAATTATTTTACTACAGGTTCTGTTAATTGTTAGATTTATTTTGTAATTCCATTTCAGGAACTGGTTGGTAACTTTTTCAAAGCTGTTTTGTCAAAAGCACTGCAAAGATACCATATTTTACTCATCATTTGGTGTAGGTTAACTGTTCTGTTATTGGACCAGACATATAAATAAATGTCATCAGACTACAGAGCTGGATTTCTTTGTATCTAGCAAAAAAGGTAATAAAAGGATTAGATATGCTGTCACCCTCTGTGCTCTATTCTGTGACCGTCTCACCAGAATCTCCATCTCTGTGTAATATCAACCACCACGTTCCAGGAGTCCCACCTCTAATACAATAACAATAATTAAATTTAATGTATAGCACATTCATTTTGCATTATAAATGTGTTGTCCTGGGCCTCATGTATAAACGGTGCGTACGCACAGAAATGTTGCGTACAAACGTTTCCACATTCAAATCGCGATGTATAAAACCTAAACTTGCCGTAAAGCCACACACATTTCCATGGTGCCTCATACCCTGTCGTACGCAAGTTCTGCACTCGGTTTTGCACACTGGTGGCACCCAGCTTTAAAGCAATGCTACTGTTCCTGTGTGGTTTATCTTTCTTTTTCAGATCCACATCCCTGATGCGGCTTTATAAATACACTGAAACTAACCGCATATTGTTTATTAGTGTAATACATCTGATTGTAATTAACCTGTAACAATATAATGGTCCAGGGAATAGCCATAGTATTCTAAATACCATAGCTGCTTTAGCGTTGTTACTGTCACTGCATCTTCTTTTCTTCTTTCAGCTGCTCCCGTTAAAGGTTGCCACAGCGGATCATCTTTTTCCATATTACTCTCACTGCACCACTCGGAGTATTTATATCACTGTATCTGAGTAGGGAATCACAGCAGCAGCTGATCGGAAAGAGAATTATCGGGATACAGCATCAAGCACACGCTGCCTCAGCCATGGCAAAAGGCTTCAGAGACTTTCCTGTGCAGACCTTGTGGTTCAGAAACAGTTTCATCCCAAGAACTTTAAACACAGTCAATCAGTCCATCAAGTGCTCCTTGTAGAACTGTTTGTACGTATATGTACAATCACCTCACTGTAAACTTGCACTATAGTTATAATATTGCACAACCCGTGCCACTTTATAAAGCGAGTATTTACATATGATGACGATATTTTTAAGATGAAATGAAGCAAAATATGTTGGTTATATTATACAGATAAAACTTTTAACTTCATTTAAATAATCTGTATTCTTAATAATTAAACATGCAGCGCTAGCTAGTTCACAGATTAATCCTACCTCGTGCTGTATCTATTTTTGCTGGGCTGGCGCGACACTGGAAGGATAGATGGATAGAATAATTAAACACGTACTACGAAGATATTTCAATGTTCCTTAAATGTTTTGATGAATCGTCGTTGTAAGCTTACAGATGGCTTAACATCTTTTACAGAGTTGATTGTGTGGCGATTGGGTATTTGGAGAAAGAAAAGTAAGGACAGGAATTGGAGGTTAGTACGTTTGAAAGAGACAGTACTGCTGCAATAATTTCATCGAAGGTCGCGCACAATCACTGCGCCACTGTGTTCCCATGTTTAATAACATGCTTTAACTCCTATCATCATGAAAATTATATCAAGTATACATCTCAGTATTTTAATTATTCAGAGAGCTGTAATATTACGAATGTAATGGATTCTGTGTCCTGCCGGAGAAAGAGAAGCACTTAGTGATTCACACATATAGAGCACATAGAAGATCAAATACAAAATAAAGCATTTTTAACGTACTACTTTAGTTATGATGGGATTTGAGAAACTAGTAAATTAAACAATTTTAAGATGAAGTTTATGATGTTCTACTTTAATGACAAAATAAACTACGTGATTAAAGTGAAAATTTCAAGATTAAAGTTGACATTTTGTGCTTTTTCCTCACTGTGTGCCTTTTTTTTTCTCTGTACCCTAATAAGCTTTCATATGACACTCAGACGGTGGGCTACGACTCGCCTTTTCACAGCAACTTTGATATGTGACTTCTTTTTTATTTTGGGCACTGTGCAACTTTGTGAAGTTGAGCTTTCGAGTTTGTCACTATGTCACTCGATCAGCATCCTTTTCTTGTTTATACCACTGTTTAAACCAGGGGTGTTGAACTCCAGGCCTGGTGGGCCGCAGTGGGTGCAGGTTTTCATTATAACCCTTTTCCTAGTCAGTGACCAGTTTTCACTGCTAATTAACTCCTGTTCCCTTCATTTTCATAGCCCTGTTCTTAAGGATTCATTCCTCTGAATTGATTCCTTTCTTCATTAAGTGGCAGCCAAACAGAAATGAAGCATGAAATGAGCCAACAGATGACCAGCTAAATCGGGGCTTCAGACTCCAACCAGTTTCACAATGAGAAGCAGATTCTTGCTGTTCATTAAACTCATTATTTAATTCCATGGCTTGTTGCTGCTCTCATTCATCCACAGCAGACATTTCCAGAACTGTTGATTTTTCTGTTTTTTCTAAGACCACCCTCACAATGTTTTGGTGAGCTGAGAGATCAGCCTTACTGAGACCTCCACCTTTCTTTATTTTCACGTATTTTGTGAGGGGCACCGGTGAGCTTGTTTTGTGTCTCGTTATTGTTTGGCTTCTAATTAAGAAAAAGGAAACAACTAATGGGCCTGATTTAAGGTAATTAACAGCAAAAACTGGTCACAAATTAAGAAGATGGTTAGAATGAAAACTTGCAGCCACTGCGGCCCTCCAGGACCGGAGTTCGACACCCGTGGTTTAAACCAACAAATAGTAAGTTTTTTCTTACCTCCACTTGGTATTCGCTGAAATTGTTCTATTTTTCCTCGTGGTTTTTCCATTGTCTTTTCACAGAACGCTGAGCTTAAGGGCTATTTATATTGATTTACATATTCAAAGAGGCGTGATTCTGGGAGGAGTTGGGGCGGGACACCAGGCGCGTGCACGTGCGTTACTTTTCACGCTGATCGGGATTTATGTAGTGGAAGAACGTTGAATTTTGCATATGCACAGATTCCTGCATCTGGATTTTTCTTTGTGTACTCACATTCCCGCTTTTGTGCTTACGCTATGTTATAGTGTGAGTTCTACACACGGCGTTATACATGAGGCCCCTGGTGATGTTTGAATCTGCCAGGTTAGTAATAGGTTAATCAAATATCAATTAATTAAATAAAAATCTGTGTGAGTTTTATAATGGTAAATTTTAATAAGAAGATGTTAAATCACTATTCATTGGGCTTGAAAATAAAAGTACATTTTTAGAGAGTTGAAACCAAATGGCTGTTTGTCCCCCAAAATATCACCACCCTACTCAGAATTTCAAGCGCCTTGTAAAATACATATCAATACTTCAAAGAAAGAAAGATCCGAAAAGCTTTTATAGAACACTTAATACAAAATATGAGTGGCTTGACTGCAAATACAGTTCTTACTATGCTGATATTTGTTATAAAATAAAAATCTGCCTGCATTATACACACTGTTAAAGACAGTAAAAGGCACTTACACTCACCTAAAGGATTATTAGGAACACCTGTTCAATTTCTCATTAATGCAATTATCTAATCAACCAATCACATGGCAGTTGCTTCAATGCATTTAGGGGTGTGGTCCTGGTCAAGACAATCTCCTGAACTCCAAACTGAATGTCAGAATGGGAAAGAAAGGTGATTTAAGCAATTTTGAGCGTGGCATGGTTGTTGGTGCCAGACGGGCCGGTCTGAGTATTTCACAATCTGCTCAGTTACTGGGATTTTCACGCACAACCATTTCTAGGGTTTACAAAGAATGGTGTGAAAAGGGAAAAACATCCAGTATGCAGCAGTCCTGTGGGCAAAAATGCCTTGTTGATGCTAGAGGTCAGAGGAGAATGGGCCGACTGATTCAAGCAGATAGAAGAGCAACTTTGACTGAAATAACCACTCGTTACAACCGAGGTATGCAGCAAAGCATTTGTGAAGCCACAACATGCACAACCTTGAGGCAGATGGGCTACAACAGCAGAAGACCCCACCGGGTACCACTCATCTCCACTACAAATAGGAAAAAGAGGCTACAATTTGCATGAGCTCACCAAAATTAGACAGTTGAAGACTGGAAAATGTTGCCTGGTCTGATGAGTCTCGATTTCTGTTGAGACATTCAAATGGTAGAGTCAGAATTTGGCGTAAACAGAATGAGAACATGGATCCATCATGCCTTGTTACCACTGTGCAGGCTGGTGGTGGTGGTGTAATGGTGTGGGGGATGTTTTCTTGGCACACTTTAGGCCCCTTAGTGCCAATTGGGCATCGTTTAAATGCCACGGGCTACCTGAGCATTGTTTCTGACCATGTCCATCCCTTCATGACCACCATGTACCCATCCTCTGATGGCTACTTCCAGCAGGATAATGCACCATGTCACAAAGCTCGAATCATTTCAAATTGGTTTCTTGAACATGACAATGAGTTCACTGTACTATAATGGCCCCCACAGTCACCAGATCTCAACCCAATAGAGCATCTTTGGGATGTGGTGGAACGGGAGCTTTGTGCCCTGGATGTGCATCCCACAAATCTCCATCAACTGCAAGATGCTATCCTATCAATATGGGCCAACATTTCTAAAGAATGCTTTCAGCACCTTGTTGAATAAATGCCACGTAGAATTAAGGCAGTTCTGAAGGCGAAAGGGGGTCAAACACCGTATTAGTATGGTGTTCCTAATAATCCTTTAGGTGAGTGTATATGTCATTATATAATTTAGAACCATTACAAATGATGTAGTTAATCATAGAAAAGTATAAATACAATACACAAGTACATGTATTATGATTAGTGATTAGCACAGATAATGAATCAGGAGCTTTATCTTTCCTTATATAAAACAGTGAAATGAAGACAGAGAGTGAGTGACATGTTTACTGACTGGCAGACACTGACACCAGCAAGGCAGGTAAGGTGTTGAACACAATATGTACAATGAAAACTCAAAAATAAGTACAGAAGACACAAAACATAAATCAATGGAAAACATGCTATATAAGCTATTTCTTTAAGGCACATCTATTCATGCTCATGTTTAATATTATTATAGTAAGAAAATATACAAGATTTAGGACTTGAAGGTCAAGAAACCACCTGGTGACCCATGGATTCGACTCCTCGTGTAGGGCTATCCACTTTAAGGGTGCATGATCCATAACAAGAGTAAACTCAGAGCCCAAGAGGTAGTACTTCAACTGCGTAATCACCCATTTAATCGCAATGGCTTCCTTTTCCACTGCCACATACCTGGTCTCCCGATCCAGCAGTTTCCGGCTCAGGAACATTACGGGGAATTTAATACCATCAATGCTTTGGCTCAGCACGGCTTCCAGGCATATGTCTGAAGCGTCTGTCTGAAGAATAAAAGGAAGTGAAAAGTTAGGTGCTTTCAACACTGGTGCTGACATAAGGGCCTGTTATAAGTCCCCAAATGCAGTGTCTGTCTAACTAGTCCATACCACAATGTTAGGGGCCCTCTTCTTTGTTAAATCATTCAAGGGCACTGCTCTCTCATAAAACCAGGGTACAAAGCAGTGGTAATACCCAGCTAAACCAAGAAATGCTTGGACTTGCCGAGGCCATTTCAATATGGCATCTACCTTCGAACACTGTGGCTTTCCGGTACCCCGACCCACCAGGTAGCCTAAATATTTAGCTTCTTTTAACCCAAAAAAACATTTTTTTGGATTGATCTGAATCCTGGCTTCACTCAGCATCTGCAACACCGCTTGGACATGCTGTATGTGTTCCTTCCATGTCCTGGAATAAATGACTACGTCATACAAGTAGGCAGCACTATATGCGTTATGAGGGCAGTGCACTTTATTCACCAGACGCTGGAAAGTCGCAGGAGCCCCATGTAACCCAAATGGAAGGACACAATACTGCCATTGTCCACTAGGAGAATTTTAGCGGAGTCCATTAACCTGGAACCTGCCAGTACCCCTTTGTCATGTGAAGCGTGGTCAAATAATTTGCCTGTCCAAGCCTCTCAAGGAGGTCTTCCGTATCTCTCTCTGCCAGCTGATTACACGGCGTGGAGACAGGTTGAGAAGGGTCATTCCCGTCTATGACTAGGCCTAAATTGTGTTTGTGATTAGTCAGTACCAAACCACAGTTATTGTTAGACCAGTTTCACCCCAGTATCACCGGAAAATGTGGATTTGGGAGGGCCGCTACGGGGAATTTTTTTAGCAATCCTACATGGCTGATGAAACATAGGGTGGTTTTATAATGTTGGATTTCTCTGTGTATACAAGTTATGCTGGTCTTTACTTTCACCCACTGTCGCAAAGAGTGCTTCAACTTTAAATCCATTTACAATCACTACTCCCATATGTGATGTCGTCAGGGAGTTTGTAAGTGCACATAACCCTTCCTTCTCTCTCCACCTGCATTCCTCCTCATTCACAAGTAAGTTACATGCCCACGGGTCTGGCAAAGGCAGATTTTGTGGGACGTAATCCCCAAGGTGTCTGCTAAAGGACCGAAATGCTCTTCCAGATTACGAGGCCGTCCTAGACAATTCAATGAGCTCAATCAGCTCATTCATGTTTTAAAGCTCTCCCCAGACCAGCTGAGTGAAATGTTCAGGAAGGTTCTTGATTAATAGGAAACAGACTATCTGCTGATCTATCTGGATGGTGGTACATTCACCATAATGCTACCTTCTTTCAGAGAGCAAAGGCTTGCTCCTGGGTCAGCCACTCTGGGTTGAATATTCAGTTTTTTAATTTTTTCCACCTGCTGGTCTGGGGATGCCCCACAGCTAGGATCTTGACAATAGTGGGGGAAGGGCAGCTCCCTCCTCCGAGAAAGCATAATAAGCCCCCTTTGCTGCCCCCATAGGGACCAGCCATATACTCCTCTTGTTTCTTTGATAGCCTGGTTATGTATATTGGGAGCAGAGCTGGCACCAGTTCTTTCTGGACCACGGGACAATCCCCCACTCGGAAATTCTGCCCTGGTACTCTCGCACCTGGTTATTTTTCAGATTCTGTCCCTGTTTCTTCTGGGCTTCTTGTGTCCTGTCGACTACACCACTGTCATAATAATAGGCAAAAGACATCGAAAAAGGTTTGGGGCAGCCACCATATTGTGATCTGGCCAAAAACAGGTACAGTAATTCGTTTTTGAGTCGGTCACAGGTCTGAGTCCAAAACAGAACTGAGGCAGGTTGTTAAAGATGGCAGCTCTATTTGCCAAATCAGGAAGTGATGTCATCAGGCCAAAAACCGGAAGTGACATCATCATAGGCACCAGAACCGGACGTGATGTCATTGTAAGTGCTGGGACTGGAAGTGATGTCATGCTAGGCACTGGATCCAGAGGTGACGTCATCATACAAAGTTACATCTTCGTAGGCACCGGAACCATGCGGGATTTCCCATTGGATGATCTGCAAAGGATTGAGAGAGAAAGGCAGTGCAATTCGCCACCCCCTGGTCTGGCTTGGAACTACTATTATTCAGGCCCTTTAGTTGCCTCCCAATCGCACGTGTGTGACAAAAGAAATATAGAATATCACATTTTGATTCAAAATCATCACAATATCACTTTAATTTCCCTATCACCCAGCCCTACTACTATATATAATGTAATGATGTTATGTGTTATGTATTGTGTTGGTTAATTTTATTTACCTTGTCATGTTTATAGATGTAAAAAGAAAAATTTCCTAGCAGCTGCATTGCTTGGTAATAAAGTTTAAGCTAAGAAACATTTCAAGTTTTTGCAGCTACAGCTGAGAAAAACAATGTCATTATTGAATCATTCCATCAGGAGATACAGATGGTGCTGCAGACAATGAAGAAACTCAAAAACATGATTATTTTTGAGGATTTCAGTGCTAAAGTAGCTCAAGGAAATGTTGCAGATTTTGGACTGGGTGTGAGAAATGACTGTTTGGAATTGATTAATACAACTCTGCCGGGAAGAAAATTTTGTCATCATCACCACATTTTCCATCTACTGCCTTTAAGGCTATTTAACTGGAAATGAACTGCAGATATACCAATCAACTTATTATGCCGCCATAAATTATTTGTTTCTTAGTAGCATTAAATTGCTAAGGACCTGTCCAGGGGCAGACATTAGTTCTGACTATAGCCCATTGGTTATCTATAGCTGCCAAGGTGAAATTCTGCAAAGAACTACTGAAACACAAATTGGCATAAACAGATTAAAAAAAAAAAACTATAAAACACAAATTTTGTGAAGAAGTCAACAAAAAGGTAATGTAATAACAAAACGCCAAGACAAACTTCCTGATAGCCTTGAACAACTTTGAAAATTAAGGATATTTGTGAACCCTGGCAAAAGTTACTGACTCAAGGCTTTTATTTAACAAACACTGGATGACTTCAGGGATACTAGAACTCACGAACCAAAGGCATCAGAAGAAATGTGTAGATTAAATATAGGTGTAAGTTAAATATAAACATTTGCAAAAACAAATAAGGCAGAATATTATAGAAGTGAAGGAAAAGTGGACAGTGGATTACTGCAATAAAACTGAAGAGTTTCAGAAAAAGTATGCTTTGTTTAACATGTACAAGAAAATCAAAGACATTCTTGAACTAAAAAAGAGACCAAGCATTCACAAAAACGATAGGGGCATCCATTACTAAAGATGAAGTAATGTATACAATAGGATCTGCTAAATGTGGGAAAGCTCAATGTCCCAATGAATTCTCAGAAGAACTCATGAAAGAGTTACAAGCTAGGACATATTCATAAAACCTTTCATCCCACCTATGAAAAAGGGAAAACTCCAAATGACTGGTTGCAGTCGATCTTCATTACTGTGCCCAGTATTAATCATGCCAATAGATGTAGTGACTATCACACAGTTTCTCTTTTGAGTTACATGCTTAAACTCCTCTTGAAAGTGATTTATAATAGAATCTACAAGAAATGTGAAGACCTCACATCAGTGATGTAGATTAGGTTTAGTAGTGGTTTAGGTACTTAAAATGTACTCTTTGACCCCTAAGTCTTAGTTCAGAGGTGTTGGGATGTTAATCAAGATTTCAGTGTTTACTTCATCGATTACAATTAAGCATTTGATATGCTTTCTTACCTGCATGTTAAACTAATCAACATATCTAATTTTTCAAATCATTCTTATTAACTCAAAGTAGATTTGCTACGTGGAAAACTTGTATTGGAGACAGTTGACGAAAGTGAAGGTGAATGACATTCTGTATAATAACATTAATTTTATGTGAGGAGTGAGGCAAGGGTGCATCCTCTCAGTACTTTTATTCAAAATCTATGTGGAAACCACTTTTTCACAAGTGTTAGTGAGATGTAAGGTGGGATAGTTGTGAACGGAATAAACAATAAACAACACACAAAGTGCAGAAGATTCTGTACTATTTGCTTCCTGAATTGCCAGCTTACAAAAGATTGTAGACAGGGTCAAATTTGTAAGCTGGTTCTATGGTCTTAATAACAAGATAAAGAAGACATAATCTTATAGAGAATAATATCACATAAAGAATATGATTATTGATAAATTTGGTCAGCATAACCACACTATCTTGTGTGCTGATAGACAACCACTTGAGGAGGTGACTACGTACAAGTATCTTGCCAGCGTTGCTAATTGAAAAGGTGAACATAGAATTAAGATCAAATGCAGGACTGAGCAAGCCAGGAAAACCTTCATGAAAATGAAACCACTTTTATGCGATTGATATCTTAACCTGCAGCTTCAGATGCACCTGGTATGTTGTTATGTTTTCTCCGGCCTTCCGTTTGGTGTGGAGGCATAGACATTGACAGCATATGTGATAGATATATCTCTCCATCTGTCTGTGTGTTCACATGAAACAACTTGGTCCCCAAGTGGAACAATTTTGTTGAAATGTGGCACGGTTATTTTTCAAGGAAATTTGCTGAGACAGTTCAAGTTTTCATTGAAATATCTCAAATCATGCCGTACATTGTTTAGAAATGTCAAAACCTCCCATTTTAAAAGCACTAGCGAGTCTGCAAACTTGCCTGTCTTGAAATAGAGAAACATTTTGTGTGACTTCAACTACAAACTATTTTACTGATTCAGTTTTACCTTGACAGCAGCTGCACTCACTTGTGTATGTTGTATATGTTTCTCATTTTTACTTCCAATAGCCACTACTGACAGAAAACAGATTCCCAGTACAAGTTAATGCAACACCAGCGGACTGTGTACGTGGGTAGAAAGTTCCTGATTGTCACAAGCTGTCTGCATTTTTGGGCAGGAGGGTGAGCAAGTCCACATGTGCATGCACACAGAAACCTCTCCATCAGCAAGTTGTTTCTGCTTTATGAAGTCTTCCCACCTGCTTGTGCACAACAGGAAGAGAACTAGTGCATCAGCATTTCATTCAACCCAGTGTTTTTAAGTTGTAACAGGTAAATTAAATGATATTCCTAACCATTAGAGTGAAATCAAGGGAAACAAAAGGTTATCTAGAACTGAATGAAGTACCATGTGGCATGTTACAAAAGCTCCATTATCTGCAGTTTATAATGATTCATTATTTTACTTACACTATAATTAACTAGGGCGACGAGACAGTCCTGGTTTCAGGCTGTGTCCCAATTGAAGAAACAGGATACCCATATAAAAATGTTTTTCAGTGCCGCATACTATGCTTCTCCAAAGCAAACGTAATTACAAAATATTTAGCAAAACCTGTAGAAAACTTCAAGGGGGATCACCACTTAATTAACAACTTCTGTTAAATCTGAACAGCATCACAAGGAGGAAGAAAAAGAAAATAAAAACAGAGCTTATTTGTTTCTAACTCAAGCACTGTGTGGAATCTTATGTGCTTTTTTGTGAAAGAGTGTTTTTTTCCCATGTCCTGATTCCTGTCTGATGATGATGAGATAAAGCAGGGATTAAACAAATGAGGATGAGCTTTATGTGTCGACTGTCCCAGGTTAGAACTTTGAAAATCCAGTCTCCTTATAATTTTCCATCAGGGTGCCACATTCATCTTGTATCTGTGACGATGCAGGTTCTGCTACATGCTCCCATCTTTCTTCCGGAAGCCCTTGAACCTCACCGTCGGTAATGTTACCGAATAGCTCGGCAGTGAGGCACAACAAATAGAGCAAGGGGATGGTGCAAAATGTGCAAAAGTGCTTTTATTAAAATCAACAACAAAACATTGTCCAAACAAAGTGCAATGTATCAATGTCCATAAATAAATAATCCATAAACACAGTGAAGTGGAGGTTACAAAAAACACAGAAAAAAACCCAATCCTTTAAAATGAAGACGAGGTTAAAACAATGCTGGAAGCAGTCCTTTAAAAACAGCAAAGCCCGGTGTCTTTTACCTGGCGGCTCCCCTGCTTCTCCCATCTGGCCCCACAACAGGAGAGTCACCCTACCAGCAGCTGGCCTTCTCTCCACTCTACTGGTCTGGAGGCTTCCTGATCCTTGGCTTCGGTTGCGCTCCCCCAGACTGAGACTTAGGTTCCCCAAAGGCCAGGACACTCACACTGGGGAATCCATCACCCAAGCCTCCCAACTCCCGCTGCCTTCTCAGCCTTACGCGGCCAGCTGTCCTTCTTCAGGTCACTCCCGCTCTCTGCTAAATGCTCAGCGGGAGCAACCACTACCAACTGCCCTAGGTGTTGGCCAAACACTGCTGCTAGGGCTCACTGTCCAGGTAGCTGCCTGCCTGCGAGCCCTCGCTTGCTTCCTGCAACCTCCATTTCATTTTCCTTTTTTTTTTTTTTCTCTCCCCCCTAACCGCCTCGTGCTTCTGTTTATAACGGGTACATGATTCACCTGTGGCAATCAGTAGCTCCCGGGAACAATTACGGATGAGGACGACTCCTCACCTGTGCCACACACCACCATGCCCCCTCGCTAAGCCACGAGTGCGGCGATTTATTTTAAAAATGGCCTTTATGACATGAGCTGTGGACCCGCTATACCACAGTATCCACAATGGTTAGTTGTTGAAATAAAAGTTTGCTTGTCAATTTTGTTAATTGCGAACATCGGTCATAATGCAATAGCTTTTCAAGTCCAGTTTCACGAAAATGACTACAGCCAGACATGCACAGGCAAAGAATGAATTAATTGTCACTGTGTGTGAATACAGTGCATTTGTGTGTGTGTGAGTGAGAGTAGTCCCAGCAATGGACTGTCCAGGCCTGTTTTCAGCATTTTGCCCAATCCAGCCTTTGGCCCCTGCGACCTCGAAATGAATGAAGAAGACTCTAGAACCTACCTACTGACCTCCATCCACTACAGTGCCTGCCCTCAAACACACCTGAATGTTATACCATTCATTCACTTTCTAACTTGCGTAAATGATGCTAACTAAATGGGTAATATTTAGATCCATCTGCAGAAACACTGTCAATCCTTTGCAGCAAATGTCACGGTCATGTTCTTGTTTCTTATTTTTTTTATACATTTTCCTTGATTTCTAAAAAATATTTACACCTTGTTTTAGGAGTTTTATAGGTCAGTTATATTCATGGTCAAAACTATTTTGGTGTTTGATGTGTTTTTAAATATATTGAAATAAGTAGCGTTCTCCCGTGATTTCAGTGTGCTTTTTCTTATGGACGCTTGCATTTTGAGGAGTATTTGTGAATAGTTGCTATGCCTTTGCTCCAGATCGACCAGAGGTGTGCAGCGCATAACATATCTGAGTCAAGAGTATAAAGGTGACATTGAGCACTTCCTGGTTATTCTTGTTTGGATTCAACTCAAACCTTAATACTTTAATTCCTTTATTATTTTGATATATTTCTGGTTAACAAATTCAAGCTCTGCTTTTTGACTACAGTTTAAGATTAATGTTTTGGATCTGTTAACATATGTTTATTGGTTTTTGAATCCCGCTGTCTGTAATTGACTATAATTTTTGCCACACATTTTGAGTCTTTGTTTATTTGTTTTTTGACTTCCTGGTTACGACCCACCGCTTTTCTTTGGTTATGATTCATCTTTCGATTCCTTTTCTTACTAAATTCTACTGCTGTCCTATGCAGTCAGCACAGTAAGACTCAGCTAGAGTGCCTATGTACTTCTACTTTTATGAACCTCTCTGTTGGTTTTTTTGATGGATGTAACTTTTCGTTGATTTGTTAATGTTTCGGAACTTGACTTTAAAAATTAAATTAGGCTATTAATATCATGCAAATATTCTCATTCCTTACACTTATTTTTTACTAGTGTGTTTGGAAGATCACATTGTAGAAGTGACTTAATGCAGTATTTTTATTTTTACTTTAGTATTATTGGGCTCATATCTTATATTAATCACGACAATCCAGATAGCTGCTGCTTCATAGCTTCAAGGTTGGGGATTCAGGAATGCTGCTTTTGGCCATGCAGTGGTGTGTGATGTCATGAGAGTGATCACATACCATGATAGGCAAATTCACATGGTCTTGGCACTCATTTTGCCACACTGTAAAAGCAGACCTGGGAGCATGGTAAAATTGTCACAACTGATCATGATGTCGACTGCCAGTGCATGATAGTAAGCCTTTGCTCATTTCATGCAAATGTAACCACAGATAATTCCTGTTTGAAGTTAAAATCCAACCAGCTTTTATAATATAATTTCTGCTAATGCCAGTTTAAAACATTTGGCAGTAATGACAGAGGAAATACTGCCATTTTAGCCTGGTGATTATGTTTCTGCTCAGATTCTTCCATTGATGGTGCAGAATTTTTAATGGAAATTTGCCATCTATTCCTGTAGTGTGAATTTTAGATGACCAAACTGAATCAATATTTTTTTAAGGTGAGGTACTAATTATGGTAAACCAAAAGAAAAATGTGCAATAGTCACTCACTATGTTCTGTTAAGAACAAAGTGATGAAAGTATTTAATCAATGAATGGCCATTGAAGAGTTGACCTTTGACAGTCAGTATTGGCTGTCCATAACTGAAGACCAAGTAAGGAGACAACTGAGGAAGCTACACACAGGAAAAGCCATGGGCTTATATGTTCTGGTTCTTAAGGCTTGTGCTGACCAACTCTGCGGTATTCTCTGTCGCCTATTCAGTCTGTCCCTAAGGCTCCAGAAAGTGCCACTTCTGTAGAAAACATCCTGCATTGTTCCTGTTCCCAAAAAGGCAGGTGCCTCTTCATCTAATGACTACAGACCAGTGACACATTTGGCTCACATCATGAAGACTTTTGAGTGGCTGATCCTGGACTATATGAGTCCTCATGTGGTGCACTTACTGGTCAAACTGCAGTTTGCCTATGGGCAAAGAAGAAGTGGAGGATGCAATTATCTCTCTGCTCCATGAGGCTTATTCTTACCCAGTCAAACTTGTCTATTACTAATCTTACTGTTTAATCCAAATGCAGCAATTATCAAGCCTTTTAGAAATAAAATGTATGTTTTGCTTATTCTACTATAACTAGATACTTTAGCTTTATGGAACAGACCATACTGTATGCTTTTTATCTTTTAAATCATGTCAAATGATGGTACTAATTTAAAGCATGTTCTTCTTAGTTTAGTCATTCATCCAGAAAGTGATATTTATGACATCCTCCATCCATTTTCCATATCTCACAATAATAATAATCTGTAATAGTACAGGGTGTTTCACAAAATTTACCGGCATTTTAGTAAAAAAATATATATACGTTCAGTCAAACTTGAACCGCAATGGAATGCGCCTCTAACCCATGTGGCTTGAGTCTAAGGGATGGTATTAATCACAATATTGCAAAAATCACTTCCAGATTTACAACATTAAGTTAATCAGTCATATTCAATTGTCCCAGAACAGACACAGGAGATGTTTCCTCAATCAAGAATGATACCTTAGAATTATGTCACATAATGTCAACCTTTATGATTATTCCTACCTTCATTAAAGGCCAGCCTTTTATATAATGGTATTTTTATAAATTTCACATTAGTGCGTAAGTCCATACATTTTCTTATTACTTGGTCACAGAGGGTCAGAGTCTATTCTGGCAGAAGTGGGAGCTAAACAGAAAGCAACGCTGATTGAGATGGCAGTCTATAACAGGCCGCACTCTCATGTTGATACTGGCGTAATTTTTAGTTGCCACTTAACCAAGCATGTGACTGTGGTAGAATGCCTGAACATGGCAATAATTATTTAATTTACACCAGGTCAATAAAATAAAATCATTCAAGGTTTATTAATGAAAATTAGAAATCTGTTTAATGAAGGTCAACACTGTGCATAGAGCTTACCTTACACTTCCTGAAATCTGTTATTGAACCTTAGTCCAGGAGAAGTATGTATGAAAGCTATATAGCACACACGTCTTTGTGAGATTTTCTTTCAGTACTTTTGTTTACCTCCTACATCCCAAAACATGCATGTTACGTTAACTGCAGACTGTAAACTGTTTCTGTATGAGGGTTCTGTGTAATTGGCTCACAACCACTCCTTTTCTAGTTAATTTCTTACAACTAATGAAGTGGGAAATTGGCTCTAGCTCTCACAACTCTTAAGTGGGTTATATACTTGATGGATGAATTTGTTTAATGAAACACTAACATATTAGAGAAGGGATGTTTTAAAAAATTGGTATGAAGAAAACAGAAAATCAACAATTATTTTAAGAAAGCTTTGCAAATGAGAAATTATTTTAAAATACAATACAATACAAAAGATAGTTTTTAAAATCAATTTAGCTATTTTATCAGCCTCATTTTTGCAGACTGACAGAGTTTACAAATACATCTATAATATATCTTCTTATATAATACGCTGCCATGGCTGTATGTTTGTCTGTCCAGGATTTTAAATCACCTGTAGCTTGCAAACCGCTTGACCTATTGACCTGAAATTTGGTACACATATACTATGTGACATCTACTATCCGCTTTCGGGGTGATGATTGACCTCCAAGATTATTCCTCTTTTTATTTTTATTTTATTTTATTGTAGAATCAACTCTTGGCAGCAGCCAGCAGGGTGGCCGTGCGTCGCATGTGTACAGGCACCATTCTCATCCTTACCACCTTCGCCATCACTTCCCCTGCCTCTTTATATCTTAAATCATTCTTGAGGAAGATTGAAGACTTAAGTGCCAGCTTAAGTGAAAAATTAAAGAAAACGTACTAGATAATTGCAACACAAACACTGACTTAATCAGTTTTAATGTGAAAAGATGCCGATGAAAGAAGAGAAGAAGCAGGGCCGCTAGGGTGGAGAAAAGAAGAGCTGCTTAGGAAGCAGCAAGCGCATCAACCTCTGAGCAAATTAATGCTAAACAGAGAAAAAGTATGAAAACTATGAATGCTCAAGCAAAGTGTATTCACTCAATCAATATTTACATCATATGGGTGGGGGTCGTTGGAGAAAATTTTTTTCAATACTCTCTATACTTAAGTCAAAATTGGCCAGAAGCATCTGTAAAGTATCCTGTGGATAATTTGAAATGACCAGTTTGCCAGTGTGTGTGTTTGCATGTTGGGTTTTATGTAGTCTTGCTTGAGAATAAAGTATAAACAGTCCCTCACACAGATGCATCTTTTATGAGCAGTATTCATCAGCTTTTGTAACCTTACTGAAAGTATATGTTTTTTAGTTTAGTTACTGCATATAAAACATCAGTAGATTGGTTATTCATTTATGTGCAGTGTGGCATATTGACATGATGGTAAAAATTGCTTGTTAATAGGAAGGATTCACAGGTTTTATACTAAATATGTACTGTAATATCAAGAGAAATGAAAGAGTTTAGAAAGAGAAGTTTAGCCGCTTTGAGCCACCCCATAGTGAACTTTTGTTAGTAGGTCACATTGCAGAGATGAAAAAACACTTTACTGATGCTTTGTGTTATTAAGACCCAAAGAAGTGTACTTTATGGTCTTGTTACATAAGCATAAATGAGTAATAGATGCATTTTTGCAGTACCAAAACTAAAATCTTACTAATTTTCTATTAGGGCTTTATATCCAGACCTTGCTATTATTCATTTACTTTTTGCTGCTGTTACTTATTTTATTTGCTAATAAATATTGCTCTGCAGTAAACTCCTCCACATTGTCTGCACTTCATGGGTGACTGAGTAAAAAAAGTAATTACAGAGCACCTGGTGTAGGTAGATTTTCACTCCTCTCTCCCAGTAGTGAACAGCATGGAAAATAACAACACCCTGTAGGTAAATTGATAGAAAAAGGCTTTAGCATATGCTAGCGAGTTCCAATCACAAGGAGTGGTAGGCTGTGCAGGCGCCATTCATAATTAGTGCTTTAGTGTGTGTTCTCAGTTTAGGATGAACAGGAGCTGGTCAACCAATAACAAATTTAGTAAACCCTACTAACACCATCTATCCATCCATACAGTCAGTCAGTCAGTCCAACCCGCTATATCCTAACACAGGGTCACGGGGGTCTGCTGGAGCCAATCCCAGCCAATACAGGGCACAAGGCAGGAAGAAACCATGGCCAGGGCGCCAGCCCACCGCAGTCCATCCATCCATCTATTTTCAAACCAGCTTATTCTGAGCAGGGTTCCAGAGAAGCTGGAGCCTATTCCAGCAAGCATTGGTCCGGAGCTGTTGTGATCCATTAGCCCAAAATAGCCACAGAGGTGTAAGGCTTTCAAAAATAGTCAGAAAAGTAAGTCTGAATCCCACCAGCCTGCCCAGAGGAAGTACACCAAAGGCCAGCCTAGCTTCCACTTGAGTGAATGGCTCAGGCTTACACTGGTCTAAAATGTACTTAACTCTTAAAGTTCAAAATATATACCCCAAAACACAACCATAATCCCCCACTAGAGATGGGAAAATCATCAACCACTGGCTAGTACAGAACAAGGCAACACTAAATCTTTATTAAAGGAAAAATTTATGAATACATTTTTTTAAATGTAGCAAAATGGTCAAAAAAGTGAAAAGGCAAAAGGAGATGCCAACAAGGCAATCCGAAGCATACAAGTCTCAAAATGTTATCCAGAAATGAAAATCTGAAAAACTGAAGCAAAGAGTCAAAAAGGCCAATAAATACAAGAAATATCAATAGCAAAGCAACAGCAAAGTGCAAACAATATACTGCAGAGGAACTGCAATTCCTATGAGCCTTTATAGGGCTAGGTGCAGTTCCTAAACAGACACTGATAGGCTGTCCTGACTTTTGGGGGACCAAAAAACACAATGGACATCTGTTGTGATGTGAAATTTTACATACAAGTTGATAAATATTTTGTATGTCTTTATTTGTAACTTATACAAAGCAATGTAATATTAGTATTTCATTAGTGAGAAGCATTCATTTTTACCTCCCTAGGACTAAGTTAGGAAAGTGAATTTTACAACAAGGATGGGGGAAGTGCATCAAACAAGTTTGGTAAGTGTTTCTCTGCTGTTTCCCAGTCAAACCCTCCACAAGAAAGCCAGGCTGCCTAACTGCCAAACTTTACCTTAACACATGGTTTGGAGGGCAGGTGTGAAGGCTTTCTGTTCCCCCATTGGTCTGAAGAATGGCTGTTTGGAACTGTCTTGTATCAAAAACCTTTAAGTACCACAACACCCTATTGGCTGTAGGGGCTGGACAGAAAACCTATAAATTTGCTTGCTTTACATCAGTCTCTCTCTCTCTTACCAAACAGATGAAAGACCATCTCACACCATGAACTGAAAAGGACAACACAATAAAGAGCACAGCTCAGCAGTCATATTGAGACAGGCATGTGGCCTGTTTTGAAGAAAACTGACCAAAAATGAGGACTTATGTAGAGACATTTTAAGTAACTAACAAGTCTGTGGGCTGCCTGAAACTACACATCACCATTTATCAGGTTGTATGGTTGCCAGTATTCAAATGTACTTTGCATATTGTTATTATTTATGAATATTATCAATAATACATTGTTTGAATTGTAACAACTCCTGCTTGTCTTTTACTACACCTAATTGCCTGAGGTTATGTAGAAGGGAAGGTGGGAGAAGTTATATGGTACAATCGCTTATAAACAGTAGTAAGTCGTGAGATTTGAGACATTCTGACAAAGGCTAAATATTAATAATACAAAAAGAGAAAGTAGAGTAAAATATTACTCTACCAAGACAAAAACAACATCCTAGAACAAACTTTAGCACATAAGAACTACATAATAAACAAAACAGACATAAATTAGTTAATTAGGGAAATAATAATAAAAATAAACAGCAATATTAACATAAACAATTATAAGCAAAGAATCAAAAATGAACAAGACAGACATAAAAGAGGATTTTAAATGTAAACCAGATTGTAAATACTGGCTTACACATAAACAGGAAAACCCCCCGAACATTACGTCAGTTCATTGCAGGGTGAACACATACACACAGACTCACACACAATATGGGCCAATTTAGAAATGTCATTTCACCGAACAACTACTTGAGCACAAAAGTCAAGACAGCTGTTTTTGGGATGAAGAAGTAATGGTTTTGGTAGACATGTTCTTGAAGTGTTAACTCAGATGTATACATTTAAACCCTTAAACCCTTGTAATAGCATTTATGGAGCACATAGCCTCAAAAAATGTTGCTGAAATACACCTTCAACATAACATTTAATGATCAGTTAAAAATTGATAACAAAGAAGGCAAACCCAGAAATGTTCTTTCACATCTACCCTCAAGCCCAGATCTTAGTTCCTCTGATTTCCACCTCTCAGGATCCCACAAAGATTAGTGAGGCATATAGGAAATGCAACTTATCTTATGCATATGTTTGAATGATTTGACGATAAATCAGTCGCAATTAAAAACTGTGTTAAAAATCCTTTCTGGGCAATCTTTATATATTTTAATAGATATTCACAGCGTAGCTTGGCCAGGCAGTTGCGTGCACAGCTTAGGAATTAATTGTATAATTAATGGAACAGGAGCGTGCAGTTTTTATGCTTTGTTTGATGTGGTATTCTGGACCATTTTAGTGTTTTCCTAGCTAGATTGTATTTATCTACCCTCGAGACACACATCTTTCTTAAATTATGTTATGTGCTATTGTTTGCTTAAAATGCTGTGCTGGAATATTTGCCAACCTTCTCTAAACTTACACACACAACACTGAATTACTACCCTTAGGATCATCTTGATAATTCAAGGAGCTTGACTACTTTAATCCTAGCTTCTTAGCTCTTACAAAAGTACCCCTTCTTCCACTGTGATGTCTTGGAATCATAATTCAAAATGACTTTTGAATTCACATCTGTGATAAGGTCAAAACTTGATTTTATTATTCACTAGTCATGCCCTGTGGCTCCGCCCACATATCAGTCAAAAAGGAGAGTGTGGAGGGCCTTGCCCAGCTCCCCACTCCTGACTTTATGCTTCCCCATCCCCTTGGCCCGCAGCCTCTGTCTTGGATTAGCACGAATATATAGCTCCTGCAAGCGAACTATGATTCTTAGCGCGACGAGAGAAGTCACAAAATCAACCAGAAGGTTCAAGCAAATTATAGAAAAAATCCTTATTGTTAAGTAGCTCTCTTTTTCGCTAGCTAAGCAGAAGTAAAATATGCCCTGAGGCTGGCATGTGAGTGAGGAGGGCCCAACCCTCTCTGCTCAGCCTGCTGCGTGTCTCTCGGATTCGCACAAATAAATCGGTACCGCAAGCGAACTATGATACATAGCACAATGAAAGAAGTCACAGAATCAACCAGCATGTTCAAGCAAATTATAGAAAAAAACCTGATCTAAATCTGTTAAGTATTTCTCTCGTGAAAAGCAGACAGACATTAAGATAAACAGACTGACACTGGATTTTATATCCATATAGAAATGAAGTATCCCTAGCGCTACCTCTCCAGATTACATGCTGAATTGTTTTGGGATGCATTTACGTTTTAGCACTGCAATTGTTTTCTAACATGTTTTCATGAATTACAAACACGTTATAGCAGTTTCAGACCTTCTATTGGAGCCTGGGACCATTTTACCCCACAGATTACTTGTCTAGACTTGATTTCAATTTGATACTAAATTCTCATGAAAACTTGGCCTCTAACAAATAAACCATTTCACTCCAAGACTCCAGACTGCTGACCCATCCTAGGTATACCTTACAAATAAGTTAGGCAAGTGAGGTTTTCTGAGTGTGACCAATTCTTGGCAACCATTGAATCAGTCTTGTAGTTCCTGCTCTTTCAGATTCACTCACTACGTATCTCAACATTCAAATCAAAACTAAAGTCCCACCTGATCTCTCTGTTTTTTCAATTGCTGTTACTTCATACATTGCAGTATATATGTTCCTAAATTTACTCCTTTTTGATGCAATCATACTGTCACTACTATATCATGTAATACAAAAATGGTTTGATAGCCTTGCATTTAATATTTTTCCTTTTATTTTGATTTGTAATCTTAATTTGTAGATTTATATAGTATGTTGTTGAACTGTGTGTCTTTTACTTGATCTATTATTATTACAGATTACCACCTTATACAACATTGCACTGTAGCTAAACTTAATTTGTATAGCTTATCTTGATGTTTGTTTCATAAAATCTATATACCTATGGTTCTCCTGATGTGTGTCATAGTTACAGCATTTTATTATTCATTTTATGAATTTGATTTTGTTTTGTAAACTTGTTAGCTCTGTAAATTGCCCTGTAATGGTGTGTGTTGTCAAAGGCACTACTGTATATAAAATAAATATTAATAAAAGCTTTACCCCATAAATGTAAAGGCACTGATGCAACCTTCAGTTTCATGACCGATATCACACTTGCCTTTTTCTCTGTTATCTATGGTCTGACAAAGTGCATTAAATGTTTTTCAGGAAAACTCTGGTTGGTAACAATAGTTAGGTATAGTTTGATGTAATGTTAAATTATACATTTTAGTTAATTTATTCTATCTTGTTACCTAATAAACTACCATCTATAATTCCCTTCTTTGTTACCCGCGCTGTATCTCTTTATCTGTCTTTCTCTGTCTGATTATCCAGTAGCTGCATTAACTTTCAGTCTTTATAGAACAGCATTTTGCATATGTAATTTACTTAATAAAATCTTTACAAGTTCAAACTAAAAAACACAACAAAACCTTCAACAGCCTTATACTGTGATTCTCAAGAATGATTATAGATTAGTAGATGTAAAGATAAATCAAAATTATTTCTAAAAAAAGTTCTAAAAAATGTGATTCATCTGACCACACATCCTTTTGATTATGATCATCCAGATCATGTTTTGTGGTTTTAACACAACCGGATTTGAAAGTTCCTGTTCTTGGCAGACATATAATGTTTCTTCCCCAAGGCTGTCACAAAAATCCCCATACACTGAGTACACTTTAGGTAGAAAACAAGTTTATCCAAGACAATATGTATTTTTTCACTTAAAGAAGGAAATGTTTTTCCCTATAGAAAGTACCTAGAAAATGGCACAAGTGTAGCATGTACACGAGTGTTCTTTATCTGTCCACTTGATTTAGTCAGTCAGTCAATGTCCAACCCGCTATATCCTAACACAGGGTCATGAGGGTCTGCTGGAGCCAATCCCAGCCAGCACAGTGTGCAAGGCAGGAACAAATCCCGGGCAGGGCGTCAGCCCACCGCAGACACTTGATTTACTTTACTAATATCTTTAATAAGCTGAAACGTAACCCATGATATATACTCACTAATTCTAGAATAATCTATCCATCCATCTTTCTGAACACACTTTTTCCAGTACAGGATCAAAGAGAGAAAGAGCATCAACCTTCAACATCAGCCACAAGGCAGGAATTAACACAAATTGGACAACTACACATAAACACATCTACCTGTATTGGGCTATTTTATGGTTGCTGTTCAGCGCAGTATGAATGTTTGGGGTGTGCAAGCAAACTACTCTTACCAAAAGAGATCTAGACAGACACTGGGCAAATATACAAAAATAGACAGACTGGATGGAAAATCTGATCCTGCAGGTCCCTGGATCTGTGAATGTTCAGTGACACTCACTGCACCATCATGCCAGGATTTCATACTTCTTTACATTTTGTGCCTTCTTTTGTTTTGATAATATCATTGTTCATCAAATGCTGGGAACTTCACGATGGCAGGTCTGACACAGAGCTAGAAGAACTAGACTTTTGTAATTTAAACTCTGGGAAGGTGGAACATACAGTTAAAGAAGTGCTACATATATGAATAGGACCTATTTCATTGTTGGACTGAATTTGAATATTAGCCCCAAAGGATATTTAGCTTGAATCATATCACTAGTTTTGTGATCCTGATACTTATCTAAACTAAGTAGGTAGTTTTCTTAATCATATTACCAACATTGTAAACAATCTACATTTTGATCAATTGCACTGCCCTTGATTTTTTTTTTTTATTTGTTAACTGGTTTTGATTAGATGCATTCAGAGCTAGATAGATAGATAGATAGATAGATAGATAGATAGATAGATAGATAG
>JANRMT010062809.1:4829204-4862311 GCA_026402145.1 Polypterus bichir lapradei
GTCCCTCTTCTTTATGCTGCCTCCAGTTACAAACCACCTAAAACATGGGTTTACTACTTAGTTTGCTCTTTGCAGGATTAACCTTAGTTCATCTTTTTGGTGCAACACCTTTTATCTATGAGGGTGAAACTAACTCTCAAAAACTTACATATTGTGTAAGATACAAAATATATTCAAGGAATGCCTTGCATGGAGAATATGAAAACCAAATATTGAATGGCTTTCTGACAAGAAAAGCTTTCAAGAAAGCAAAGAAGCATGAAAGGCACAATTCCACTTTGTCTGGAAAAGCAGAAAGCGTAAGGGACATTGCCCATTTTAGCACTTCTCACAGAAGGGAAAAGTGATCCTTAGCCTTTTCCCAGATTGGAGAACTACCAGGAAGTGGTAATCTTATTTCATGTTGCTGCTTACTTGCTTTTAATTCACTCTAATTTGAGGTAGTTCATAAACATACTATTTTTTTTAATTTAGGCATGGGTGTTGACATTTTGTGTTACCAGTGTGGCAAAGGCAGGGGTATTTTCCAAGTCTAAATCATAAAACAATTCTGTCACTTTGATTCGAACTAAACTGCAAAATATACGAAAGCAATTATGCTGATGTTGCATACAAATCTCTTTTCTGGCATTATTTCTATAATTATTTCAAATGAATTATAAAACTCATATGAAACTGAACATTGCCCTGACTGTGAGTTATAATGAATATTTTTGTTACCACTGACAAGCCGAAAAGGGGAAACATGAGTTAAACCAAAGAATTCTGTTTAAAGAAATATCTCTTCAGAATGTAGCTTAAATGAAAACCTGTAGAAACATCAGGTATAGAGCCTGGCAAAAATTGCCTGTGACTCAGGGTACTTGATGATTTGATCCATCATGAAAAAAAAATGGCTGGAAACATCTAATTATAAATTAACAGTGATAACAATACAGTTGTGCATTAAAAAATGGTGTTAAAATGATTTTAAAGTTGAATTACATTTTCAGCTTCCATATTTAACCTTGAGGTTTCTAGTACGAAAATGGTTTACTTGTTTCTTTTAAGTTCCGATTTTGTTTGCCAAATAGCTCATGAAAAAGTATCCCGCCTCACTGAGATAGCTGCATTACATGGTGAAAAGAAAAATGATCAAATTTAGTAGTCACATTTACAGAAGATGCTGAAAGTGATCTCCTCTATAAGGCAGGCAACGCGACCGCAGCCGCCTATCAGGTGGCAGACGAGACGGAAGTCGTCTCAGTGGAGCAGGCCATTATTTCGTTGGCCACCCTGTATAGCCAGTACATTGTTATTCTTTGTTAGGTTTGTCAATAACAGTAAAAACATGAAATAAAACATAGTAATTAAAAAAAGACAAAAGGCAAGGATAGAAATTGACAGCAGGTTAAATACTGTTTATTATGTAGTCCTTAACAAATGTATGAAACCCCAGCCATTAGCCTTTATATGTTACACCTCCTTTTATACCTATGCCCTCAGGCAACAACGCAGAGCAATAGAACAAAGAGGAGAAAGCATTATATTTTTAATTATATATTATAAATTTAAGTAATTATGTATCATATTGTATATCATTTGTCCAGAATATAAAGAAACAGAATACTATGAGTGTTGGTTACAAATCAATACATCTTCAAAATGCAAGATGCATCGAAGCTACTAATGAAAGGGAGAAATATGAACTCTGTACTAACCATAAGTTCGATCTGTTCTCTGCCCATTGAGGGCACGTTTATATGTTGTATGTCCTGCAGCATGTACAGTTCAGGTTTTCCGGCTGACAATAAAGACAGATTCACATGTCAAAAGTGCTTAGTTAATTTAGAGTTGGTTGGGAAAATACATGAATTCGAGTACCGCGTTAGGAACCTGATAGAACTTAGGCAAACCAAAAATCAAATCTCAGTTTGTTGAGACAATTCGGCTATTTCAGATTCAGTTTCTCCAGGTCCCACTGTAGTCAATGTGCAACCAAAACCAATTCAGCCACAGGATGAGTGAGTAAGTGTGAGACAGGACTCTAAGAAGCCAAAATTAAGTCCCTTGGCACCCAGGTCACCAATTCAGACCCAGAACAGATTCTTAGCACTTAATGTTACATGCCTCCCAGGGGCAAATATTTCTGACACAGAGGCCCAATTGGATAATGTCTCCGATGATGAAGTATCTACCTTATTTCTGCATGTCAGCACTAACAACATATTGACAGCACTCTGAGGTATTAAAGGGGAACTTCATCTCTCTATGCACCAAAGCTAAAAGAAAATGTCAGAATTTAATTGTATCTGGCCCCTAATGAAGATTATATAGAGGGGATGTGATCTATAGCAGATTGCATTCCTTTCACTGCTGGCTAGAAATATGGGGCCTCATGTATAAATGGTGCATACTCACAAAAATGTTGTGTACACCCTTTTTCACACTCACATCGTGATGTATAAAAACTAAACTTAAAATAAAACCACGCACATTTTCACGCCAGCTAAATCCTTGGCGTATGCAAGTTCTCCACTCGGTTTTGCAAACTGGCAGCACCCAGTGTCAAAGCAGTGCTTTTGTTCCAGTGTGGTTTCCCTTTCTTTTTTAGATGCATTATCAAATACATTGAAATTAACCGTATATTGTTTATTAGTTTAAGGCATCTGATTGTAATTAACCCGTAACAATATAATGGTCCACGGAATGGCCAAACTATTCCATATACCATAGCTGCTTTAGTGTTGTTACTCTCGAGCATTTATCCCACTGTATCTGAGTGTGGAATCACAGCTCTCAAGCAGCTGATCGGAAAGAGAATTATCGGGATACAGCATCAAGCACATGCTGCCTCAGCCATTATTTGAACTGCTCCCATATGGCAAATGCTTCAAAGCCTTTCCTGTAGGGACCTCTCAGTTTTGAAACAGTTTCAATCCAATAGCTCTAAACACACTCAATCAGTCCATCAAGTGCTCCTTATAGAACTGTTGGCACCTATAAGTACAATTACCTCACTGTAAACTTGCGATACAGTTATAATATTGCACAACCTGAGCCACTTTATAAAGCGCGTATTTACATATGATGACGATATCATTTTTAGGATGAAATGCAGCAAAATATGTTTTTTACATTATGCAGATAAAATTTTAACATCATTTAAATAATCTATATTGTTAATAACTAAACATGTCAGGGCATGGTTTCACACTGTATTCTTGCTGGGGCTGGCGAGACCCTGGACGGATAGAATAATTAAACATGTATTACGAATATATTTAAATGTTTCTTAAACGTTTTGAAGAATCTGCGTTCTAAGCTTACAGATGGCTTGACGTCTATTACAGAGCTGATTGTGTGCCGATTGGGTATTTGGAGAAAGAAAAGGAAGGACAGCAAATTAGTACGTCTGAAAGAGACAGTACTGCTGCAATAAATTATTTCATTGAAGGTCACGCACGGCGCAGCAAGCATCTTGCGTGAGGCAGGAACAATCTCTGGATGGGCGCCAGCGCATCACTATCACTGCGCCACCATGTTCCCATGTTTAATAACATGCTTTAATTCTTATCATACATGAAAATGATATCAAGTATACATCTCAGTATTTAATTTTTTCAGAGAGCTGTAATATCATGAACGTAATGGATTCTGTGTCCTGTTGGAGGAAGAGAAAGCCGGTTTAAGAAGCACGTAGTGATTCACACACATAGAGCACATAGATCAAATACAATACAAAGCATTTAACATGCTACATTGTTACAATGGTATTTGAGAAACTAGCAAATGAAACAATTTTAAGATGAAGTTTATGATGTTCTGCTTTAATGACAAAATAAACTACATGATTAAAGTGGAAATTTTGAGATTAAAGTTGACATTTCAAGCTTTTTTGCCACTGTGTACCTATTTTTTGTCTTTTCTCTGTACCCTAATAAGCTTCCATATGACTCTCAGATGGTGTGCTACAACTCGCCTTTTCACGGCAACTTTGATATTTGACAACTTCTTTTTTATTTCGGGCACTGTGCGACTTTGTGAATTTAAACTTTTGAGTTTCTCCGACACTCTATGCCACTCGATCAACTTCCTTTTGTTGTTAATACCATTGTTTAAACCAACAAATAGTAAGTTTTTTCTTCCCTCCACTTGGTATTCGCTGAAATTCTGTTTTACACCGTGCTTTTGCCAATGTCTTTTCACAGAAGCTGAGCTCAAGGGCTATTTATATTGATTTGCATAGTCAAAGAGGCATAATTCTAGGAGGAGCTGGGGAGTGGCAGCAGGTGCGTGTGTTGGATAACATGATGTTTGTAATGGTAATTGCATGCGCGCATGGAAAGTGAGCACATATGTGTTTGCACATGTGTGAGAATAGCGTGCACTTTCGATTGTTGGGATTTCGAGACTTAAAAAATAAAGAGCGTTTCAGCAAGTGAGAAACAGTGTACTTTGTAGACACAACATTTGGCGACGAGAATAGCTGAACTTTCACTGCCACCACCGCCTCCTTTCTTACCTTTATTTGGTGATCCTTCTGTGCATTGGACTGGCTAGTTTGAATCTTTTCAAACTTATTTGATCGCGCTTGGCTTGGACTCCGTACCTGACGTACGCAAGCGTGCCATCTTGCTTCATTGTCTGGGCGCAGAAGGGCAGCTTGTTTTTCATACATTGGGGGCAACCGACTCATACAACGCGGCAGTTCAGGCCCTCAAGAAGCACTTTTCTGGAACACATAGCGTCCTTTTACGGCGGTTTCACTTTTGTCAGCGTAGCCAGTTGCCGGCTGAGTCAATCCGAAAATATACAGCCATGCTGCGGGAATCAGCAGGGCACTGCAATTTTGGTCCGCTTCAGAACGAAATGATAAGAGATCAGCTGATAGAGAAAATGAATAGTGCACCTGTGAGGGAGAGATTATTGATGGAATCTGACGAACTCACACTAGAGAAAGTGATAGAGATTACGTGCCAGGTTGAATCAGCAGTGCAGAACGTGTGGGAATTGTGGATCTAACCATCACCATGACAGCGACTCAAGTTGTCCAGCAAGAGATCAGTGATGTAGAAAATGCAACAAATTAAACCATTTTGCAAGGTGCTGTCATTTGTCCCAAGTGCCTGCATCTGGGCAGCCCTCACCTTCGCATTCAGCACCAGCATCTATCCATGCAGTGCAGTCTCCTTCTCCTACCTTCAAGACTTGTGCAGTACATACATGGGATGTGTGCATACCTTGGCTTATGGATACAGGGTGCTAAAGTGTCTCTTCTTAATTATGCTACATACAAGCAGTTTTATTCTCACTTACCTTTGCAGAAGCCATCTATAGCTCTGGCTGGTTATGGGCACACTAAGATTGATGTTCTGGGAACGTTGCTGTTACATGTTTGTTATGGAACAAGATCTCTTTCTGAATTTGGTTTTCATTGTTACAAAGCAAGGAGCCAATATTCTGGGTATAGACCTTTTCCTCAGACTCAGGATTTACTGTTCTCGATTACGATGGTGCAGAAATCCTGCAAGTCAATTCTTCGTGGGTGCAGAAATGGCCTGCCCTGTTTAATGGCCTAGGATGCCTATTGGAGTTTGTGCACAAGCCCAGACTTAATCCATCCATACCTCCTGTCATTCAGCAACTGCGCCGAACACCACTAGCACTGAGAGATGATGTTATTGCACAGTTGAAATACCTTCTGGAGGAAGGGATTATAGAACCAGTTATTGCATCGCTCTGGATCTCCAATCTAGTATTGCTTGTAAAAAGTCAGGCAGGTTGCGTCTTTGTATTGACCTTCGTGCAGTTAACAAAGCTGTGGTCCCAGACAGATACCCACTACCAACAACTGAGGAGATTACATCTCAATTTCATGCTTCCACTGTTTTCACTAAACTGGACTTACGACAAGGCTACCTGCAGATACCACTGCATCATGATAGAATGGATCTCACTGCATTTGTCGCACACCTTGGGGTGTTCCGTTATACCCGTATGCCATTTGGGCTTTGCTCAGCACCCAGTTGTTGTCATCACTCTTGGCTGGGATGTCAGGAGTACGTGTGTATCTGGATGACATCATAGTGCATGAACCAACACTCTCAGTCCATAATGAAAGGCTACAACGTGTGTTACAGCAGCTTACAAAGCACAACCTCACCTTAAATGAAGAGAAGTATACCTTTGCAACATCAGAAATTGATTTTGTTGGGTTCCACTTATCAGCTGAAGGTATTAAACCCTTGCAGTCCAATGTGGATGCTGTTTGCAGTCTTCCCGAACCCAGCTGAGCTGCACAAGTTGCTTCATTTTTAGGCATGACATCCTATTACTTACACTTCCTGCCACAATATTCAGCTATCAGAATATGACGTAATTCAGCTGCTTCATGAACCGCTACAGGATATTATAACACTTACAGAGCTTCAGCAAGCTTCAGAAGAGGATACTGTTTTCGAATTATTATGCACTTATATTAGAGAGGGCTGGCCCAAACGTGTATCCGATGAGCTGATCCAATTTGCACATGTGAAAGAGGAACTATCATGTTGGAATGACACCTGTATTGCTCAGGGTTATTGTGCTGTGGTGCCACAAAGTTTGCGGTCTTGTATTTTGGCGATGGCTCATGAGGGTCACCTAGGAATTGTCAAAATGAAACAGAGATGCCGAGATTGGGTATGCTGGCCAGGTATTGACAAAGATATAGTAGTCCTTGTTAAGGATTGCTCAGCTTGTCTGGTTAGTGGAAAGACAGGGTTACCTACTCCTCCACCACTTCAGCCCCTTCAGTGGCCAGCACACCCATGGGAGCACCTGCAGCTAGACATTTGTGGTGAACTTCACAGTGCTCCTCCCCATCATCGTTTTCTTGTGGTCATATATGATCGGCACTCTAAGTGGCCTGAAGTTGTTCCGGTGAGTACAGTCACTTAAAAGACTGTGATCAACGTACTCGAGGCTCTCATAGCCCATTTCGGACTTCCACGTGTAATAACAACTGAAAATGGGTTTCAATTTATCTCAGCAGAATTCACATCATTCCTAAAGAATCATGGTATTGAACACCGCAAGACAGCTTGTTATAACCCACAGGCAAATGTAGGGGTAGAGAGATTTAATCAGTCACTTAAAAATGATATCAGGGCACATCTTGTTTAAGGTTGCAATTTTTATACTGCCCTCAACCAAACCCTACTTCACTACCGGGCAACTCAACACTCTACCACTGGGAAATCACCAGCTAAGTTAATGATGGGTCGGGAACTCCCACTTCCACTAGATCATCTTTGCCCAATGGCTTTAAGCCATTCTGCACCCTCAGCAATTGCCAAAGTCAGACAAGGGCAAAAGAAAATGAAATAGCAATTTGATCAGCGCTACAGAGTGAAGTTGTCTAATATCAGAACTGGTGACTGGTGAGAGTACGGACGTTACATCGTGCTAATAAGCTGCACTCCTTTCTTTCTTCACCTCTTCAAATTACTAGGCAATTGGGGCTAGCCACATTTCTGTTACAGGATGGCTCTGGCTGGCATGCCCGTCGCCTGCATAGTGTCAGCACCTGACCTTACCATACCAAGGTCTGAGTTTCATAGTACCCATTTTAGGTCAGCAGCTCCATCAGATGACAGCCGTAGCAATGCATCTGAAGTGGCACCCCAGATCTCCCAACCATCAGTTGCTTAACAGCATCAACTCCAGTGGGTCCGTCAACGTCCAGGTCATTTACGGGATTTTGTCACATCCTTTAATACTTGACTTTTGGGATGAGGGGGGGAAATGTTGGATAACATGATGTTTGTAATGGTAATTGCATGCGCGTGCATGGAAAGTGAGAGCATATGTGTTTGCGCATGTATGAGAATAGTGTGCACCTTTGATTGTTGGATAAAAAATAAAGAGCGTTTTAGCAAGTGAGAAAAGGTGTTCTTTGTAGACACAACAGCATGCATGTGCGTTATCTGACCAAGATTTATGTAGTGGAAGAACGTGGAAGTTGGCGTACGCATAGATTCATGCATCTGGATTTTGTTGTGCGTACGCACATTTCCACTTTGTCCGTACACCATGTTATAGTGTGAATTCTACGCATGATGTTATGCATGAGGCCCCTGGTGTGCAAATAAGAGAATAGCCATTGTGAACAATTGGAATGATTTTTGGAAAAGGCCTGGAATTTTCAAGAGAGATGGTCTTCAGCCTAACTGGAGAGAATCTATTGTATTACCCCAAAATATGGTAGCAAAACTGCCTGGCTGACTGATTAGAGCACCATCCAGGCAACAGTCTTGTGATCTTAAATCACAGGCTGTTGTTTATCCCACCTGTTACTATCCTAAAGCTGTTACCCGTAATCCCTGTTGTGCGGCATCCTATAAATTTAGTAATGATGCAAACCTTAATTTACTTGATAACCAAAAAATAAGTTGTACAATTAGACCAAAAGATTAAACCAGACCCTGCACCTCCAAAAAAAATATATCACTACTTCATAAAGAACTTTGTAATGTTAAATGCTGCTTATTAAACATTCACTCTCTAGGAGATAAAGCTGTTTTGGTAAATTATATTATATAAAGTACAAAATCTGATCTGTGTGTTCTCATTGAAACCTGGCTTAGTAAATCTGACACTGTTCCTCTAGCTGAGGCGTCACCAGATGGATACACTTTTCATAAAGGAGGAGGAGGCCTTGGAATAATTCATTGTGACAAAATGCAAATCACTTTAAAAATTTAGGCAGTTTCACATCCTTTGAGGCAATCATTTTATATATTAAAACATATTCCAACACAATTGTAGTGCTAGTCTACAGACCCCCAGGGCCATATTCATTGTTCATGACTGAATTTGGCAACCTTTTATCTGATATGTTTACCATTAGAAAACATAATGTTAATTTTCACTTAAACGCAGGTGACACCCAGTTATACCTTTCTGTTAGACCATTTGAAGTTTCTCCGATTTTGTCCTTAATTAGTTGTGTTAGTGAAATAAAGGAGTGAATGGATGAGTACTACTTGTCTTTAAACACCGATAAAACAGATATGTTAATTACAGGAGGGAATGATGCTGATCGCTAAAGTATTTTGACACTATTTAACTCAGTTGGAATCACCATTAATTCTACTGAATCAGCCTGCAATATAGGCATTATCTTTTATTCTAGCTTCTCATTTAAAACACACATTACAAAATTATCCAAAACATGTTTTTTCCATTTAAAAAATATTGGGAAATTAAGGTGTTTTCTAACTATGAAGGATACTGAGAAATAAATTCATGCATTTATTTCTATTAGGGTTGACTACTGTAATGCTGTGTTCACTGGATGTTCAAATTGTTCTTTATACAGCCTGCTACAAGAATTATTACATGAGCAAGAAAATACGAAGACATAACTCCAGTTCTTAAATCCTTACACTGGTTCCCAGTTAAGTTTAGGGAATAGCACAAATTCACAAGAGCAAAACAACATTAATACAAGCACACTTTGTGTAGTCCTTAAATCAGTTCATTTCTACTTTGTACATTTTAATTTCTGAGAAATTTTATTCCCCATTACAACCAGGTATTGAATTACATTTTCCCAGTGACCAGTGGTTTATTTTCCAAGACAATTGGGCAGACGCTTTCCTTTATAATCAGCTGTAAATAGGATAATATACTTTATATTCCATTGAAGGAGGGGTTAGTAGTGGTGCCTCACGGATGAATCATCCCAACTTCTAACCCCACATTGACTCACTGTCTTCATGGGGTTAACATGCTTTCCCTGCATGCATTTGGGATTTATTCAGGTGCTCTTGTTTTACCCCCATTTCCAAAAGATGAATGTGTTAGTTGCATTGATGACTAAATTCACACCTTGTAGGTGCATATCTAACTGCACCTTGCATTGGACTTGCAACCCATTTAGCAGATGCTTCCAGTCTTGCAGTCAGTTATTTCAAAATAATGTCTGCTCTGCATGGTCCTAAATTGAACCGAGTCCAAAATTGCTATATATTGCTGATTTCTTTGTAAAATTAAAGAAATATATAATATATAGCTACAGTATCATAATCAGGAAAAACTGTGAAATATTGCACATTCTAAGAACAAAACGTTATTCACATGATAAGAACAGACAAGGTATTGCACATCTAAGTAGTTGAAAATGTGCTGGGATATCCATTAAAGAGAAAGGGAACAGCTTATATAGTGTGGATGACTGACCAGAAGAGGACTTATATAGTCTGATGGCTGTGGGCAAGAAGGATTTCCTGAGATGTTCAGTGCAGCACTTTATGCTATTCAGTCTACTGCTGAAAACACTCCACTGTCCAACCACAACAATATGGAGTGGGTGATCAGCATTTTCAATAATAGACTAAAGTCTAGACTACATTCTCTGATCTGCCACAGTTTCCAAGCTGTCCAGTTCCTCCCCTACCACAGAGCCAGCCTTCTGAATTAGTTTGTTTAGCCTCCTAATGTCTGACACTTTCATCCTGCCTGTCACAACAAAAAAAAAATGGCACTGGCAACCCCACACTCAAAAACACCTGCAGCACAGTGTTTCAGACCTTAAAAGATCTGTGGCTTCATAGGAAATACGGCCCACTTTGAGTATTCTTACATATAGCCACTGTGTTCTTGGACCAGTCTAGCCTACTGTTCATATATATCCGCAGATATTTGTACGCCTGAACAATTTCCACATCCACACCCCTAATAGATATAGGAAGTAAATGGTGATTGTGATCTCCTTAAATCCACCACCAGTTCTTTAGTTTTACTGGTGCTTACCTGCAGCTGATTCAGCTCACACCAGCCAAAAAAACTGTCCACTACCTTCCTATACTCCGTCTCGTCACCATGCCTGATACTTCTTACTATTGCAGAATAATCTGAGAATTTCTGTAGATGGCAGCCCTCTGTGTTGCTAAAATCCGGAGTGTACAAAGTGAAAAGGAACTGTGACAGAACTGTCCCTCCACAGCACAGTGTCAGACACACAGCACTGTAGTCGCACATACCCTGGCCTTCCAGTCAGATAGTCCATGATTCACGTAACTAAGGGAGCATCCACCTGCATTGCTGATAGCTTACACTCCATTTGGGCAGACTCTGGCTGGCTGGATGGTGTTAAAAGCACATGAGAAATCAAAGAACATAATCCTAAGACTTCCTTCTGGCTTGTCTAGGTGACGGTAGGCACGATGCAGTGGTAGATGATGGCATCTTCAACCCCAATTCTCACCTGGTAGGCAAACTGGTGGGGGTCCAATGCTGACCTAATCTGGGGGTGAAGTATTTCCAGGACCAATCTCTCAAAAACGTTCATTATATGTGCGGTGAGCTCCTCTGGCCTATCATCAGATGATGCACTAGGATGTGTCTTCTTTGGAAAAGGAACCAGACAAGATGTTTTCCACAGCAATGGAACCTTTTAAATAATCAGGCCCATGTTGAAAATCCTTAGTAGCACACCACAGAGCTGTGAGGCACAGATCTTAAGCACCCATAAGCTGATACTGTCATGGCATGCCGCCTTGGCAGAATTAAGTCTGAGAAGTTTTCTCATGACTTGGTCTTTAGACAAGGTGATGGTTGGTCTGCTTCTATCATCATTGTAGACAGAGGCAGTGATTCTACACACCCCTTCCCCTGTAATGAGCTATGGTGGAGTGAACAGTGAGCAAATCTGGCACTGATGGTGGTATCCAGGGGTACATTGTCAGCTACACAGGTGGAGCTGCAGGGCAGGTTGGGGTGAGGCATGTTATCAAACCCTTACATCGGGGTGGCCAGCTCACTTAGAACACTAAGTGTTCCAAAATTTTAAAGAGCATTGAAAAATCTTCATCATATATGTTTAATCATTCCATCCAGGGTCGTTCCAGTCCCAGCAAGCATTAAGTGCAAGGCAGGAACAGTCCCAGGATGGGGCGCTAGCTCATCGCAGGGTGAATTCAAGCACACACATATATTAGTAACGTCAATATAGTATCACCAAATCCCCTAATCTACACGCCTTTGGAAGGAAACTGAAGCACGCCAAGGAAACCCACCGGGAAAACATACCAACTCCAGGCAGGGAACACCAGGGACGCAACCCACTCACTGCGAGGCAGCAGCACTTCCACCGTGCCACCATGCCCTCACATGTTTAATTATTAACAGTATAAATTATTTAAATGATGTTATCAATTCATCTGTAAAATGTAATATACATACTTTAATGCATTTCATCATAAAAATGATATCAAGTACACATCCTACTATTCTAATAGCACACAGCTCCAAGAGGAAAGCTCTTGGAAATCTAAACCGACTTAGAAGCCAGTCATTACCATGGGACAAGAAATTAGTAGGATCTCTAAATATGTACTGTCTTCTAATTTTTACATTTGCGATGTCTTCTAACAATGCTAAAGCAGCCATGGTAGTTGGCATAGTTTGGCCTGAATAACTAACTGAATAAATAACTAAAGGGCCTGAATAATGGTAATTCCATGTCCGACCAAGGGACGACAGGGTGCACTAACTGTCTCTCTCGATCCCTTGCAGACCATTCTTGGGAAATCCCACAGGGTTCCAGTGCCTTTGATAATATCACTTCTTCTTCTGGCGCCGTTGATGACGTCACTCCCGGTCCCATCTCTGATGATATCACTTCCGGTCTCGCATCTGATGATGTCAATTCCACTTCTGGCCCCAATTACATCACTTCCTACACTGGCCTTTAAAGCCGCCATTTTGAATCAATATTGCAGTTCTGTTTTGGACTGAGTCGAGTGAACTCACAACCTTTAAAAATATCTTTTTGCCGCCAAGGCACATTATACGGGTGGCTGCCCCAAACCTTTATGATGTCTAAGTGTTGTTCTTGTCACACTATACAATATGTATCGTGGTCTTTGGCCGGCTTGTCATCCCGGCCAATACCCCCAGGCCGCCAGATGGAGCCCTCCCTGCAGTATGGAGGTGCCCTGAAGACCAGCAGGGAGTCATGGACTATGTAGTTTTTATACACGACCCTGCTGGATACCACAGGGGCCGCAAGAGGGAGCTGCAGGGAGGACCGAAGACTAATTTGTGCCCTATAACTCGGAAGTACGTCAAAGGAAGAGCGACGTGCTTCCGGGGTGAGAAGAAGGACTTGTACCTGACCCGGAAGTGATAGAGAATCATGTGGACTGGGGATTGGGAACACTTCCGGGTCAGGGAGGATAGAAGGACTGTGGGAGCCCCCAGACGGCGAGCTGAGCTGGGTGGAAGGGTGGCAACGCGTCTGGGAGTTGGAGGATTGGTTTATTGTATTGTTATTGATTTGTATATGAGTATAGTGGAGGACAGGGTGCTTTGTGCACTGTGGCGAATTAATAAAGTCAACATTTAGACTTTTATCTGGTGTCTGGAGTCTTGGACAGGGGTTCAAGGGAGCGATACAGCCCCAATCTGTCACAATATATATTTTCATATGTTAATGCGCACCTACTGCCTTTTGTTGAATTTTCACTATACAGTGCCTTCAGAAAGTATTCACACCCCTTACTTTTTAAACATGGTGTTATGTTGCAGCCTTATTGTAATATTGCCAAAATGAAAACAGCACAATGGTTAGTATGCATGCAACATCTTTTTACTTGATATATTCTGTCACTAACAAATGCGTAGACAGCATAAAACACAAGACTGTTGCAAGGCTGTGTTGATACAACACTTATGCTAAAATTGTATAAATTTATTTTTTCCCTCATGATGCAGTACTTGATACACTATAATGACAATGTGAAAAAAGTGTTTTAGGAATTTTTGCAGACGTATTAAAAACAAAAAACTGAAATATCATATTGACACATGTATTCATATTCTTTGCTTTGACATTTTAAATTTGGCTCAGGTACATTCGTTTCTATTCATCATGTTTCTATACCTATTCATCTGATTGCATATGATTAGGAAAGGCTCACACATGTCTATCATAAGGTCCTACAGTTGGCAGTTTGTATCAGAGCACAAAACCAAGCCATGAGGTTGGGGGAATTGCCTGTAGAACTTAGAAACAGGATTGTTTCGAGGCACAGATGTGGGGTAGGCTACAAAAAGAATCCTGCAGCACTGAAGTTTCTCAAGAGAACAGTGGCATTCATAATTCTTAAATAGAAGATGTTTGGAACAACCATAACTTTTCCTGGATCTGGCAGCCTGGGCAAACTGAGCAATCGGGGGAGAGGGGCCATGGTAAGAGAGGTGACTAAACTCCTAATGGTCATACTGGCTTAGCTCCAAAGAATCTGTGTGGAGAAGGGATAAATTTCCACAAGAACAACCACAACTGCAACACTCCACTAATCTGCGTTTTATGGCACAGTGGCCAGACAATATATAAAAACCAGTTTGGAGTTTGCAAAAAGGCACCTAAAAGACTCTCAGACAATGTGAAACAAGATACTCTGGTTTAATGAAACCAAGGTTGAACTGCTTGGTTTCAATTCTAAGTTTCATATCTGCAGGAAACCAAGCACCACTCATCACCTGCGCAATATCATTCCAAGAATCAATGTGGCGGCAACATCATGCTGTGCTGTAAAGCAAAATCCTTAATGAAAACCCAATCCAGAGCACTCTGGATCTCTTACTGGACCAAAGGTTCACCTTCCAATGGAACAATGATGATAAGCACAAAGCAAAGAAAACACAGCAGTGGTTTAATATCAAGTCTGTGAATGTTCTGGAGTGTCCCAGCCAGAGCTCAGACTTGAACACAATCAAACATCTCTGGAGAGACCTGAAAATAGCAGTACACTGACGGTCTACATTCAATCTGACAGAGATTGAGAGAATCTGCTGAGAAGAATGGCACAAAATCCCCAAATCCAGGAGTATAAAGCTTGTTGCATCAAACTCAAGACAATTCAGGCCATAATCACTGCCGAAGGTGCTTCAACATAGTACTTAGTAAATCAAGTCAAGTCAAATTGGGGAGCACAAACTAGTACAGTGTGTTGCTGCACCCACCCCACAACGAAACAACTCGGGATCCCGGTTTGCAACCTCCCAGGCAGACACGCGGTCCAGTCCTACCCTTCGGAAATGACCCTCTATCTGCCGCAGTCAGGTGTTACATAGACAACCACTTGGCCTGGTCCAGCCACTCGGGTCCCCAACAATGAGGATCCTACAAGCTGGATCACCCTTGGGGAAACGTGCCACATGGCCATAGTGCCGTAACTGATGCTCCCTCACAATTCAGGTAATGTGCCTTATTCGGGACTCCATGAGCAACTGCTCATTTGACACAAAGTCAAGCCAACGGTACCCAAGGATTTTCCAAACAGACACAGTACCAAAGGAGTCCAGTCTTCGTTTCAGATCACTGGATAGCGTCCATGTCTCGCAACCATATAGCAAGATAGGAAGCAAAAGGACTCTAAAGACTTGGACCTTGGTCCTTTTGCATAGATGTCAGGAGCATCACACCCCTTTCCAGTGACCTCATGACCCCCCATGCTCTCCCAATCCGTCTACTGACTTCATAGGAAGAGTCACCAGAGACATGAATGTTACTGCCAAGGTAAGCAAACCTCTCAACAAGGTCGACACTCTCTCCACAAACAGACACACTGCTGATGGCTATGCCCAAGAGGTCATTAAAGGCCTGGATCTTGGTTTTTATCCAGGACACTCGCAAGCCCAGACACTCAGACTCCTTGCTCAGTCTCTCAAGCGCCCCAATCAGAGCCTCCATTGACTCTGCGAAGATCACAGCATCGTCAGCAAAGTCAAGACCCCTGAATTTTTCTTCACCAATAGATGCCCCACAGCTGCTGGACACCACGACCTTGCACAACACCAAGTCCATACAAGCATTGAACAGAGTAGGAGTAAAAACAAACCCCTGACAAACCCCAGTATCAACTGGGAAAAAACAGAGGTTCTGCCTTCACTCTGCACAGCACTCACAGTACCAGTGTATAGGTCGGCCATGATATCCAGCAACCTCGAGGGGATCCCATGAACCCTCAGGATGTCCCACAGGGCGCCTCAATCAATTAAGTTGAACGCTTTATGAAAATCAACAAAGGCTGCAAAGAAACTCTGACGATATTCACGTTTGCGCTCCATGAGAGCCCTCAGTGCCAGGATGCAGTCGATGGTAGACTTCTTAGGCGTAAATCCAGACTGTTCCGGTCTTTGGAAGGTGAGCAAGTGAGTACGGATCCTATTGAGGATGACCCTAGCAAGGACCTTACCCGGCACTGAGAGAAGTGTTATCCCCCTGTAGTTGCTGCAATCTAGGTCGATCACCCTTCCCTTTCCAGATAGGGATGACAAGTCTCGTTTTCCAGTCAGTTGGGGTGATGCCAGTCTCCCAAATGGAAGCAAAGATTGCTTGCAATGCCAGGAGCACAGCCTTACCACCAGCCTGAAATAGTTCACCCCGGATACCACATATCCCTGCAGCCTTTCCTCCCTTCAGCTGGTTCACCACCTGTGCAATCTCAGTGAGGTTGGGTGGTTCACTGCTAATTGGAGGATCAGCCTCAAGATAGATAGATAGATATATACTTTATTAATCCCCAAGGGGAAATTCACATACTCCAGTAACAGCATACTGATAAAAACAATATTAATTAAAGAGCCATAAAAGCACAGTGGAAGTTAAAAAATACAAGGTGGAGAGTGCGAGGCAGGTATAACAGTCAATAACCTTGTATAGTGTTAATGTTTACTGCCCGGGTGGAATTGAAGAGTCGCATAGTGTGGGGGAGGAACGATCTCCTAAGTCTGTCAGTGGAGCAGGACAGTGACAGCAGTCTGTCGCTGAAGCTGCTCCTCTGTCTGGTGATGATACTGTTCAGTGGATGCAGTAGATTCTCCATGATTAACAGGAGCCTGCTTAGCGCCCGTCGTTCCGCCACAGATGTCAAACTGTCCAGCTCCGTGCCTACAATAGAGCCTGACTTCCTCACCAGTTTGTCCAGGCTTGAGGCATCCCTCTTCTTTATGCTGCCTCCCCAGCACACCACCGTGTAGAAGAGGGCACTTGCCACAACCATCTGATAGAACATCTGTAGCATTTTATTGTAGATGTTGAAGGATGCCAGCCTTCTAAGGAAGTATAGTCGGCTCTGTCCTCTCTTACACAGAGCATCAGTATTGGCAGTCCAGTCCAATTTATCATCCAGCTGCACTCCCAGGTATTTATAGGACTGTACCCTCTGCACACAGTCACCTCTGATGATCACGGTGCCTGGGCCTCCTAAAATCCACCATCAGCTCTTTGGTTTTGCTGGTGTTCAGGTGTAGGTGGTTTGAGTCGCACCATTTAACAAAGTCCTTGATTAGGTTCATATACTTCTCCTCCTGTCCACTCTTGATGCAGCCCACGATAGCAGTGTCGTCAGCAAACTTTTGAACGTGGCAGGACTCCGAGTTGAATTCGAAAACCGATGTATACAGTATAGGCTGAACAGGACCGGAGAAAGCACAGTCCCCTGCGGCGCACCTGTGCTGCTGACCACAATGTCAGACCTTCAGTTCCCAAGATGCACATACTGAGATCTGTCTGTAAGATAGTCCACGATCCATGCCACCAGGTATGGATCTACTCCCATCTCTGTCAGCTTGTCACTAAGGAGCAGAGGATGGATGGTGTTGAAGGCACTAGAGAAGTCCAGAAACATGATTCTTACAGCACCACTGCCTCTGTCCAAGTGGGAGAGGGATCGGCGTAGCATATAGATGATGGCATCCTCTGCTCCCACCTTCTCCTGGTATGTGAACTGCAGAGGGTCGAGGGCGTGTCGGACCTGTGGCCTCAGGTGGTGAAGCAGCAGCCGCTCCATGATCTTCATCACATGTGACGTCAGGGCCTGAAGTCATTCAACTCACCAGGATGTGATACCTTTGGGACTGGGGTGATGCAAGATGTTTTCCAAAGCCTCAGGACTCTCCCCTGTTCCAGGCTCAGGTTGAAGATGCGCTGTAGAGGACTCCCCAGCTCCAATGCACACGCCTTCAGCAGTCATGGCGATACTCCATCTGGACCCACTGCTTTGCTGGCACAAAGCCTCCTCAGCTCTCTGCTTACCTGGGCTGCTATAATTGTGCGTGGGGGGAAACTCTCTTCTATGCTGGTATCAGCAGAAGGATGGGTGGAGGATGCAGAACTCTGAGGTGAGAGTGAGAATGAGTTAGGGTGGTCAAACCTGCTAAAAATGTTGTTCATCAGGTTTGCTCTCTCAATGTCTCCCTCGATGGAGGCACCCCGCTTCGAGCTGCAGTCAGTGATGATCTTCATCCCATCCCACACTTCCTTCATGCTATTATTCTGCAACTTCTGCTCCAGCTTTCTCCTGTACTGCTCCTTCGTCACCTTGGACTCGGAGTTCCTTCTGCATGTGCTTGAGCTCATGCTGATCACCGCCTTTAAAAGCCCTTCTTCTGGTTCAAAAGGCCCTTGGTGTCACTTGTAATCCATGGCTTGTTGTTAGCATAGTAGGGTACTGTTCTTACTGGAACTACAATGTCCATACAGAAGCTGATGTAGTCAGTAGTGTAGTCAACAACCTCCTCAATGTTCTCACTATATGACCCCTGCAGGATATCCCAATCTGTAGTTCCAAAGCAGTCTCTCAGAGCCTGCTCTGTCTCAGGCGACCACTTCCTGAATGAGCGTGTGGTTGTAGGTAGCTCTCTCACTCTTGGTTTGTAGTGAGGCTGAAGCAGAACCAGGTTATGATCTGCTTTCCCAAGTGCAGGCAGCAGGGTGGCGCTGTATGCGTTTTTAACGTTTGCATACAGTAGGTCAATAGTCCTATTTCCCCAGGTGTTACAATCCACATACTGGGAGAAGGCAGGTAATGTTTTGTCCAGCGTCACATGGTTAAAATCTCCAGAGATCAGCACAAGCGCCTGGGGGTGCTGTGTTTATAGTTTAGCAACAGTGGGGTGGATGACATCACACGCTATCTCCACGTCCGCACGAGGAGGGCTGTAAACAATAACAACAATGGCATGTCCAAAGTCTCTTGGCAAGTAATAGGGACGCAGACTTACAGCCAACAGTTCAATGTCCCTGCAGCAGGTGGAGATTTTGACGTTTACATGTCCAGGGTTGCACCACTTTGTGTTCACATAAAGAGTGAGTCCTCCTCCTTTCCGCTAAACCCGGGTAGCTCCACGTTAGTATCTGGGATGCTAGTCGTTAGTAACGTTTCACAAAAACACAATAAACTGCATTCTCTGTAGGTCCTGACATTTTTTACCAGTGCAGCCAGTTCGTCGATCTTATTTGGTAGTGAGTTCACATTTCCCATGATCACAGAAGGCACCGAAGGCTTGTATCGCCACCTCCTTGCTAGCCGCTTAGCCTTTAGTTGAGCGCTTGCTCTGCTGCCACGTTATGGCCTTCATACTTTGTCAGATAAATAGGGAACCACACCGGCACGGACCTTTGTTCTCAGTGCTAGAAGTTGGCTATCTGAATAGACAAGTCTCGGCGTGTAAAACTCCATGTCAAAGTAGCAAAAAGCGTCCAGGAAATTAGTCCACATAAAAGAAAGTGGTAGGAGTGATCAGAGAGATAGAAGGTAGAAAAGGTAGAAAGATAAAGTCGTACATGGAAATGCTGGAAAGGCTGCCACTCGCAGCGGCACCCATACTAAGAACCGTGGACCCAGAGATATCCAACGTCCTAGCTGGAGGATCAGCTTTGAACAACTGCTCAAAGTAGCCAGCCCAGCAGGTCACAACTGCAGTGTCATCTGTAAGGACCGTTCTATCAGCCGCCCTGAGTGCAACTCTCCAAGGAACAGATTCAGATGTGCGTAATGCCTTGATTCCTCTGTAAGCAGGACGTGGGTCGCTAGACCACAGATGGTGTGTCACTTACTCACATATTCCTTTAACAAATGCCTCTTTATCTGCCCTCAGAGCCCTCGCAGCCGTCCTTCTCAGTTCCCGGTACAGATCAGAGTTGCCATTGAGCCGTGCAATGCAACTCCTCTCGAGGATATCCAGGGTGCCCTGTGAGATGAAACACCTCCTTCTGGGAACACCAGTAACAACAACACAACCCTCAGCAACCTTCAGGGTCTTGTCACAGAAGGTCTCCCACATCACATTAGGATCAGCAGTCACACCCAAATCTGATAGTTCCTCACACAAACTGCATGCAAATACGTTAGAAACAGCCTGGTCTTGGAGTCTGGCCAAGTCCAGGCACATTTTCCTTGTAGGTGGTAACCTACTGGAACTAAGCTGGATCCTAAGAGTAGCAACAACAAGTCTGTGGTCAGAATGCACAAAGTGGGCACTTCTGTAGATCCTGCATCTGCCCATGAGGATGTGATCGATCTCCTTCACCATACCACCAATATTGGAATACCAAGTCCAACGATGCGGCTCAGAGTGCTGGAACCAAGATCCAGCGATTCGCAGCCCCTGACCTTTTGCAAAGTCAAGGAACATGGAGCCACTTTCACCACGGTCACCAGACCCATGGGGATCGAGACAATCCTCATAGCCAGCCCTGTCAGTGCCAGTGGCTGCGTTGAAGTCACCCATGACCAGAGGAGTGTCACCTCGTGGGCACCCATCAACCACCGAGCGAAGTTGTAAATAAAATGTCTCCCTCGACGAGACATCACTCTCCACAGTCGGACCATACACTGAGACAACAAAGCCCCCAGAGAGTGCTGTAATCTGAGTCTCATAATACGCTAGTTGAAAGGAGTGACATCGTACACCATCAGAAGAAGCCAATCCGTTGCAGCAACAGCTACTTTGCAAGTATAACAGCCATCAGAGCAACCAAACCAATAAAAGGTGTATCCAGATACAGAGATCTGGCCAGTCCCTGGTCTGCGCACTTCAGAAAGTGCTGCCCACTGAAATGCTGAGTTTACGCAGCTTCTCCGACAGCAGAGGAAGATGATCATCTTGCCAGAGAGACAAGACATTCCACGCGCCTACCCATATGGGCCGCCTCAAATTGGGACCCAAGTGCTGCCATGCAGCGGGCGACGCCTCAGCACCAGACCAGTTCCGATCCCCAACAGACCTGACCCCATTGGCTCTCCAACGGTTTCGACTCTTCCGAGAATGGGGCTCCTGAGGGCTTTCCCCCATCCCCTGAATATTCGTGTCAAAGTGATATTTCTTTTTTTTATTTTTAATAAATTCACAGAAATTTCTAAAATCTTTTTTCACATTGTCATTCTAATGTTGCTTGATGAGGAAAAAAATGAATTAAAGCAATTTCAGCATAAGACTTCAACATAACAAAATGTGTAAAACATTAAAAGGGTCTGAAAACTTCCTGAAGGCACTGGATTTTTTAAGAGTTTTATTGTAGATATAGGTGTTAATGTGTACTGCAGTTGGTAGTCAAATTCCAATAAAACTTAGGTTGAACTGAAGCGAAAGAAAGATAAAATAATAAAGATATTCCAACTAACATAAAATATAAAAACACACAAAGAGAAACATTTCAACAAAAAGAGTATTTTTGGTAAATGTAACCAGCACTGCAACATCTGTTAGCTATACTTAGGTGTTTATTTCAGATATGAGCAAATGTTGGTGGACGCTTAACCATTACACCTATACGAGTTTGTTGTGCATAACCTGTCCAAGATCATGGGCATCAATATGGAGTTCTCCCCACTTTCGCATCTATAACAGCCTCCTCTCTTCTGGGAAGGCTTTGCGCTAGATTTTGGTATGCGTCTATGGGAATTTGTGCCCATTGGGCCAAAAGAGCATTTCTGAGGTCAGGTGTTGATGTTGGAATAGAAGACATTGCTTGCAACTTGCATTCTAATTTAAACCAGAACAGTTCAATACATTTGAGGACAAGCCTTTGCAGGCCATTCACATTCCTCCAAGGTTAACTCATCAATCCTTATCTTTATGGACTTGAATTTGCACAGGAGCAGTCATTCTGGAACAGAAAAGAGGCCTTCCCCAATCTGTTACCACAAAGTTGGAAGCTCAGATTGATCTTTGCAGTAGCATTAACACTGTCCTTCGCTGGAATCAGGTGGCCTAGCCCAAGCCCTAAAATACAGCCCCAGACCATTATCCTGTTTCCATTAATTTTTACTGTAGGCACTATGCAGTGCGGAAGAGATCATTCGGTAACACTTTACGTTAAGTGTCCATAATTACACTGTAACTACTATGTAAATACTTATATAAGTACAGTGTAACTACGAGTTATTATTCCATACTTACTGTGCAATACAAAGTAACGCTATAGTTAATTACTCAGTTGTCATTGTTATTCCACAGTTTATATAAATACAATGTAACAATTTATCACTGATCCAAAAACAAGTGTACTTACATAGTTACATTGTATCTGTACTTTCAAAATGTAATAAAAACATCAGGGTATGTAACTACAACTATATAACAGATGTTCCATGGTCTGGGCAATTGTAATGGAGAATTGCAGTGATAACTGGACAGGTTTTCAATGATAACTCCCCTGGGAACAGAATGTACTTACCATGTATTTACTCTGTACTTACACTGGAATGGCCTACTTAATGTAAAAATCTAGAGGGGCACCTTCTTGACATGTTTTGCTTAAACAAGCATTTGTCACATTCTTGTAGATGTGTTACATTATTTATTGTTGAACTTTTTTGGCTATTATTATACCCATCACTAACATTATACTGCCAAACTTGCATCATTCAATCAATGTACACAGGGTGGCAGAGCCATTCCAAGCATCACCGGGCAAAAGGCAGGAAACCGCCCAGGATGGGGAGCCATCCCATTGCAAATCCCACTGACAAACATACCAGCAGTCACGCTCTCAAACATATGGCCACGTAACCCAACCTACATGTCCCTGGGATGTGGCAGTAAAACCCATGAAGAAGACATAGGGAGACATGGGTAGAATGTACAAATTTTACACACATATCTCTAGACAGAATTCCATCCATGGAATGGATCAATGAATCCATCAATGGATCCATGAGGCAAAAGCGTTAACCATTTTGCAAAGGTGTTTTCACCATTTAAAAAAGATCTTGAAATATCATCGAAAACCTATTCAGCTATCGCTGCAATTCTCCATTAACATTGCCCAGACCATGGAAAATCTGTTACATAGTTGTAGTTACATACCCTGATGTTTTTATTACATTTTGAAAGTACAGATACAATGTAACTATGTAAGTACACTTGATTTTGGATCAGTGATAAATTGTTACATTGTAATTATATTAAATGTGGAATAAAAATGACAACTGAGTAATTAACTATAGCGTTACTTTGTATTACACAGTAAGTATGGAGTAATAACTTGTAGTTACACTGTACTTATACAGGTAATTACATAGTAGTTACAGTGTAATTATGGACACTTAATGTAAAGTGTTACTGATCATTCTCCTGACATCCGCCAAACCTGATAGACTCGATTCAGCCATCAGACTGCCAGAGAGTGGAGTGCAATTCATCACTAGAAAAGAACACATTTCCACTGCTCCAGAGTCCAATGGCAGCGTGTTGTACACCACTCCAGTCAGTGCTTGGCTTAGTATTCTTAGGCTTGTGTGCAGCTTCTCAGCCATGGAAACCCATTTCATGAAGTTGCTAATGGACAGTTGTTGTGCTGATGTTGCTTCCAGAGGCAGTTTGGAATTCTGTTGTGAAAGATGTAACAGAAGTTAGATGATTTTACACACTAATGCACTTCAGCACTCGGTGGCATCGCTCTGTGAGTTTGAGTGGTCTACTACTATGTGGCTGAGCTGTTGTTGTTCCTAGAAACTTTCACTGTACTGTAATAGTGGTTACAGTTAATCAGGCAGAGCTTGCAGACCAGCCATTTCATGTACAGACTTGTGGCAAAGGTGGCATCCTGTGACTGTGTCACATTTAATTTGTCACTGAGCTCCTCAGTATGTCCCATTTTACTGCCAATGTTTTTCATTGGAGACTGCATGGCTAAGTGCTTGATGTTATGCCTCTTTTAGGAAAGGGTGTGGTAAAAATACCAAACTAAAAAATTTGGAGAAGTGTCAACATACTTCTGGCCATTTAGTGCATATTATATTCTTTTGAGTTTGTAATAGTTAGGGCCTTGAGCTATGCAGAGGTATACTAAGTGGAAGTCCCAGAAGCTAATTGAAAACCACATTTATTATTATGGTGGTTGGTTTTAGTGTTATGTTTTACATACATTTTCATTGTCACTTAAACTCACCACAGCACTGAACTCCACTATTCATCAGCCTGTTCATGTATCTGTATCTACTCTGTCAAACAGAGGTCATGAGGATCCCAAGCCTGTGTTACCAGCACCAGCATCAAGGAATATACTGACTGTAGATGGTTTGACAGTCCATTGCCGGGCCACTTATATATACAGCTGTACTTCTTCATTCCAGGCTACGCAACATTTCAAGTTAACCTAACATATGCACAGCTTTCAAATGTGGGAACAACTCAGAAATGGATGGTGAAAAACCCCATGAATATGGAGACAGGTTGCAAATTCCAGTATTAAGAGGACTTGCAAACTATATGCAGATGGTCACTGGTTGCTACAGCAGTGAAGCAGCACTGCTGACTACTCTTCCACTGTCTTCCACACATTAATTAAGCAATTAAATTTGTGAAGATAGCCAGATTTCTGCTTGCATTTAGAGCAGCCTTTCCGCATTGTTTACATGAAGACAGGGTCTAATGCATCCTGACTCCTAAGCCCTACTAATCTGGGGTTACTATAAGCACTATTCACTTTTCTGTGGCTCATAATTAGGAGGATGTAACTTCTCTCCTTGGGTAATAACATGGACAAATTCAGCTAGTATTTCAAAGACAGTACAAACATTTTTAATGTAGTTAAAACATCTATCTATCTATCTATCTATCTATCTATCTATCTATCTATCTATCTATCTACTGTCACAATAATGAGACCAAGAAGTCATAAAAAAGATTTGGGGCAGCCACCCCATATATTCTCCCTCGCTGCAAATGGGTTTTGATATATCGCGCTGATGTGCATAAGTCAAGAGTCCAATACAGAACTGATTCTCTCAATGTAAGATGGTGGCTTTAAAGGCCAAAACAGGATATGATGTCATCAAATGGGCCAAACCGGAAGAATCTTCCTCCATAGGCATTTACGTCATCAGGGCCAGGCAGAATTTCCTGTGAACTGTGTGGACATTAGGGGTCACTGTTGCCCCTTAAACCCAACAGATAGACACGCAGGACAAGCAGTAAGTATTTTTAATGCCTTCTCTACTTTGAACCGTGCCCTAAGCACCACAGTTACAACAAATCAACAAATACCAAGCACAATAATTGTAAATCTCTCCTCCACACTTCCCATCTATCTTTGTCCACCTCCACTCGACTTTGGCATGCTTGCTGGGTTCACGGCAGTCCTATATATAGTCCTTGACCCAGTCAGATAGAGAACTTGCATTTTCTTCAGCCCGGGCTATGCAGAAAGTAGAAATCCCCAGGTCCTCCTGCAGCGTCTCCTGGTGACACCCACGGTGCCCAGCAGGGCTGTGAAGCAAAACTCCAGATCCCATGGTGCCCTGCGGGAATCCAGGGCACTGCTATGCTGCAGGGAAATTGCCTTCTAGCATTTTGGGGGAGGCAGTGTCCTAGAGTAGCTGCCTTCCCCCATTCTTCCATTCTTTGGGCGTCAATGCTGGGTTGAGCTGCCGGCCGTCCATCACAACTGTCTGCAGGAAAGTGAGAAAATGAGTCAGTGGACTCTTCCACTTCTTGGTATGGGTGGGATTACTCTCTTTCAGTTCCTTTAGCTGCCTCCATGAACACGTGTGGCACACTATCTATCTATCTATCTATCTATCTATCTATCTATCTATCTATCTATCTATCTATCTATCTATCTATCTATCTATCTATCTATCTATCTATCTATCTACATGACCTTATGCTTACTGAAATTCAGCTGAGTTTACTGTGGGCCATGTGAATATAGGCTCACATATTTAACCTAAATATAATTAGCAGCAGTTGCTGAAAAGCTTTTTGGTACACTTAAACTTTGTGTCATTATGTAATACTCCATACTGCATCCTTTCTTTAATTCCTCATTTTAATAAGAAACAGTGGAATGCTAAAGGCTGTTCTTTGGAAACACTACTATAGATATTTCCTGAGGAGTAGTCTGCCTCAGTGACAGAGTCGTATTTCAATTTTTTGTCCACTTGATGTGCAGATCAACCTCTCAGTCTGTTTACTCAATATTCATCTCTCCCTTTTTTATTAAAACAGTTGCTATTTCCTAATTTCTTAGAACACTTGTTTAGATTAATTTCTTGTACAGTTATACAAAAGTAGCATATATAAATGCTTTAGTTTCTCATATAACATGGCAGTGATTCATTTGATCTAGGAATTTGTCCCGCCTGAATAAATACAGCTCTTTACAAAATTTCTTTTTACTGAAAGTAATGCATCAAAACCAATGATATCTCCTGTTATTATTAAATGTCTATTAACACATTGTCATATAACTGTAACAGCTCATTCATGTCTTTCTTGGTTTTGACTAATATCTTTAAGTTTTGTTTTGATTTATATAGTATTTGAAAAAGATATTTACAGGAGAGTTTAAAGATCAATGTTATAGGGTAATGGTATATATATATCTCTCTATTATAATAAAAAAATCCTGCGACGAGATGAAACTTTATGGAAGACAAGACTTTTTGGAAGATTTGGAGTCGAGACTTTGGCCATGAGGTGTTTTCAAGTCCCGCCCTCCTCTCAACCATAGAAAACCACGCACATGGTACTCTCACCTCTCATTCGTGTGAATGCTTTTGACAGACACAGTTCTTGCTCTCTCAGCTCGTATAGATTTTAATGTTTCCTCACTTTAAGTTCCCAATTAAAGAAGACGTATTATGTCTAAATGTTATTGAAGAATTTCATCACGAAGGGTTATCAACAGTAAAAATGACTACAATATCTGGCAATCCTAGCACAGAGAAACGATGAAGTCAAACAAATTAATGGCAAAAATGATGATCGGTTACACTGCAAATTGGTTAAATACATATCAATTGACTTTGCTTAAACAGTTGGTGGTGATCATGCGGAAGATGAAAACATCAACTTACAATATTCCGAAGAATATCTACAACCATTAACACCATCCGGTCTTCCGCCACACAAATTATCTTCAGGGGATAACATTAGACAACAAAGGAGATCTTGATAGGCCATTCGTATTAAAACATTAGAATGGCTTTTGCAAAGACAATTAACAAATCTCAGAGCCAAACATTCGAAAAAGTTGTTTTATTTAATAAAGAGAAAGAAACGAAATTCAATCATGTGCAGTGGCATTGTCACGATGAAAGTCCAATCACAGAATCACAACTCAATGCGATATTGACAAAAATTTCATTCAAAAAATTGTTTTTACTTAAGTTTTACAGTAAATGTGTAAGTTAAAAAGTATTTGTGCGTTAATTTCAAACACAGCCAAACAAAGCCAAACAGAATGAAATCATATTACACAATGGATAACTCTTACACAACATGAAACATAATTTATATTCAAATTATCACATTTTAATATTTTTTAACATGGTTAATTACTCACTGTAATGTAAAATAGTTAGTAAATTGTAAATCCACATCCCCATACGCGAGCGGCAAAACCACAAAGAGGCTAGTGCGTAGCGCAAGTACGGGGGTTGGTGAGCGAAGCGAGCAGGGAGAAAAGTCCCCTAGTATATCTTTATACCTCCCCTGGGCCAAGAGAGGACAGCCGCCCTGGTTGCTACGGGGGTCACAGGAACCGAGCTGGGAAGCTCAACCATATAGGGGCCCATGGCCATCGCCAGGGGGCTCCTGGTGGATCCTAGAGCCCTGGAAGCCAGCACTTCTGCCACACCAGGAAGTGCTGGCGGAAGGAATTCCAGGGTGCATGGAAGTTTGCCCAACCAGTCTACATGTGTTTTGTTGACTTGGAAAAGGTGTTTGACTGTGTCCCTCAGGGAATCCTATGGGGGGTGCTCTGGGAGTATGGGTTACCGGACCTCCTGATAAAGGCTGTTCGGTCCCTATACAACCGGTGTCAGAGCTTGGTCTGCATTGCCGGGAGTAAGTCTGGTTTGGTGGGCTCAGGATTGGGTCACTGCTTTTTGCAGATGATGTTATTCTGTTTGCTTCATCAGGCCGTGATCTTCAACTCTCATTGGATCGGTTTGCAGCTGAGTGTGAGGTGGCTGGGATGGGAATCAGCACCTCCAAATCCGAGACCATGGTCCTCAGCCAGAAAAGGGTGGAACAAGATCCTGTCCCAAGTGGAGGAATTCAAGTATCTTGGGGTCTTGTTCATGAGTGAGGAAAGAATGGAGTGGGAGATCGACAGGCGGATCGGTGCAGCGTCCACAGTGATGCAGGCTCTGCTCATGGTGAAAAAGGAGCTAAGCCAAAAGGCAAAGCTCTCAATTTACCGGTCGATCTACGTTCCTACCCTCACCTATGGCCATGAGCTGTGGGTAGTGACCGAAAGAACGAGATCGTAAGTACAAGCAGCTGAAATGAATTTCCTCCGCAGGGTGTCTGAGGAGCTCAGAGTAGAGCCACTGCTCCTCCACATCGAGAGGAGTCAGATGAGGTGGCTCAGGCATCTGATCAGGATGCCTCCCTGCTGAGGTGTTCCAGGCATGTCTAACTGGAAGGAGACCCGGGGAAGACTCAGGACATGCTGGAGGGACTATGTCTCTCCAATGGACTGGGAACTCCTCGGGATTCCCCTGGAAGAGCTAGTAGAAGTGGCCAGGGAGAGGGAAGTCTGGGCATCTCTGCTCAAGCTGCTGCCCCCACGACCCGATCTTGGATAAGCGGAAGAGGATGGATAAATGGATGGATATATATATAATTTGATGGTAAACTGGTGAATATATTGTAGGTCTTTGGATCAACCAATATAGCAGTATTTTGAAGCAAATCTTCATTATATAATTCATTTGTAAAGTTTTTATTTGCACCTACCTGTAAACATGTCACAGCACACTGCACCTGCTTTCAGTGAAGAGCACTATACAAACATAAACTGAATTCAATTAAACTGAATTGAGTAACTTGAGATTTGCCAGTGTCTCACTTGGCGAGACTCAAAGGTTTCCTTCAATCACATTGTTTATACTGTTTATTTTTCTCACTGCAAAGGCCAAGTGTCACATCCAGGAACTGTTTCTACCTTTACTCTTCTGCAGCCATTATGAAAATAACCTTTAAGATTAATTGCTTATCTGTGTTATCATAATAAGTATCATGCAGTTTGACTAATATGGGAAACAGGTTATCAAGTATAAAAATAAAAACAAGCTAAATAATGTCCTTTGTATAAAACAGATACTATCTTTCTTGTAATAAATGTATTATTTATCTTCATTATCAGGGCATGGCTTTATCTGTTGAATATATTATGTTACAAATTCCTTAAGAAAACTTAACTTAAGAACCCAAATATCTGGGCATAGATATTTATTTACAGAATCGTTTATCAGGAAAGTTGTGCCCTTAAACATCACTGGAATATGAAGCTGTAGGCAGGCAACAATGAAAACTGTGCCGGTAATAAGGGGAATCACTTGAACTGTAGGTGGTACTGGCAGACTTCTTTTAATGTGAAGGCCATCAAACAACAAGGATGCCTTTGCGAATCAAGTGGGCAATTAAAGGTCACAGTCTGTGAAGTAAAAGCCCCATGCCACACTTTGACATCACTTCCAAACTGAAAACGTTTAAGCAGAAGGCCAGTTTGTAAACAGGAAAATCTTACATTTAACCTGATAAACTAATATTTAAAATGTTTCTGATACTTATGGTGTATGTTAGAAGGTCTATACAGACGCAAGAGTGATCGCACAAACAATGTGAGGTAAAGGAATATAATCTGACTAACTTGCCAAAAGTTAGAGCATATCTCAGTAGAAAGAAAAGGAAATCTGAATGAGTCTGTATTTTCCGGTAGCACAGACTTACAATGAATTTGTTGCCACATCACTGAACTTACATGCTACTTTGGTTCCTAGCTGGGTTTTTTTCTCTGTACGGTTTGCATGTTCTTCCAACATTTGCATGGGTTTCGACTGGGAACTCCAGCTTTCTCCAACACATTAAAAATGTGCTTTAAATAGACTGCTTGATGGTAAATTGATTGAGTATGTAAGTCGATACGTGTTGCTGCAATGGATTGGTGTTCCATCAGACTTGGTTCTTGCTTTGCAGTCATTGCTGCCATGATAAGAACTCTAAGGAGCCAAACTAGAAAAAACAAAGTTTAAAATATTGACTTACCAAAACTTACATTGGTGGAATATGTGGTATACTGTACATGTGTGTACATAGTAAAAAAACATGCTACTACAAAAATATGTAGACACTAGCTAGCAACATCTGTACTTTTTAAATGGCAGAGGTAATATTTTTATAGTGCACAAGCAAGTAATTTACATATATGGCATATTTGCATGCAAAAAGTGTTACTCAAAGTGCTTTACCAATAATAAAAGAAAAAAAAAAGAAAAAATAAACAATTCAGCAGGTATCCAAGATGGTCAAGGCACCACCTCAAGGCAGTGGCACACATCAGGAAGCCTTGCCTACTTTCCAAGAGAACAATGAAAAGTGCAAGTGAGAAACAGAAGTGTTAAAATCCATCTTGAAACTACATAGGCTGCATTCAGCAACTGAAAATGCAACACCTACAATGTCATTATCCTGTATAATCTGCATCCGAATCAAACTTTATCATGTGAAAATAATGGGAACAAAGCAAAGTCTAATGAGAAATAATATGCTGTGGAAATGGGAAGTTAATTTATGAATATAGTTAATGTTTTTATTTATTATCACTGGTAGATGAAAGAGAGAGAAATGAGAATCACTACTCTTTTGACATAGAAATTGGCAAAAAAAGTGAGGTGTTTGGGCATTGTTATTACAAAGCTGTCAAGAATGCAGGACCTGAAGAAGTGCTTGAACAGACTAGTGCTGGGACACATTAAACATAATATCCCAGTGAGTCCAGTTTGCATAATGTAATAACCAGTCCAAATAGGATGCCATATCTCTTACATTCATTCCATACTGGCACATCTGGACAACAAAAACTGTTCTGCTATAGTCCTGTTCATAGACTACATCTCAGAATTGAAGACAGTTGTAAAATTAAAGTTGACCACCAAACCCCTCAATTTAGAACTGAGTACCATGCTCTGCATCCAGATTTTAGACTTCCTAACCAACAGACCTCAGCACGTGTGGATTGGGAACATCACATCATCCACACTAATCATCGACACAGGCACTCCACAAGCAGTGTGCTGAGCTCCCTTTTTTATATTTGTTCACCTTTGACTGTGTGACCAGACACAGCTCAAACTTCATTATTAAATTTGTTGATGACACCACCATCATAGGCCCGATTACCAACAATAATGAGACGGGCTAACAGAAAAGAGATCTACCCTATGACGCATTGGTCCCATGGCATTGATCTCACCCTTAATGTCAGCAAAACCAATATGTTGGTCATATACATTACTTAAAGAAGCAAAGGGCATACCGCACAGACATTGACATGGGAGGGGATGCTGTGGAAAGAGTGAGCAGGTTTACATTTCTTGGAATGACTTTCACTAATGAGAAAGTGGGAACAACACATTTTATCTCTTGTCAAGAAAGCTCACAAATGCCACCACCTCCTCAGATGTCTGAGAAAAGCTCTGAATTCTCCATTTAATCTCTCCAGCTTTTTTAGGGAGACAGTGGCGTCCATCCTCACTAACTGCATTACATTCTGGGACAGTGTCTGCTTGGCTCATGATCTTAAAGCACTACAGATGCCTTCTGTTTTTGACATATACAACACTCGCTTATAAAGGCAAACTAAAGTATATTCTATCCCACTCAAAAAGTTTGTAAACTACAGAAATTGAACATTGAAGCAAAGCCACTAATTCAAAGCACATGAATGAGCACCTGATGGCAAGAGACTACCAAAGGCAAAGGCACCAGATGGAGGCCATAAGGTAGTGGTAAGTCCTGTAGTAGATCACTATGAACGAGAAGAGGACAGTAGTAATATGCATGTGGCAACTGTCAAAATGTCAATCAAATTTGATGGCTGACCGGAAGCCCCGCCCCTTTCCTCTGACGTCATTAATGTGACCATTCTTTGAACTCGCCCCCACGCCCCTTCCTGTTTTTTCCTCAGGAAACGGTTAAGATACGATTGAAGGATGTCTGACCTTCCTTGAACCCGCTCCCACCCATCCTGTTTTTTCCCCCAGAAATGGTCAAGATCTGTTTGAAGGATGTCTGTCCCTTCCTTGAACCCGCCCCCACCCACCTGTTTGTCCCAGGAAACTTTCAAGAGCAGACTTGATGGATGGGTGCCCCCACTTCCGAAGACAAGTTCAGACACGTCCGGGCAAGTTTTTATCCAGACCCTGCCGGACCAAGCTACATGTCCCCGGCATGAGGGACCTGCCACAGCCCCAGTCAGGCAGCACATGTTGGTTGGCCCCTTCCATTTCCCGGCACACTTCTTCCGAGGACATAAACAGAAACACATGCTCCTGCCTATATCGCTTTGGGTAAGTCCACATGTATCTATCTATTATTTAAAATATCTATCTAACCTTTGATTTATCTAAATCAAAACATCCTTTTTTCAATATCCCTGAAAATCCTTTCACAGAAACGTCCAGTTGTTGAATTTTCCATCTCACAGAAAGAAGGGTTTCCCGCAGAAAGCAATGTGCCAGTTCTCTCTATACAGCAGAATATATGGGCTCCAAAAAGCTGACCTGCTATTATCAACACCTGCACTCATTCTCTCTCTCTACACAGTTGACGCATGAGAGCAGACAGCCTCTGTGCTGAAAAAAGCTGGCAGAGACACGGCTGCGAGATGCCCCAGGGGCCAAAGCTCTAAGTGTACATGCAGGCAAGGTCGTGCAGTTCGAAATACATGCTGACCGGATCTCTCTGATCTCAGATCCTGTGTCCGGGAGAACAAGTTATGTGTGTAACTTTTAAAGTTAAGGGAATTAAAAATCACCCACACAGTTAAA
>JANRMT010062809.1:4872311-4887512 GCA_026402145.1 Polypterus bichir lapradei
GCAAAAGAATAAGAAATCAGGAAGGGGGCAAATAGTTTTTCACACCAGTGTATTTCTCCACAATAATTTTATTCTCTGGGCAAAACTTTTAAACCGTGTATAAAATCAAGATTCCTGTCCATCAAATGTCTATGATAGCATGGTCTCAGGTCTGTATTGGAAACAGGGTTGTGATGCCATTGAAAAAATCCAACTCCAGATTTATTATATGCCAAGTTTTTAACCATAGCTTTTATAAGAAACATTATTATTCTGTATTGATTGGTAGGTAATTATAAATAGTATTTATAGTACTGTAAATTACTATGCACACCCTCATCTGATATGGTATACAGCAAATTAGAGAGCCAGTAAATATATATATATATATATATATATATATCTGCACTAATATTCTGCAGGACTCAACATGTAAGTTAAAGGTATAGGATCATTTTACTCTCATTTAGAAAAAACTGGCAGACAGCATTGAGGAATGTGGGATGACGAATTAAAGATGTGAAATAAAACTTCCATAAAAATTCTATTGCTTTGAATATGCATCTTTTTAAGAGGGAAGAAACATGCGCTCTCTGCTAGCGTTAAGGAAGAAAAAGTAGAGAATTGTGTTGAACTTCTGTATAAAGACATTCATTGACACACTTAAATACTGTAATTGGTAAAAACGTTGTGGAATGTCCTCAGTACTTTGTTAATACGGCTGTGAAATACTGTAGATTTGATATGCAATGCACGCCAAAGTATACACATTTTATTTTTACACAATTAATTCCTTGCAGCTCCAAAATCTAGATGTTACTTTTTAGGAAGAATGCATGTCCATCATAAACAGGGTGAGTGTTGAGGATCTAAAGGCTACTTACATCTACAACATCTGAGAATGTAAGAAACTAAGAAGAACATAAAGTGCAATATATTAAATATTCCTGTATTCAGCTCGTAGCACTGCAGTTACTACCACCAAAGGAGCTCTGTTGCACCTGATCAGAGAAGCAGCTTATCCAGGGATGAAAGGAGCAAAGATCTGCAGTCAGGTTAAAACAGCGTTTCTAATCCTTTAAGTATTTGCGACCCGAGTTTTCATAACAGTTTTAATCGCGCCCCCCCTAACATTTTTTTGAAATGTAGATGCATATTTTATTATACCTACTTAACTTTTATCGACATTTATCTAACTCTATATTTATTGTTCTAGTATCAGAATGTAGTTTAAGTGAATTTGCTTTGGTTTCAACAGATGTTTTTTTCATATTTTTGATTCTGGTTTTCTTTTTTTCACATCTTCCCGCCTCCCCCTTTTTGTTACTTCACGCTGCCCTAGGGGGGGCCGCCCCACAGGTTGAGAACCACTGGGTTAAAAGTAAATTGGAAAGTTTCAGATCTATGTAATGAAGATTGTTTGATAAATTTAAATAAGTTGGATGAATTGTCCTAGTTCATTGTACTCAGCATTTTGGATACTGCAGACACCCAAAGCAAACATATTCCAATTAGAAAATGTGCAATCCAGACTTTGAAATACTGAAAGAATTTGTCTAGGGAGACAGAGTTACATCATCCTTGTTAATGTTTATTAACTCAGCAACAGAAATCATGTTACCAACACTCATGATTGAATTATTCTGATCCTAGAATGCTGGTGACTTTAGAAGGAAGAATCCTCTATCAGCCTGTTCCACTTGTGGACACAACAGGCTGGACCTGCTCTCACCAAATGTCAAAGCGTTTGAATGTAAATCTGTAGCATTACTGAGCAAGTCTAACTATGTCTTACTCCCACCTACAAGCCTGTTATAAGATGGCATCAACTCTCATATTAACCAAGCCAGAAGTTATTGTGTTTTGGGGGATTGTGGTTTGTTACAATATTTATATTTTTCTTGAGCTAATGCAAAGTATCTATCTATCTATCTATCTATCTATCTATCTATCTATCTATCTATCTATCTATCTATCTATCACAACCATGGTCTTACTTTTCCATATACAGTAAATTCTGAGTTTCCATATAAATCCAAAGTAAAACAAAAGTGTAACTTGGCATCTCAAACCAAAACAAGCACTTTCAGTAAACGGAAATAAGAGTTCATGTCAAAAGTGTGTGGGTACATTCTTAAATCTTAATTTTGTAATGCTTAACCTCAAGTAAAGTCAAAACTGCCAGTGTGTGTCCATGTACCAAAATGTCACACTTCTTGTCATTTGCCAGTGTAAGAAAGGCGCTATATTGCACCTGACCCGACACAGATTGACACGGGAGGCACATGTAAAATAAAACAAATATTTATTTTTCTTCACCTGTGGGGCACGTCTTCCCCGTGAACCCCACAGGCAATACACAGTCCCAATCAAACACACTAAGTAGCACAAAGCACTCCTTTCTCCTACCAGCACTCCTCCCAGGCAACCTTGTCCTCCTCCACCCGACACTGGCCCCTGAGTGGTGGTCGCTGACTCCCTTTATTGGGTACCAGGAAGTGCTCCAGGAGCTTGATTGCCGACATCCAGCTGCACTTCCGGGTGTGGCGAAACCAATGCCCAAAAGAGGCCAGCAGCTTCTGCTGCAGTACCCCCTGGCTGCGCCTGCTGAACCCAACAGGGCTGCACAGAACTCCAAATCCCATGGAGCCCTGTGGGAGGCTGAGGCACCGCTCCAACCCAGGGGGGCAGCCATCCAGCATCCAGGGGGAGGTATTGCGCTGTCCAGGGCTGCTCCCCCTGAATATATAGTGAAGGGGCGGCCCGGCCATCCGCCACACCAGCAAGCAGTCTAAAGCAGACAACTGTCTTTGCTTTTCGTTTTCAAGCAACTTGGCACAGACAGTCCTTAGTAAAGTCTACATAGCCTGTATGTACATTTCCTTTTCATTTACCTAAAAATCCTCACTTAAAAGATTTTACATTTTTATTGTTACTTTGTTGGAGTTAGGCCAAGTTCTTTAGAAAAGAGTGCTGTGAATGGGAACAGTCACACTAACTGTAACAGTGAGATTAGAAAACAGCTCTGACACACCATTGAGCTGAAGTAGCACTCAGTATCACTCCATAAGTTTATTTGTATGTCTTGCTTGTGCTGCGTAGCCTAAACCACATAGCATCGCCTGTATTACAGCTCCAGCCCAATGCAGGTATCAATATTCTTGAATAAGTTTAAACTAGATTACACTTGCAGTGTAATTACACTTGGTGTATCAATGTGTTTTTTTGCATGTGTTAAGATTTGAAATACTGACATATGTCATAGTTGGAATTGTAGTCGTCCTTATTAAAGCATTGGAATCAGAGTCTGATAAGAATTTTGTGACTCCAACTCCACCAAAAAACATTCATCTCTAAAACCCCTACTCTGACACCACAATCCAGATTAGTGGGGCATGATGAGAGTACTTGTCTCAGATGACAGAATCCTTTATCACATATTGTAGGTATTCTTTATAACTTATCTTTAAGGAAAACATTACACAATCACCTGGACATATTTTCATTCCTCCCAACAATTAATTCATTTTTTTCACCCATGTCATTTAAGGTGCTCTGTAAGCCTTGTCTTAAGTGTGAATCAGTTCAAAATGTAATATATTGTGACAGATAGGGGACGCTATTGCTCCCTTGAACCCTCGGACAATACGTCAGACACCAGGTAAAAGTCCAAAGGTTTGACTTTGTATTAATAAACAGTGCACAAAGCACCCACCTATCCACAATACTCATTAAATAAACAATCACTAATCAATAATCACAATCCACCACTCCCAGACGCGTTGCCACCCTTCCACCCAGCTCAGCTCCTCGTCTGGGAGTTCCCACAATCCTTTTATAGTCCGTGACCCAGAAGTGCTTCTGAACCCTCAGTCCATGTGACTTCTTAGCACTTCCGGGTCAGATCAAAAACTCTTCTTTTTCTTCACCCAGGAGGCACATCATTCCTTTTGTCCATGTGACTCAGACGTACTTCCGGGGCATAGGGCAAATAATAGTCCTTGGGTCTCCCTGCCACAACCCCTGGTGGTCCCAATGTTATCCAGCAGGGCTGTGGATGAAAACTCCATAGTCCATGATGCCCTGCTGGAATTTAGGGCATCTCCATGTCGCAGCGAGGGCTCCCTCTAGCGGCCTGGGGGTATTGGCCGGGATTTAGGTAGAATGCCCAGAGGGGACTGGGCGGTCTCATGGTCTGGAATCCCTACAGATTTTATTTTTTCTCCAGCCGTCTGGAGTTTTTTTTGTTTTTTCTGTCACCCCTGGCCATTGGACCTTACTCTTATTCGATGTTAATTAATGTTGATTTATTTTGTTTTCTTATTGTGTCTTTTATTTTTCTATTCCTTATTATGTAAAGCACTTTGAGCTACTGTTTGTAGGAAAATGTGCTATATAAATAAATGTTGTTGTTGTTGACTGGCCAGCCACAATATAAACCTTTTCTCTGTTAAAATCATAAGCTAAATTAAATGTCACAAATAAACTGTGATATCCATCTAAAGGGAACCACATTTTACTGAAGCAAAATGTTAACACTTAATCAAAAAGCATTTTATTCACACAAGAACTTGAAAACCTGGAAAAACCCAACACAATGTACACAAGTGTTACAGAAAAGAGTGATTAAAAATTAAATGGCTATAATATAATGCTTTCCATCTACTGATAAATTGTTTATACAGGACTACTTAATTCTTACATAAAATTTGTATACCCTATGTTACAGATTATGTTTTTTTCTATATACAGGTGGTGGCTTAGACTTGATACCTATTTTATTTGGAGCTTCATTGGCCCTGCAACATTAATTATTATGGTAAGATTTATTCATTGTTGTAGATTGCCATCACAGATATAAGTACATATAGCTTATGTATCTTAGGGTGCATTTTCAGGACTGTTGTAGAGTTTCTTTGAAGGCAGATCATCAGCTGGAAGCAGTTAGTGCATTGCTGTAGTCAACCTTGCATAAAATATTAGAGAAAGTCAACATACACCCTGACATCAACCAAGAGGAATGTTCTTGTCCAGATGAAATGTTGGGGCACCAACTTGGTCATCCTAATTACTGAAATTATGAGTTCAAGCAAAATAAACGGTGCATGGTGGCACAAAATAGAACAAAAACAGTCACTGCCATAAGCTACAATGGTAATATTCTGAAGAGCAGTCTGGCTTCAGGATGGAATTCCTTCTGGCGGGTTGCCTGGTCTCAAATAGGATCCTTGCTTTCTATATAGTGCTTGGCCCATAATACTGGGTGGAAAAAGAGACAAAACAATCAGTGACACCACCCCCTTGTGTCTCAGTGTGATAGTGCTTATGTCTGACAAGACCGGAAAATGATCCTCTAACACACATGCGTGACAACCTTTATTAACTAACATTCCATCATATTGTGCAAATTTAGTGTTTCTAATTAACCTATCAGGTACACTATGTCCTTGACATATAGTTAAAAATAATACCAGCAGAACGTAACTCTTGCTGACATATAGAAATGTTCTGACTTGCCAGAGGACTGATAATCAGTTACTTTGTGCTACAAGGTAGTTGCATTAAACAGTGTTTCTATGCTTTTCCCTCAGAAACAATAAGACGACATTTCAATACGTCAAAATTTAGATGTAAACACGCCCAACAACAGAAAACTAAATACTCCAAAATCTCAAAAATGCCATGACAGACTTGGTTAGAATTAGGTGACATTATAGAAAAAAGAAAACTAGCCAGCACCTTTTTGTATTTGTCAATTTTTTTTTTATTTATTGACGTTTATTAATATTAAGCAAATTTGCATGCTCTCAGCTGCACGGAGAGTGTGCTTTATGTAAATGAAGGATGCATCAGAAGTGATTGATGGGCCATATGAATAAAATCTCTAACCAGTAGGGTGAACAGATGACTGAAGATGGGGAGGTGTCCTGGACAAGAAAAAAGAGACATGATTATGTTTTGAAATGGAAGGAGAAAGTTCAGTGAAGCTCAAGTAAGATGCTTAGCAAGCTCCATTTTTTACTGTTGAGTTCTAGCATTCTTAAATGAATACCAGCTCTCAACTTGGTTTAACCCATTCTTCTTCATCAACCTCCAGCACCTGGTTGTAGCACTGAAAACTGATCCCCCCATCCGCTCTTTGAACGTGGTAGCTTTAATAGCTGTCTCTTGAGAAAATCCTCATCCAATATACATATAAAATCCCTCAAAACACACCAAATCCCAACTTTTAACTAAAATGAATGGCTCGTCCCAACAACCCCCTCATAAATATACACAAAACTGTCAATATGACCATAAGGAACAAATGATGCCCCCCCCAATCAGGTAAAACACATCTCTCTATATATAAAATGCAACATCTGTCTGTATTTCTGTCTGCTTTTCACGAGGGAACTACTTAACGGATTTAGATCAGTTTTTTTCTATAATTTGCTTGAACATTCCGGTTGATTTTGCGACTTCTCTCATCAGGCTAAGGATCATAGTTCGCTTGCAGGCGCGATATATTCACGCTAATCCGAGACAGAGGGGAGCCAGTTAGGGCCCTCCTGACTCACACGCCAACTTCTGTTTGAGTCGGTCTACCTTTGCATTTTGGAATGTACCCTGCCTGTGCTTAGCTAGTGATACCTGTTTGCTTATTGATTTTTAAAGTCTGTCCTATTTTACTATTACGCGGGCGGAGCTGTGGGGGACGGCTAGTATATACACAGATATAAACAAAACACTCAAGACAGAGGTATAACCACAAAAGTCCAGACCCAAAAGTCCAATGTGTTATTGTCCATGAGAGGAGGAGAAACGTGGGAACGTGGCGCTATTCCGAAAGTATAAGGAAGTCCTAAATCTCACCATCTGAAATCAGTAAACCAGAACGTATGGTCAGTCTTAAAAAAGATGTACAGGTGGCCACCTCATTAACCTTGTCCATGCATCAGGGCGTGTCATTTTCTACCTTTTTTCCTTGGCATTGACAGTACCTGGCACCCCTTTCCTTGGCTTAAGTTGCAACTGCTATGCAGATTGGCCATTCCTCCCAATTGATTTCTTCCAAGCCAGTTTTAATTTTGGTGCTCCAACCCTTCATTTGCTACCAACCCGAACAGTTTCTGACAAACCTTTCCAGATCCCACCCAGGAAGGGCAATGCTGTCGATCACTGCCTCATGGCCATTAGTCCTGAACCGTGAATGGCTCCTCCATCTGAAACTGTGTGGTAGCGCTCCAACAGTGACAAGCAGCAGCATAAAACAGACAAGGCACAGGGTAAAGCACATAAGAAGTGTATGGCGATAATGTTTTGTGTGGCAGTGCTACATGTTTTTTACTTTTTGCTTTAATTAAACAGGTCTGACAGGGAAGCTGCACAATTACAAATTTTGACACAAAATGTATGTAATGCTCATTCAGCCCAAGGTTAACACCTGTCTTTGCCACATTGTCAGGTAAAACTAGTAGTAGAATTGTCACAGAGTACAGTTAAATTCTTAATTGCATGTTCACCCAACATGCAACACATCATCACTCTCCAAGAATGCCTCCTAACAGCTTTGGCTTAATTAATCTCTTCCCTATGCTGTCAATGCTCATTTATAAGAAAATAATGTCTATGGAACAATGTTTACAACTATGTTTTCATGAGCTTCTAAAAAAAAAAAAAAAACTTGGGAGGTTTGAGAGATAAGAGGCTCAAATATTACTAAAAAAAACAAACACATTTTCATGACATGCAGTGAAGTATTTGAAATGGAAACACGGAACACAGTCCAATATACACTGAAAAGACACAGGTACTCAATGAAGCCAAATAAAAATTTGACAAACTCAAAAGTGGGAAACTGGAAAAATACAAATTTTTTTGTCAGTTTGGCTCTGAACAGGGCACACAACAGTGCTTTAATTATGTTGACAATGGTAATATATGAAACCAGCGTAAAAGTTCTAGAAGCTTTATGCACAATCTGAATTGGAATTTGGCATTTTCAGAATTATTACAAAAACACCGAACCACTTAAGTGCAAGGTTAAACTAGTTGTGCAGGACATAGAAACATATCTTAGGAATTCAGCTGGGTCAGACTTACAGTACACTTTATTATTATTTTATATTTTGTGTTGTGTTTTGCCTCAGACTTGACAGTAAACTTTGTTACTATTTTATATTTTGGTGTGTTTTTCCTAGAAAGGGAAACAAAAAATAAGTTGGTTCTTCAGATCCTCCTTCAATTGATCCATTAAGTCAGTGTTAATACATTAAAGTTTGCCCACTCAAACTCCTGTTTGTGAAATTCTTATAGCAAATAAATATCCAGCATTTCTGTGGGTTATGTCAGGGCTATCTTAACAGCATTATAGGCCCCCAGGCAAAGCAGTACACTGGGGCCCCTACCTACACAACCACTCAGCAAGCCACAGCATGCATAGTTTAGCATGGGGCCCCTATGTTCGGGAACCCCCGGGCAAATACCCAGCATGCCCAACCACTAAGACAGCCCTTGGTTATGTATTACAGGGAATTTTACGTTATAATGTACAATACTCTCCTCATTTACAGCAAGGCACTACCATCGTGCTAAAAATGTATGTGGGTCATTTTGAGCAACTCTAGTATGTTATCTTTTTAAACTCATGCCACTTCATCCTAGGATTGTAGTAACACTTATGAGGCACCTTTTCTCTTTCTCTCTTCAGGCTTTTATTATTGAATTGTTCTTTGTGAACTAATGTCAATCTTACAACTTGTAAAATACCCTCCCAATTTTTTGTTCCCTATATTATTGTCAGCGAAAAGCTCAGAAATGTATATGCATGATTCTCTAATTATCAAATATGCCAACACTGTATCCCATTCAGACAAATCATTATAATAGCCTACATAATTCTTTACTCAATTTAGACATAAAAGAATTCTATAGTTTTGAGGAAATGCTTAATGATTTAACAGGTTACGATTTACTGTTCTAAAAGGGGAACTAATTTGCAGTTCCCATTCCAAATAAAGGTTTGGGATCTAAAGGAGCTTATTATTACATATTTAACTTGGTCAGACTAAAAATATCAAATGAGACTGGTCATTCTTTTATCATGCTTTGTGATTTGTGAGAAATATAAAAATTTATACATTAGCAAAATCCACTGATCCATTCTCTAAACCTGCTAAATACAAGTTTCTGGTCATAGGATACAAAAATTAACTCTGCTTAACTCATTTTTATGTTGTACATTTCTCTTTAAAGATACAGAGCAATGAACATGTTTATCGAGGCAAACAACAAAATTTAAACAAAACATACAAAACGTATTAAAATTTGTACACATAAAATATACGTGTATATGTGTGTACTGTATAGAAATGTAGTAGTTCTTTTTCTATTGTTTTGATTCAAGATAAACAATTTCAGTTTTGTCCAAACATTATAAACACAGGTAATTTAGAGTAAAGGTGAAAGATTTTAGATTTCATTTTAGAAATAAATTTTAACATTTCATACTATAAATTTAAATTAATTGAAGTGGCATACACAAAAGGTGTGACATGTTGTGATCCAAAAATAATGGAAGCTGCTTCTTAGTCTTAAGCTACTGTATGTGTAGTATAGGTATATTTACAGGTGTATTATTACAGATATCAGCACACTTATTCAGTGAAATTGTGCCAGACAGTTTAGAATTTTAATTTGCTATGTTAGGTACTGTTTACAATTCACAAGTTTTTTGTTTTTTTACCTTTTAACTTAGAACAGTAACCAGAACTGAACTTGTAAAGAATTTTCACATTTTAACAGTATTATGGCATGCAGATTGGTAAACTTGTACCTTTATTCATCAATTAAGCTCTAATTTTCACACTTTTTAAGACTTTCAAAGCCTGTTTGACATACAAGCTCTAGTTATTTGCGACAAGGCACATTATTAGCATTAGTTTCACAGATTAGGTTTAAAGGAAGGTGGTATTCAGTTTTGTTTCCTGTTTGGGCTTTAGTAAGCAATTCACACATTTATGCATAGTCTCAGCAAGCTAAGAATATTAAAAAAATTTTATTCAAAGTAGAAAAGATTAATGGTTAGAGGATATCACCTGAAAAAGCAAAAAAAGTACAGAGAATAAAAAATGTAAAAAATATATTATTTCCTTAGATAATTTTAAAGTGCTCATTTGAAAGAAAACATCAACTCAAGAGTGTGGCTTCAACAAGTTTGACATCAGGGAAATTATTACCCCACATTTTACTTTGAAGTATTACTTTGTGGACATCAAAAAATAATGGTGTGAAGCTTGGAAATGGCATGAAAAATAATTGTGTACAGTAACTTGGACTGCCCGGTACAAATCCAATATTTCATTATATATTCTGCCACTAAGGGATACAAGTGCAGATGAAGAATAAATTTCAAAATGTAACTGGCATTCCTAAAGAGGAGTGTGTGTGTGACGGAGCTCATATGACACGCAACACCACACAAAATAAATGTTTAATATCTGTGTAGAACCAAACATTTATAGAGCAACTGGTTGCGTGTTATTGATTCCAGTACAAATACATTTTGGGTAGGACTAGAATTAAAAGCATTAAGCATTTTAAACTTAAAAATCCTACTCTCAGTATAAGAAAAGCTGCCAATTAGCCCTTGCATAAAATTATTCTCTTTTAAGTACATATTGAGAGCATAGTCAGTGTATAGCATTAAGGAACATTGAAAAAGGATAAACTAATCCAAAATTCGCAAGGATGGAAAAATGTATTAAGTAATCTTACACTTAATTTAGCCTTGCAATTTCAAAACTCAGACAGCAAGCAAAATAAAGAATAGACCAAAAGGCAGATTAAACTTCAAGCGTAAAAAAGGGTCGTCATTTTCTCATCTCCACATTACAACAAAAAATTGCCTGAAATGTTTATTTTTTTTTTTTAAAGTTTTCATAGAAACAAAAATTAGGTTTACAGTACATCGTGTATGCTTAGTGTTCCAGGAATGATGCAAATGAACCAGAATAGATCTGCAGATAATGCAACAATAAAAAAAAAAAATGTTTTAAATAAAAAAGATATTACAGTAAATTACTACAAAATGGGACATATTTCACAAACAAAACAAAAAACATAAAAGAAATACAGGTTAGCAATCTTAAGGCTTTTTCACTTTCTTCGTAACTTTAAAGCATTTTTGTTACAGATCACAGCTTTTGATAAACTGTAAGTGGGGTATTTTTCTTGAGCTGACAAAGAACTCATAACAAGTCTAAGTTTTGTTTTCCTAATGCATTACAAAAATACAAATTTAATTTACACTTGCTAAGTTGGCAAGATACGGTTTGTACAGTTTTAAATACAAACATATCAAAGAATATCAGAAACAGTAAAGATAAATAAACATCTATTCAACAAAACTATATGTGCTATAAATACTACCTTTACCTACACACTCATTTTAATCAATACAAACTTGTTTTCTTCATGATTCTTAAAAATTCTTGTTCATTTATCTCTCCATCTCCATCTCTATCAGCTTCATCGATCATTTCCTGATTAATAAAAAAAAGACATTCATACATAAGAAAGAAGTACACTTTCTACTGTGCATAACGCTATGTCCTTAGAAATGTTTTTATTTTTATTTTTTTTTAAACTTTGCTGCAAACTTTATGTAGCCTAATGTTTTTACCTTATAAGTTACTCGGTAATTTCAAACTACTCATTACTCAGTAATTCTGGAATTTCCTTGATTTAATAATTCAAATGAAAAATGGCCTGTACATTTGATTTGATAACCATACACAGTCTAGTTATTAAATAATAAATGCATCTCATAAGCCCCCAAACATTTTCTGTGTGCACTCCAAAACTTGAGCATACTGTGCACATGGTCACTTCAGTTTGGCAAGGCTGTTCCCTTAATAACCAGACATGCCTTGCTTAAAGAGAACTTTTTGTTATCTGAAAGGACAGAAACGCATACATAGTGAAATCGATTCAAATGATGGTTGAGCTATTTAGGTAGTGAAAAAAAAGATCACATATGAAGGACTATTAATAATGTTTTTGGGATATTTTTAAATACACAGCTATACAGGGTCACTAGAAAAGATGGTCCTCATTTCAATCCTTAATTCATCAGTACATTCAAGAAATTTAAAAATTGTAACATGTTACAAATGTGTAAAAACCAAAAGTTTCTAAGCACTCTCAAAGCTCAGAGAAGATAGTCCTTCAAAAGACTGGTGACAGATCTTTGCAGTAAAAACCTCCTTGTGTTTAAAAATAAACACAGAAATTTCTTAAAACTACTTAATTCAATTCGAAATTAAACAGTAAGAGATAGAATATGCCACACTATCAAAATGTTACTGCAATAGGCAATAATGTGTCTTTATCTTATAGTGTATACATTGAAAAGAAAGGGTATGTGAACCTTTTGGAATGACCTGGCTTTCTATATAAATGGTCATAAAATGTGATCTGATCTTAAACTAAGTCTCAGGTTTGTCACAGACAAACACAACATGCTTATGCTAATAGCACACAATTATTAATTGTTCATGTCTTTATTGAACATACCCATCAAAGATTAACAGTGTGCTGGGGAAATAGCAAGTGAGCCCTTGATTTTAATAACTGGTAGAACAACATTTGGCAGAAATAATCTGGCACAAGACCTTTCAGTACCTGATGATCAGACCTGCACAATGTTCAGGAGAACTTTTGGACCATTCTTTGTTATAAAACTGCCTCAGCTTAGCCATATTCTTAAGATGTCTGATAGAAATGCAGTGGAATGACCTCAAGAGAGTTGTTCACTCCAGATTAAGGTCTGGTCTCTAACTTAGCCACTCCAAAAGGCAGATTTTCTTTTTCTGGAGCCATTCTGTAATAGATTTACTTTGATGTTTATGTCATTGTCCTACTGCATCACCAAACTTCTATTAACATTTAGCTGGCAGACAGCCTCCCTGTCATTACCCTACAGCCTACAGTAAACCTTTATACACTTGGGAATTGATTTTCCTCTCAATGATGGCAAGCTGTCCAGGCTCTGAGTCAACAATGCAGCCCCAAATCATGATGCTCCCTCTGCCATACTTCAACTTGTTTTCTGAAGAGCAGTGGCTTTTCCCTTGGTTTCCTGTCTTGCAAACTATACCTGATCAATGCTTTCTATATGGTTGAAACAAGTTAACATCTCTGTTCATGAGTCTATGATTGCTTCAAGCCATTTGCTAATACTCAAGGGTTTTTTTTTTTTTTTTAACTTATTGAGCATTCTGCATTGTGATTTTGAATCATCTTGTCTGGCACCCACTTCAAGGGAGAGCAGCCATAGTAATAAATCATCTCCATTTATATACAGTTTGTCTAACTACTCTTTGTAATTACTGTGTAACCCTTTTGAGCTTTATTCTACTCAACAATTCTTAATTGTAGATCTTGTGAGATCTTTTTGTTGTGAGGCACACTTCACATCAGCAAATGCATCTTGTGAATAGCAAACTAAAACTTCCTGAGAGTTTTTCTTTTGGTCAAAGTATCTCTAAACCACACCTCCTATCATGTTTCATAGACTAGACACTCCAGGTTTGCGAACTCCCACCTGCAATTAGCTTTTGTTGAAGGTTATTAGCCTAGGGTAGGGGTCTGCACACTACAGCACATGGGTCACATCTAGGCCCGTGACATAAGCACAATCAAGCCTCTGGCTTCTTGTAGAAATATTTAATATTCCAGTCCTCAAGAGGTGTTCTTAACAAGAAGATGATACAGTTGGCAGGTGTAAGCGTAGTAAGTTACCATGTGGTGCAATTCAAAAATAATTAAATAAACCTAGCTTTTACCATACTAATCGTCATAGGATTCAGTGCTGTATGTATTGTTTAACTGCTTGCTTGCATTTGTCTTGCTTGTGTGTTTTTTTAAGGCCATGGGTTTGTGCAATTGCAGATTTTATCAACAACTGATCTGACTGGAAGTGACGGAAATTCTCCTCTCTGGAATTCTCAGACAGCTGATGGCTGCTGCAAAAACAAACTTATAGGATAAAATGCTTATGATAAGTCATATCACAACAGAACCCTCCTCACTTGGCAGCACAGCACCAGGTACCAGTCATATGATTTCCACCTAAATAACCAACCCACATACAATTCAGATCCAATGAACAAATCAAGAATTCCATCCACCCATCAAAACAAGTATGACCAAAATAGACTTGGCACCCACCATTACACCACTTCTGTCAAGTCATCATAATGCATATAGCAGAGAAGTACTACGGGAAAAGAAATCCAAAGAAATTAGAAGCTTTGATGACTACAACACAATGAACACAAGAGGAAACATATAACCAAAGAAAGATGCAGGACAAAGAAGACATTAAAGCTTTGATACAACTGCATCAATGTTTTCATGGCCCCAGCAAGGAGTCAACTGACTACTTGCATTCAAACTGTCGGTACATTAGCATGGATAACACCTGCAGCACACCAAAAGCTAAAGAAGCAGGATGCCATAAAACTCCCTGATAAAGTATATGTACTAAGGATAATACTAAATGTATATACGAAGTCCCAACCAATTACCAGCTATACTAAACCAGGATGAGTGAAAATGAGTGAAAATTCAGACAGGTCCACTTATAAAATCTACCTGTGAATGAAGATCAGAATTACTGATGATGGCAGTATCATACCATCAACATAAAAACCACCGGTGAAAATAGTATGTTACCATAAGAATGATTTAGTACAAGTCTTAAAGTATTTGTTGCTGCAGAGAGACAGCATACAAATCCAGAAGAGGCACCACAAATGTCAAATCAGGCAGCAAATGTAGCAACAAATGTAAAATCTCACTTAAAAAGCATGTATCATTACAGGTGTCATTTCTTTTCAGAATGAGTGGTTGTTGGGTAAAAATTCTTGGAACTGATTAAATCATTTGGATTTAAATAATATGAATTTAGGGTGTTCCAGGCCTAGTGGAGAACTCTTTGATGGTCAGTATAACTAAGAAAACTCATCAGTGGCCATAAATGCAATAAATTTCCATTGAAGAATATACTCTGCGACATCTTCTAATCATGGGATAAAAAACAATGAAGCTAAAAAATGTAACTAGCTACATCTTTTTTTTCCCCCCAAACATTCTTTGGAATTATCATTTTCTTTGGTTCTTTAATACCTGTGAAAAAGTAATTGCCCCCTGAACCTAATAACTGGTTGGGCCACC